>JAWNPH010000069.1:15000-422500 GCA_035047645.1 Drosophila merina | reverse complement strand
CAGATAGACAGATAGACAGATAGACAGATAGACAGATACACAGATAAACAGATAGACAAATAGACAAATAGACAGATAGACAGATAGACAGATAGACAGATAGACAGATAGAGAGATAGACAGATAGACAGACAGATAGACAGACAGACAGACAGAAAGACAGATAGATAAAACAGATAGACAGACGGATAGACAGGCAGACAGATAGACAGACAAATAGACAGACAAATAGACAGACAGATAGACAAAACAGATAGACAGACGGATAGACAGGCAGATAGACAGACAGGTAGACAGACAGGTAGACAGACAGATAGACAGACAAATAGACAGACAGATAGACAAAACGGATAGATAGACAGATAGACAGACAGATAGACAGACAGATAGACAGACAGATAGACAGACAGATAGACAGACAGATAGATAGATAGACAGATAGACAGATAGACAGACAGCGAGACAGACAGACAGACAGATAGACAGACAGACAGACAGACAGATAGACAGATAGACAGATAGACAGATAGACAGACAGACATGTAGACAGACAGACAGACAGAAAGACAAACAGATAGACAAAACAGAAAGACAGACGGATAGACAGACAGATAGACAGACCGATAGACAGACAGATAGACAGACAAATAGACAGACAGATAGACAAAACAGATAGACAGACAGATAGACAGATAGACAGATAGACAGATAGACAGATACACAGATAGACAGATAGACAGATAGACAGATAGACAGATAGACAGATAGACAGATTAGACAGATAGACAGACAGACAGATAGACAGATAGACAGATAGACAGATAGACAGATAGACAGATAGACAGATAGACAGATAGACAGATAGACAGATAGACAGATAGACAGATAGACAGATAGACAGATAGACAGATAGACAGATAGACAGATAGACAGATAGACAGATAGACAGATAGACAGATACACAGATAGACAGATAGACAAATAGACAGATAGACAGATAGACAGATAGACAGATAGACAGATAGACAGATAGAGAGATAGAGAGATAGACAGATAGACAGACAGATAGACAGACAGACAGACAGAAAGACAGATAGATAAAACAGATAGACAGACGGATAGACAGGCAGATAGACAGACAGGTAGACAGACAGATAGACAGACAGATAGACAGACAGATAGACAGACAGATAGACAGACAGATAGACAGACAGATAGACAGACAGATAGACAGACAGATAGACAGACAGATAGACAGACAGACAGATAGACAGATAGACAGATAGACAGATAGACAGATAGACAGATAGACAGATAGACAGATAGACAGATAGACAGATAGACAGATAGACAGATAGACAGATAGACAGATAGACAGATAGACAGATAGACAGACAAATATACAGACAGACAGATAGACAGACAGACAGACAGACAGACAGACAGACAGACAGACAGACAGACAGACAGACAGACAGATAGACAGACAGACAGATAGACAGATGAATAAATGTTGAATTCGGTTGCAATAGGTTGGAAAACAAAAAAATTTTCCATACAAAGACTTGTTTTCATATCGGTCGTTTCTACGTTTGGTCCGATCCGGACCAAACTTTTACACATCACTTACGGCTAGGTCAAATAAATAAATGTTGAATTCAGTTTCAATAGCTTGGAAAACAAAAAAGTGTTCCATACAGTCTTGTTTTCAAATCGGCCATTTGTATGACAGCTATATGATATAGTATTCCAATCCGACCGATTTTTAAACTTGATCTGCGTGCAACAAAAATAATCATCTGGTAAAAATTTTAAAACGCTAGCTTTAAAACTAATGTCTATTTTATGCATAGAAACAGACGGATAGACGGACAGACGGACATGGCTATATCGACTCGGCTGTTGATGCTGATCAAGAATATATATACTTTGTGGGGTCGCAGATGCTTCCTTTAATTCCTTACACATTTCTGGACAAAATTATAATACCCTTTTTCAAGGGTATAAAAAGTAAGAAAAGTTATCTTCGGCTTGCCTAAGATGGTATACCCATGAAAACAAAAAACTTTTCTATACAAAGACTTGTTTTCATATCAGTCGTTTGTATGGCAGCTATATGATATAGTGGTCCGATCCGACCGATTTTTAAACTTCATCTGCGTGCAACAAAAATAATCATCTGGTAAAAATTTTAAAACGCTAGCTTTAAAACAACTGTCTATTTTATGCATTGAAACAGACGGATAGACGGACAGACGGACATGGCTGTATCGACTCGGCTGTTAATGCTGATCAACAATATATATATTTTGTGGGGTCGGAGATGCTTCCTTTAATGCGTTACACATTTCTGGACAAAATTATAATACCGTTTTTCAAGGGTATAAAAGGTAAGAAAAGTTATCTTCGGCTTGCCGAAGATGGTGTACCCTTGAAAAACAAAAAAGTTTTCCATACAAAGACTTGTTTTCATATCGGTCGTTTGTATGGCAGCTATATGATATAGTGATCCGATCCGACCGATTCTTGAACTTGATTTGCGTGCAACAAAAAATAATGATCTGGTAAAAATTTCAAAACGCTAGCTTTAAAACTACTGTCTATTTTTTTGCATAGAAACAGACGGACAGACGGACATGGCTATATCGACTCGGCTGTTGATGCTGATCAAGAATATATATACTTTGTGGGGTCGCAGATGCTTCCTTCTATGCCTTACACATTTCTGGACAAAATTATAATACCCTTTTCCAAGGGTATAAAAAGTAAGAAAAGTTATCTTTGGCTTGCCGAAGATGGTGTACCATTGAAAACAAAAAGTTTTCCATACAAAGACTTTTTTTCATATCGGTCGTTTGTATGGCAGCTATATGATATAGTGATCCGATCCGACCGATTTTTAAACTTCATCTGCGTGCAACAAAAATAATGATCTGGTAAAAATTTCAAAACGCTAGCTTTAAAACTACTGTCAATTTTTTGCGTAGAATGAGACGGACAGAAGGATAGACGGACAGACGGACATGGCTACATCGACTCGCCTGTTGATGCTGATCAAGAATATATATACTTTGTGGGGTCGGAGATGCTTCCTTTAATGCGTTACACATTTCTGGACAAAATTATAATACCCTTTTTCAAGTGTAACGAGCAGGTTCTTGTCAAGGAAGAACTGCGATTGTTACTCGGTGTTCTATCGATACCGATTTAGATATAAGAAGAAGAGAAAAAAAACGGCACGGGCGAACGGGGAGCACGCCAAGTTTTTGTAGAACGATAATTAAAATTAGTTTCTTAATGTCATATTTATATTCATTCCAATAAAAGATAATTCCACCACTCGAAAAAGCCATCCCGTTACAGTTCAGAAGTGGGATAATTCGAGTTGGCAATGTTTATGAGGCAGTAACAGAGATACACGAAAAAGCAGAAGCAGCGGAGGAGTCGTCGGCGTGGGAATTTTGTAATTGGATAGGTGTTCCCAAAGGTCTAGGTGACAGAAATTACAAATTACGGATAAGGCATCCTTTTCTACGTGGCTGATGGATTCAAAGCGGACTACTTAGGAATCTGGAGGTGTACATGCAAAAAAGCTTGTGTGTATGTGTAGCGGCGTTATGAAATTCACGAGAATTGTGGTAAAATAGCGATCTCGTTTGCAGACGGGCATACAGAGGTGCTCGTGGGTGAAAACGATTGTACTTGTACGTACATAGTAACCCGGCAAGGTTTTCGAAGAGTGGCGATCATTTTTGGAGAAGATGGTCAAGATATCGGAGCTAAAGGCAGACCAGTTGCGGTATCTGCTGAGAGAGAGGAACTTGGGAGTTGCAGGCCCCAGAGCTGAACTAGTTCAGAGACTAGTGGAACACGAAAATTCAGAAGACGTGGATTTGCCACAAGCAGCTGGAATTATGAGCCAAAATAAGGAATCATTCGCAGCACAGGCGGCTACGATTGCACAGCTACAAGAACAGATGAGGACACTGACAAGCCTGATGGCCCAGTTTGTCAGCAATATGCCATCAGCTAATCAACAACAGCAGCAGCGTCAACGTGAAGATCAGATTGATATAGATGAGTTTATTTACCGTAACCCTGGAGATCAAGCGGCGATCAGCCATGGTAGATAAGCGTCAGTTAAGGAAATTGCGGATACCTTACCAGACTATGACCCCAGAGATGAGAATTCGATCTCAGTGAACCAGTTCATCGATCGTGTCAACAAAGTGGTAGATGCGTATCAATGGGACGAAAAATTTGTATTTCTTGCCATATACACAAAGCTGAAGGGTCCCGCCAAAATGTGGCTTGATTCTTCGCAAGTTTTACACACAACATGGAACAGTTTTGCAGCAGCAATCCGAGAAGAATTCGGATCAGAGCCGGACGAGGCAGAAATTCATTTCAACATGGCGAATGCAACCAGACGATCGAAGGAAACCGTAAAGGAGTATTGTTTCCGTATGTCAGCACTTGGAGTGCGATTCAAGCTTAGTGAAGCAGCAGTCATCCGATAGGTTCGAGCGGGCCTACAGAACAAAGAATTGCAAAACAGTATTGCAGCCATTCATTTTTCGACTATGAAGGAGTTTCGCGACGCTGCCGAGTCATATTTTATAAATAGAGGCAGGCCCAATGCCAACAAGAAAGAGTTCTGGACCAACAACAACAACAATTTCAGCAATGGCAACAACAGCTCCAACAACAGCAGCAACAGAAATTTCTAATGTGGCTTCAACAGCAACAACAGGAACAGCAAAAGGAAAATAAACAAGCCAACCAGCGCTTAGATAAGCTTGAAAATATTAAACTTAAATTGGCTAATAATATAAAACAATGGGCTGGAGCTAATCACCAGTCTCTTGACAACGTTTCGGCCTCGCAATGAACCACCTTAAGGTTCTTATATGGAATGTCAATGGCATTTCATGCAAAACCAGAGAAATTGAGCTCTTCGCGCACAACAACAGCGTAGATATTATTCTCTTAAATGAAATTAGGCTTAACCGAGGAGAAACAGTAAAGATATATGGATATACGTTCTATCCTGGGTACAAACCATCGCGTAATAATCACGGCGTCGGAGGAGCGGCGGTATTGGTGAAGAGTACCCTTCGCCATTTTCCACAAAGGGTCACTGAAACGCAAACCATACAGATGTCATCAGTTAAGGTGACAACTGGTCTTGGTGACATGGAGTTCAGTGCCATTTACTGCCCTCCAAGAAACCGAATAGAAGAAAGACATTTCACTAATCTACTCCGTGCCTGCGGACAAAGATACTTTGTAGGCGGTGACTGGAATGCGCGACACTGGCTGTGGGGTGATAGATACAATTCACCCAGGGGGCGAGAACTAGCCGAAGCCATTTCTAGCTTTGGGGCTAATATTCTTGCTACATTATCACCTACAAGGTACCCATATGTGTCAAGTCATACGCCCACCCGCATTGATTTTGCATTGCATCACGGAATACCGGATTCTCGTACAAGCATAAGCGCTAATTGGGATCTCGACTCTGACCATTTGGCTCTAGTCGTCACGACACAAACGGCTGGAGTTACCACGCGTCCATCTCCTCGGCTAGTTACCAAGCGTACCAACATTACAGCTTTTAAACAGCTTTCGGAGAGCTCCATTCAATTAGATACTACGATTAATTCTGGGGAAGATATTGAAATGGCAGTAGACACTTTTACTGAGCAAATCTACACAGCAGCTGCTGATTCAACTCCTCCTGATTCTCCGACAGAACCGATTAGATATGGCATCATACTCACAAGGGAGGCCAGAGAGCTAATTGTAACAAAAATGCGTCTACGAAGACGAGCGATTCGATCTCAAGACCCATGGGATCGACTTCTTTGGAACCGGGCAGCAAATCAGCTAAAAAACTTACTAAGACGACTTAGAAGCGAATTTTTTGAGCAAAAATTTAAGGTCGCTGGACTATACTGTGGATGCTAATTATTCACTCTGGAAATGCACTAATTCTCTTAAACGACATCCCCTTTAGGCAGGTGCCTATCCTATGCCCTGGAGGTAATCTTGCGAAGAATGAGCAAGAACAGGCAAACGCATTTGCTCAACATCTGCAAATACGATTCACACCGTACAATTTTGCTACTGCGCAAGAAACAATGAACAGCCTACAGACACCGCTGCAAATGGCTTTACCCATTACGCCAGCTAGGGTCGAGGAGATAGTAGATGTCATAAAATCCTTACCAAAGAACAAGGCACCTGGCATCGACAGGATTTGCTATGCGACACTTAAAGCTCTACCAATTTGAGCAATTATTTACTTATGTTCGATCTTTAACGCTATGCTTCGGGTGCAGTTTTTCCCAAGTCAATGGAAGATGGCAGCTATCCATATGATTTACAAGCCAGGCAAACCGGAAGAGGACCCGGAGTCATACCGGCCAATAAGTCTGCTGCCCTCAATTTCTAAGGTGTGGGAGAGCTTATTGCCAAACGTATTAGTTTGGTCATAAGTCAAACCAACATCTTGCCGGAACATCAGTTCGGCTTCCGAGAGGGTCATGGCACCCTAGAACAGGTTCACAGACTGGTGCAACATATACTTCAGGCGTTTGATGACCTTGAGTATTGCAATGCAGTGTTTATCGATATGCAGCAACCATTCGATAGGATCTGGCATGTTGGACTTTTATCCAAAATAAAAAGCCTGTTACCAGCACCTTATTTTGGCCTCCTGCGGTCATATCTGGACGGACGGGAGTTTATGGTCAGATACAGGGATACCTACTCTGCTCCCTGCCAAATGATAGCTGGCCTTCCGCAGGGCAGCGTTCTTGGCCCGCTGCTCTATTCTTTATATACAGCTGACTTACCCAGACCTACCTACGAGAATATGCAGGGGTCTTGCTATCATTGCGACTTACGCCGATGACATCGCGGTTCTTTACAGATCCAAATGCCGTATTGAAGCTGCAAATGGGTTGCAAGGATACCTTGAAAATCTATCAGCGTGGAGTAGAAAGTGGAACATGAAGGTCAATCCTTTAAAAACAATGAATCCGTGTTTTACACTAAAAAGGGTTATAATGAATACTCCAGCAATACAATTTGAAGGTGTGACATTGGAACAGCCATCCCAAGCTAAATACCTCGGCATAATTTTGGATAAGCGCCTTACTTTTGTGCCTCACCTAAAAACAATAACCAAAAGGTGTGGCCAAAGAATGCAGCAACTACGATGGTTGATTAACAAAAGGAGCACTATGTCGCTTAGAGCCAAAAGAGCAGTATACGCGTATTGTATATCTCCAATTTGGCTGTACGGAGTGCAAATCTGGGGGATTGCTGCAAAATCAAACTACAAGCGGATACAAGTAATGCAGAACCGAACCCTGCGCCAGATAACTAACTGCCCTTGGTACGTGCGATCGACTTGTTAGACACCGCAGTATACTTGCAAGGAGATTGCTACCAGCTAGGCCGTTAGGGCGACTGAAAAGACTGGGATTCAGCAAGACGATTCATTAATTGTCCAGCCCTCCCACCACCTGTTAGTAATCCTCGTGAGAGGTTTGGTTCTATATTTGTTTTTTTATATGTGTTGTTAAGATGCTATTTAGAATGTATGGTTTCAACGCTTAATATTAATAATAATAAAAAAAAAATAAAATAAAAAAAATAAATAAAAAAACCCAATTCCAGTAGTTTTGAGGTAAAGCTGGAAAATGAGATGAAGCAACCAAAGCCAAGAGAACCTAAAGCATGCTTTAATTGCGGAGATATCTGGCATTTTGCAAATTCATGCCCAAAGGAAAGGAAGAAGACGCGTTGCTCCAAATGTAATAAGTTTCATGCCGCCGATGAGATTTGCCAAGCCGCATCCAATCAGGACCAGCTGTTTACAAGAAAAATCTACATCAACACGAAAAATTATACCGCTTTCATTGACACTGGAAGCCAAGCCAGTTTAATTCGCCAATCAATTGCGGACGAGATCGACTCAGATCGACAGGAGTGCTACCTGAAAATCGTGGGCATATGTGGAGGCTCACGTATCCTTACCAAAGCTATGGTTGTGGACATCGAAATCGCTGGAAAAATGGTTACAGCCAAAGTTTACATCGCCGACGACAATCTGTTGCAGGAAGATTTGTTGTTGGGAAAAGATGTCATTACATGCGCCGAGTTATTATTGAAATGCGAACCAAGCGAGACAGAAGTCAAGAGAGCAGTTCATCAGCCGGTAACAAGTTCAACCGAGAGTATTTTTAAAAACCTTCTTATTAATTTTCAGAACACAGAAGAAAGGAGCAAATTATGCAGTCTGCTTGAGAAGTTTGCCGACGTTTTCTCCACAGGATTGGAAGGCCTAGGCAAGACAAACGTCGTCCAGGCACAAATTGTTGTTGAAAGTGGCCAAGTAGTCTCCCAAGCGCCATATCGAGTTTCCGAGCCAAAGAAGGAAGTTGTCGGCAAGATGGTCGACGAACTATATTAACGAGACATCGTCAGAGTACGCCAGCCCAGTGGTGCTCATCAAGAAGTCGAACGGTAGTGATCGAGTTTGCATCGATTACCGCCGCCTGAACAAGCTCATCAGAAAGGAAAACTTCCCATACCGAATATTGAGGAAAGGCTGCAGGAAGCGAAGCGCTTCGCATATTTTTCATCCCTTGAGATGAATAGCGGCTATTATCAGATTAAAATGGATCCAGAAAGCAGAAAGGTCACTGCATTTATCACCACGGATGGATTGTTTGAGTTTAAACGTCTTCCGTTTGGACTGAAGAATGCACCTGCTGCATTCAATCGACTCATGGCAGAGTTGCAAAAGCGTGTGAAGAAAGGCGACATGATGCATTACATGGACGATATCCTCATTGGCAGCCAAACGTTTAATGAAATGTATGAAAAACTTGAGAGAATTTTACAAGTGTTACGAGACTGCGGATTAACTTTGAATCGAGATAAGTGTGAGTTGTACAAACAGTCAATCACATTTCTAGGTCACCAAATACACACAGATGGAATCAGCCCCAGAGAAGAAAAACTTAAAGCCATTGCAGAATTTGTAAAGCCAAAGAATATCACCGAAGTTCGACAGTTTTTGGGTCTCACGAGATATTTCCGGAAATTCGTACCCGGATATGCAATAATATCAGAGCCATTGCGAATTCTTTTGCGCAAGGACCAAAACTTCAAATGGGAACAGCCACAAGAAGATGCTTTTGAAAAATTAAAGTTATGCCTTACGTCAAAGCCTGTTGTGACTAGCTACCGCCTAGATGCCCAACATGAAGTACATACGGATGCAAGTGCCGTTGGGTTAGCGGGAGTTTTGATGCCAAAAGATGAAGATCAACTGAAGCCAATCGCATACTATAGCCGAGCCACTTCCACCCTAGAGAAAAATTACCATAGTTACAAGCTAGAAGCTTTAGCCGTCGTGGGTCATTAGAACGATGGAAAAATGGTTAATGTTATCACTGATTGTAACGCTTTGAAAACAGCAATGACAAAACGAGAGCTGATACCACGAATTGCAAGATGGTGGTTACGAATCCAAGAGTTTAACATCGATATTGATTATCGAGCAGGAACACAGATGTGCCACGTTGACGTGCTAAGTAGACCGCCAGTTGAAAAAGAACATGATATGGAGACAGCATCCCTGAAGATCTCTAAAACAATCATTGATGAAGCTGTCTGGTTGTTTGCCATACAATTACAAGACGCGAAAATCCAGAAAATTGTTGCGAATATGAAAGCCGAGAAGAAATCTGAAAACGAAGAGTACGTGATTGAGCAAGATCGCCTATTTCGAAAATATAACAGCAAGATGCTATGGGTTGTGCCGAAGCTGATATTCCATATTCTCCTCGAATGTCACGACAAAGCCGGACACATGAACACAGATAAAACCATCAGTCGGATTTTTAATCTGTTTTGGTTTCCCGAATGCGTAATTTTGTAAAAGGCTACATTAAGTCCTGTGTCGGCTGCGCAATGTATAAAGCGCCAGGAGGACGCCAAGAAGGTCAGTATCATTACGATGACATCAAGCCGATACCCGTTTCAACCGTTCACATGGATCACCTGGGACCGTTTCCGAAGAGTTCAAAGCGAAATGAACATATTCCAGTCCTTGTCGACGCCTTTACGAAGTTCACCATAGTTCGAGCAGTGAAAAGTACAGCAACAACAGCAGAACACGCTGACGAACGTGATCCAAAATCAAGAGCTAGGCATTATGACTGATGCCGAATTGGAGAAGCTCCGAGCTGATGCTGCGACTACAGTTAACGACCACCGAGCTGCTGCCAAGCAGAGATACGATGCCATCCATTCCAAGCCAACTGTCTATAATACTGGAGACATTGTCTTGGTCGAGAACGAGCCGTTCAGCACGGGCACGTCGCGCAAACTACAGCCGCGGTACAAAGGTCCTTTTATTGTATCCAAAGTGCTGCCCAACGACCGATATCTAGTTGAAGGTATCCCGCATGCACACAGAAAGCAGAGACACTATAAATCAGTGTATTCATCAGATAAGATAAAACGCTGGTGCGAGCTTCCACCCGACGAGTCAGATGAAGACAACGACGTAGAAGACGACCCAGACGACTAATCTCGCGAGGACGCTGCGATTGCCAGGAGAGGCCGAATGTAACGAGCAGGTTCTTGTCAAGGAATAACAGCGATAATTACTCGGATTATATCGACACCGATTTAGATATAAGAAGAAGAGAAGAAAAAAAGGGCTCGAGCGAACGGGAAGCACGCCAAGTTTTTGTAGTACGATAATTAAAATTAGTTTCTTAATGTCATATTTATATTCATTCCAATAAAAGATTATTCCACCACTCGAAAAAGCCATCCCGTTACGCAAGGGTATAAAAAGGACGAAAAGTTATCTTCGGTTTGCCGAAGATGGTATACCCTTGAAAACAAAAAAGTTTTCCATACAAAGACTTGTTTTCATATCGGCCGTTTGTATGGCAGCTATATGATATAGAGGTCCCATCCGGACTAAACTTTCACAAATCGTGTATGGCTATGTCAAATAAATAAATGTTGAATTCGGTTGCAATAGCTTGGAAAACAAAAAAGTTTTCCATACAAAGACTTGTTTTCATATTGGTCGTTTGTATGGCAGCTATATAATATAGTGGTCCGATCCATACGACTCTTTCACACATCATGTATGGCTATGTCAAATAAGTTGAAGTTATAAGTTGAATTCAGTTGCAATAGCTTGGAAAACAAAAAAGTTTCCCACACAAAGACTTGTTTTCATATCGGTCGTTTGTATGGCAGGTATATGATCGGAATACGACCGATCCGACCGATTCCTAAACTTGATCTGCGTGCTACAAAAACAATAATCTGGTAAAAATTTAAAAACGATAGCTTTAAAACTACTGTCTATTTTGTGCATGGAAACAGACAGACAGACGGACAGACGGACATGGCTATATCGACTCGGCTGTTGAAGCTGATCAAGAATATATATACTTTGTGGGGTCGGAGATGCTTCCATTAATGCGTTACACATTTCTGGACAAAATTATAATACCCTTTTTCAAGGGTATAACAAGTGAGAAAAGTTATCTTCATCTTGCCGAAGATGGTATACCCTTGAAAACAAAAAAGTTTTCCATACATATCGGTCGTTTGTATGGCAGCTTATGATATAGTGGTCCGATCCGGACTAAACTTTCACAAATCGTGTATGGCTATGTCAAATAATTAAATGTTGAATTCGGTTGCGAGAGCTTGGAGATCAAAAAAGTTTTCTATACAAAGACTTGAAATCTGATTGATCGTTTGTATGGCAGCTATAAGATATAGTGGTCCGATCCGACCGATTTTTAAAATTGATCTGCGTCCAACAAAAATAATGATCTGGTAAAAATTTCAAAACGCTAGCTTTATAACTACTGTCTATTTTTTGCATAGAAGCAGACGGACAGACGGACATGGCTATATCGACGCGGCTGTTGATGCTGATCAAGAATATATATACTTTGTGGGGTTGGAGATGCTTCCTTTAATGCGTTACACATTTCTGGACAAAATTATAATACCCTTTTTCAAGGGTATAAAAATATGGTAATGACCTATCCAACGATATATGGCACATGTCTGTAGCTCTTGTAGTTTCTGAGATCTAGGCGTTGATACGGACAGACGGACGGACGGACGGACAGACGGACGGACGGACGGACGAACGGACAGACGGACATGGCTATATCGACTCGGCTGTTGATGCTGATCAAGAATATATATACTTTATGGGGTCGTAGATGCTTCCTTCTGCCTGTTACATACATTTGCACCATATTATTATACACTTTTCACACATTTTTAATGGGTACAGGGTATAAATAGGAGACAGAAGTGAAAACAATAAACATTAAGTGTTCGGAAAACCAAACATTGAACTACCATATCAACAACAACAAAATCAATATAGAACAAGTGAGAAAAGTTATCTTCGGCTTGCCGAAGATAGTATACCCTTGAAAACAAAAAAGTTTTCCATACAAAGACTTGTTTTCGTATCGGTCGTTTGTATGGCAGCTATATGATATAGTGGTCCGATCCGGACCAAACTTTCACAAATCGTGTATGGTTATATTAAATGAACAAATGTTGAATTCGATTGCAATACGTTAGAAAACAAAAAAATTTTCCATATAGCTTGGAAAACAAAAAAGTTTTCCATACAAAGACTTCATTTCATATCGGTCGTTTGTATGGCAGCTATATAATATAGTGGTCCGATCCGGACTAAACTTTTACACATCATGTATGGCTATGTCAAATAAATAAATGTTGAATTCAGTTGCAATAGCTTGGAAAACAAAAAAGTATCCCATACAAAGACTTGTTTTCATATCGGTCGTTTGTATGACAGCTATATGATATAGTATTCCGATCCGACCGATTCCTAAACTTGATCTGCGTGCAACAAAAATAATGATTTGTAAAAATTTAAAAACGGTAGCTTTAAAACTACTGTCTATTTTTTGCATAGAAACAGACGGACAGACGGATAGACGGACAGACGGATATGGCTATATCGACTCGGCTGCTGATGCTGAGCAAGAATATATAAGTTAACACAAGCCAACGTACTAAAACAGTTTGGTCAGTGTGCGAAAATATGATATAAAAACGTCAAAAGTGCTGACCCGGCATTGGGCTGGAAACTTGTGCGCAGCCGGCAATCACAGCATATTTGCGTGGCCGCTGCGATTCTTTTGTTAGCTTTAAGGATCATTTTATATTTTAGTTCGTTTTGAAGCCTCATTGAATAAAGAGCACAAGCTCATATGAGAACAACTCTGGCAACAGCCGTTATTCTTTTATTAAAAAAAAGGGTAGTCCCCCTTCCAACATAATCTTCTTAATTGGCGCTCAACTAACACCGCCCACACAGCGAGAAAATTTACGACAGCGGCGCTGGAAAAATGAAGGGAATTAGTGATCAAACAAACACACACACACCAGAAAAAAATCATGTGAGTGGGAACCGATGCTAAACGCATTTTAAGTCTGCACAGAAACGTTTTTTTTTTTTTAATTTTTTTAAATAAAAAGTATTAAATATAGTAAAAAAATAAATTAATAATTCATTAATCCAGCAGATACACTGAAACATGGTCTCGTGTCAATGGGAATAAAAACAAAATAATATAATTATTCTTCATAACAGCGCATACGTTCGCTTCTCATTTGTTATTGTTGTTTTTTGTTTCCGTTCGATGTAAGCGCGACATTCGACGCTGCAGTCTTTGTCTTTATTTTTTGTTTGTTTGTGTTTGGTTAACTGCTACCCACACAGGCAGCTTTTGCATGCCTAAGCGAATTGTACTGCTCATGCGGCCCACATTTTCACAGTATAGGAATAGTAAACCGTACTCCACAGACTCAGAGTCTGATAACGAAAATCAAGCTTCCCCACTAAGACGCGTAACCGCGAATCCCCCTGAAATGGCGATAGACCCAGAACAGCTCAAAGCTGTAATACAGGCAGTTGTGGCCAATACTTTGGCGGACGAATCTGCCAAAAATTAACTCGCGCGAAATGAAATGCGTCAGAAAATTCAGGAGCTGGCCAGCCAGTTGGCAACAACACATGTCGCGTCCACCTCAGCAGTGGCCCCCGTAATTAGAACTTACGAGCCCATAGACATAACTAATAATTCCCCATGTAGCATGGCTTTAGATGCCGTTAAATATTTACCTGAATTCTCGGGATCACAGGAATCGTATGTTTCGTGGCGACAAGCGGCGATTGCTGCGTATCGCATATTTAAAGATTTCAACGGCACCTCTCGCCATTACGAGGCAGTGACAATTATTAGGAACAAAGTTAGGGGCGCGGCCAATAACGTTTTATCCTCGTTTGGCACTGTACTGAATTTCGATGCTATTATAAATCGGCTCGATTTCACTTACAGTGACAAGCGTCCAATGCATGTCATTGAACAGGACATGAGTACTTTAAGACAGGGGAACAACATGACCCTGTTACAGTATTATGATGCGGTCGAGAAAAAACTCACCCTACTCACAGATAAAGATCATATGTCTCACGAGCCATCGGCGGCAAAAACATTATGCGAAAAGTTCCGAGAGGACGCCTTGCGTATTTTCATCTCGGGACTTAAACGTAACCTCACTGATGTGCTTTTCGCGGCAAAGCCGAAAGACATGCCGTCAGCTTTGGCCTTAGCACAAGAAGTGGAATCTAACCACGAGAGGTACGTTTTTGCTGCCAGTTTTGCAAAAAGTCAAGAAGACAAAGATCGCAAACCTGCTGCAAAAACGCAGGGTCGTCAACTTGACAGGTACGACCACCAAGACCCACAACATTATAATACCAAAAACCCATATTTTAATAGGCAGCATAAGGCACAGGTGTACGCCGACCCTCAAAGCGCCAAAAATCACAAAGGCAACGGCACACCAGAGTCTATGGAGGTCGATCCATCATTTTCTAAATTGCTGCAGCCGACACAGGCAAATGCCTACCAGAACAGAAGACCAGCCACCTCTGAGCGAACAGGCGCTGTGAGGAAACAACAAAAAATCAACTTAATTATGCAGAATGCGGAGGAAAACACAGGAGCATATGCCGCCGCCGCCTCCAAAGCGGCATCGAAAATAGACGACGATGCCATTGCCGAGTATGATTCTGACTACGTCACTTTTTTAGGGAAAATCCCTGTTACCCGTCATCGGACGACGAGTAGCGGGGGTACCAATGAATTTCCTTTTAGACACCGGCGCGTCAATTTCATCCGACCTCGCAAAGAGCTAAAGGATATCCGCCCGGTGAACTCTCCTTTCGAAATTCACTCAATCCACGGCACCACCACCGTTACAAAAAAATGCTTCATCTCGATTTTTAATTTAAAAGCGACCTTTTTCATTCTACCAGATCTTACAACATTTGACGGGATAATCGGGGCCGATCTGTTAACACGGGCCGGTGCATCACTTTGCCTTGCTTCCGCCCAACTCAAGTGGGGTAAGGAAGTTGAGAAGATTTCATTCCATAAATGCACCGACGTCAACTTCACTAACGTGGAGTGCACAGATGCACCACCTTTGGTGAAGAAGGCATTTCTGGGGATGATAAGGAGCCGAAAAAACGCCTTCGCAGATCCCAACGAGGCCCTGCCATATAACACATCGGTAGTGGCCACGATTAGGACGACTAGCGAAGAGCCCATTTACGCAAAATTATATCCATACCCCATGGGGGCAGCAGATTTCGTCAACAACGAAATCCAAGACCAGCTTAAAAATGGTATAATTCAGAGGTCGGTGTCTCCTTATAACAACCCAATATGGGTGGTTGATAAAAAAGGAACCGACGAGGCCGGCAATCAAAATAGACGATTGGTCATAGACTTTCGTAAACTAAACGAAAGAACTATCCCAGACAAATACCCGATGCCAGATATCTCCATGATACTGGGCAACTTGGGCAAGGCCAAATTCTTTACGACACTGGACCTCAAGTCCGGGTATCACCAGATCGTCTTAGCGGAAAATGGCCGCGAAAAAACTTCCTTCTCCGTAAACGGAGGGAAGTACGAATTCAAGAGACTTCCCTTTGGCTTGAGAAATGCTGCCAGCATCTTCCAGAGAGCCATTGATGACATTCTCAGAGAGCAAATCGGCAAGACTTGCTATGTCTACGTCGACGATGTAATAATCTTCTCAGAAAATGAGAATGCTCATGTCAAGTACGTGGATTGGGTTTTAAAAACCATAAGCGATGCAAATATGAGAGTCTCAATAAAAAAGTCAAGTTTTTTTAAAAAAAGCGTTAACTTTCTCGGCTTTATAGTCACCAGCGATGGCACTACCACGGAAAAGGTCAGGGCCATAAAAGAGTTCCCTGAACCAAAAACAGTATTTGAGGTTAGATCGTTCCTAGGTCTCGCGAGCTATTGAAGACGCTTCATTAAGGACTTTGCAGCCATAGCAAAGCCTATTTCGGATATCTTAAAGGGCGAAAATGGAAGTGTAAGCAGACATAGATCGCGACACATCCAAGTACAATTCGATGAGGCGCAAAAAAATTCTTTCGAAAAACTGCGGAACATTTTGGCATCCGAAGATGTTATGCTCAGATACCCGGATTACAAGAAGCCATTCCATCTAACGACGGATGCTTCAGCCTACGGTATTGGCGCAGTGCTTTCACAAGAGAACCGTCCTATTACAATGATCTCGAGGACATTAAAGGATAGGGAAATGAACTACGCCACAAACGAAAGGGAATTATTAGCCATCGTTTGGGCGTTGGCCAAGCTGCGACACTATTTATATGCGGTGAAAGATATAACTATCTTCACCGATCATCAGCCATTGTCATTCTCGGTATCAGATTCTAACCCTAACGCGAAAATTAAAAGGTGGAAGGGTCACATCGAGGAAACGAGTGCGAAGGTAGTCTATAAACCGGGAAAAGAAAATTTAGTTGCTGATGCCCTATCTAGGCAGCAAATTAATGCCATAGAAGAACAGGACGCAGAATCATGCGTTGCGACCATTCACAGTGAGATTTCCCTCACTCACATCATAGAAACAACGGATAAGCCCCTAAACTGCTTCCAGAACCAACTAATTCTGGAAGAGGCCCGCTTTCCGCTAAAACGCTCTTTCGTTCTCTTTAAAGACAAGAAACGAAATTCGATCAACTTCACCGATAAGGAGTCATTACTCAATGACCTTGCGGATACAATAGTCGCCAGGGGCGTAAACGCCCTCCATTGCGATTTGCACACGCTAGCAATAGTGCAGGACGAATTAGTCCGGAGATTCCCGACTACAAAATTCTGGCACTGCAAAAACCGTGTTACAGACATTTTTGGGGTCGAGGAAAGAAGGGAAATCATATTAGCAGAACACAATAGGGCCCACCGGTCGGCCCAGGAAAATGTGAAACAAGTTCTCACAGTGTACTACTTTCCAAAAATGGGCAAACTGGCCAATGAAATTGTTCAAAACTGCAAAACATGCGCGAAAGCTAAATATGATAGGCATCCGAAGAAACAAGAAATTGGCGAGTCACCGATTTCCTCTCATATAGGAGAAATTCTACACATAGATATTTTCTCGACGGATAAGAAATATTTTCTCACTTGCATTGACAAGTTGTCGAAATTCGCCGTCGTACACAGCATGTGCCGTCAAGAACAATTGAGGATTTGAAACCGGCCTTGTTACAGGTCATGAATTTCTTCCCAAAGGCCAAAGTGATTTACTGCGACAACGAGCCATCGTTAAAATCGCACACGATCACGGCCATGCTAGACAACCATTTCGGCGTCCGCATCACGAATGGGCCACCCCTTCACAGTGTATCAAACGGGCAAGGGGAGCGTTTTCACAGCACTCTACTAGAGCTCGCCAGGTGCCTAAAAATTGACAAAGGCTTATGTGATACCGTGGGATTAATCTTGGTAGCCACTACCAGATATAACAAATTAATCCATTCGGTCACCGATAAGAGGCCAGTCGACGTAATACAAGAATACACGGACGACACACAAGAACGGATTGCTGACAAAATTAAGAGGGCCCAGGACGCGCTAAGGTCTAGGGAGAATGCTTCTAGACAAAACAAAGTCTTCGAAGTGGGCGAAAAGGTTTTGGTCAAAACTAATAGAAGGCTTGGCAATAAACTCACTCCCTTGTATGAGGAAAAAGCCATACAAGCAGACCTGGGGACCACTGTCCTCATGGAGGGGAGGGTGGTCCACAAGGACAACTTAAAATGACTCTCTCGCTTAATTTTAAATTTTTTATTATCACCAGCCATTTGGCAAACTTCCATTTAGTAGACATTAAGTCCGTTGCCAAAGGCGCGATGTTTTAGTTTTAGGATAAAAGTAATTGGTGATGGGATAAACCTCAGCGAACAAGAAAAAGCGACTAAAAAATACATTTCCACAGGTGCAGAGTTTTCATCCTCCTCTCATTGGCATTGGTGTCAGCGCACATCACTAACTACTCACAAACAAGGTATATCCCCATCATAGATGGAGAGATCCTGGTGTGGGAGGAGCTCGCGTATGTGACCCACACGGCAAATCTTTCGGAATACATGCGCATAATAGAAGAAACAAGCAGCATGAACGAGATGTTTCCACAGTCTTATATGAGGAGATTGCTAGAAGTGGATACCTCGCACCTTCGAGATACGCTGGATTCGTTGAAAGTTCACCATAGAATCGCAAGGAGTTTAGATTTTCTAGGCTCAATGATAAAGGTAGTAGCGGGGACGCCGGATGCCGGCGATCTAGAAAGAATTAGATTCACAGAGTGGCAGTTGACCCAATCAAACAATGGCAAATCAGAATTAATACAAGAATACAAAATCGAATTAACCAATTAACAACAACTGTAAATCAAATCCTACAAACTCATAAAAATACCCAAATTGACACCGGCCATTTATACGAGACACTACTGGCTAGGAATAGAATACTAATGATGGAGTTACAGCATTTAATGTTGGCTGTAACACTGGCGAAAAACAATATTGTCAGTCCGAAAATAGATCATGCAGACTTAAAATCAGTTTGCCTGAAAGAGCCCACAGATACCCCATAGGGGATCTTATGTCCGCATCGTCCGTAAAAATACTACAATCCTCTAACATGATACACTTTATTATTAAATTTCCCAAAGTAAAATTATCTTGTAAGAAGGTCACTATTTTCCCGGTCACTTGCAAAGGAGTTATGCTGCGGATAACCGACAACATGGTGGCAAAGTGTGGAGAGTCCATACAATCACAATCACAAAGATTGCACCCCAACGCCGGGGCTACCTTTTGCCAACTATCAACGGAAAGCTCATGCGCCAGGGAACTACACGCAGGCGTCCTAGCGCATTGCGAGTCGCGACCTACACCCGCTTACCCGCGTGGGTGAGGGAATCATCATCATCAATACCCGGCCAGCTAGGGTCACGGTGGACAACGGAACAGAAGTCTACCTACGTGGCACACATCTCATCACCTTCAACGATCGCGTCGTGATAAAAGACACCACCTTCATAAATCACGACAAGGCCCAAACAAGAGCTCCAGGGGCAGCGAGTTCCCCATCATTGAATATCACCGCCAACAGAGATATTCTGAGTCTCCCCTATCTACACCAGCTGAGTTAACGTAACTTAGAGTTCATCAAATAGTTCGGGAGAGAAATTGATACTAACCATTCACATCGCATAATATTTATCGCAGCAGCGATTTGTTGTGCAATGATTTGTATCGGCATCACCTATCTACGGTTCATCAGAGCGCGGAGATCAGCAATCCAACTAAACGGGATGATCGCCGAGTTAGGACCAACCGAGGACGGCCGGAATCTGGAAGGAGGAGTAGTTAACACAAGCCAACGTACTAGAACAGTTGGCTCAGTGTGCGAAATATGATATAAAAACGTCAAAAGTGCTGACCCGGCATTGGGCCGGAAACTTGTGCGCAGCCGGCAATCACAGCATATTTGCGTGGCCGCTGCGATTCTTTTGTTAGCTTTAAGGATCATTTTATATTTTAGTTCGTTTTGAAGCCTCATTGAATAAAGAGCACAAGCTCATATGAGAACAACTCTGGCAACAGCCGTTATTCTTTTATTAAAAAAAAAAGGGTAGTCCCCCTTCCAACATAATCTTCTTAATTGGCGCTCAACTAACACCGCCCACACAGCGAGAAAATTTACGACAGCGGCGCTGGAAAAATGAAGGGAATTAGTGATCAAACAAACACACACACACCAGAAAAAAAATTATGTGAGTGGTAACTGATACTAAACGCATTTTAAGTCTGCACAGAAACGTTTTTTTTTTTTTAATTTTTTTAAATAAAAAGTATAAAATATAGTAATAAAATAAATTAATAATTCATTAATCCAGCAGATACACTGAAACATGGTCTCGTGTCAATGGGAATAAAAACAAAATAATATAATTATTCTTCATAACAGCGCATACGTTCGCTTCTCATTTGTTATTGTTGTTTTTTGTTTCCGTTCGATGTAAGCGCGACATTCGACGCTGCAGTCTTTGTCTTTATTTTTTGTTTGTTTGTGTTTGGTTAACTGCTACCCACACAGGCAGCTTTTGCATGCCTAAGCGAATTGTACTGCTCATGCGGCCCACATTTTCACAGTATAGGAATAGTAAACCGTACTCCACAGACTCAGAGTCTGATAACGAAAATCAAGCTTCCCCACTAAGACGCGTAACCGCGAATCCCCCTGAAATGGCGATAGACCCAGAACAGCTCAAAGCTGTAATACAGGCAGTTGTGGCCAATACTTTGGCGGACGAATCTGCCAAAAATTAACTCGCGCGAAATGAAATGCGTCAGAAAATTCAGGAGCTGGCCAGCCAGTTGGCAACAACACATGTCGCGTCCACCTCAGCAGTGGCCCCCGTAATTAGAACTTACGAGCCCATAGACATAACTAATAATTCCCCATGTAGCATGGCTTTAGATGCCGTTAAATATTTACCTGAATTCTCGGGATCACAGGAATCGTATGTTTCGTGGCGACAAGCGGCGATTGCTGCGTATCGCATATTTAAAGATTTCAACGGCACCTCTCGCCATTACGAGGCAGTGACAATTATTAGGAACAAAGTTAGGGGCGCGGCCAATAACGTTTTATCCTCGTTTGGCACTGTACTGAATTTCGATGCTATTATAAATCGGCTCGATTTCACTTACAGTGACAAGCGTCCAATGCATGTCATTGAACAGGACATGAGTACTTTAAGACAGGGGAACAACATGACCCTGTTACAGTATTATGATGCGGTCGAGAAAAAACTCACCCTACTCACAGATAAAGATCATATGTCTCACGAGCCATCGGCGGCAAAAACATTATGCGAAAAGTTCCGAGAGGACGCCTTGCGTATTTTCATCTCGGGACTTAAACGTAACCTCACTGATGTGCTTTTCGCGGCAAAGCCGAAAGACATGCCGTCAGCTTTGGCCTTAGCACAAGAAGTGGAATCTAACCACGAGAGGTACGTTTTTGCTGCCAGTTTTGCAAAAAGTCAAGAAGACAAAGATCGCAAACCTGCTGCAAAAACGCAGGGTCGTCAACTTGACAGGTACGACCACCAAGACCCACAACATTATAATACCAAAAACCCATATTTTAATAGGCAGCATAAGGCACAGGTGTACGCCGACCCTCAAAGCGCCAAAAATCACAAAGGCAACGGCACACCAGAGTCTATGGAGGTCGATCCATCATTTTCTAAATTGCTGCAGCCGACACAGGCAAATGCCTACCAGAACAGAAGACCAGCCACCTCTGAGCGAACAGGCGCTGTGAGGAAACAACAAAAAATCAACTTAATTATGCAGAATGCGGAGGAAAACACAGGAGCATATGCCGCCGCCGCCTCCAAAGCGGCATCGAAAATAGACGACGATGCCATTGCCGAGTATGATTCTGACTACGTCACTTTTTTAGGGGAAAATCCCTGTTACCCGTCATCGGACGACGAGTAGCGGGGGTACCAATGAATTTCCTTTTAGACACCGGCGCGTCAATTTCATCCGACCTCGCAAAGAGCTAAAGGATATCCGCCCGGTGAACTCTCCTTTCGAAATTCACTCAATCCACGGCACCACCACCGTTACAAAAAAATGCTTCATCTCGATTTTTAATTTAAAAGCGACCTTTTTCATTCTACCAGATCTTACAACATTTGACGGGATAATCGGGGCCGATCTGTTAACACGGGCCGGTGCATCACTTTGCCTTGCTTCCGCCCAACTCAAGTGGGGTAAGGAAGTTGAGAAGATTTCATTCCATAAATGCACCGACGTCAACTTCACTAACGTGGAGTGCACAGATGCACCACCTTTGGTGAAGAAGGCATTTCTGGGGATGATAAGGAGCCGAAAAAACGCCTTCGCAGATCCCAACGAGGCCCTGCCATATAACACATCGGTAGTGGCCACGATTAGGACGACTAGCGAAGAGCCCATTTACGCAAAATTATATCCATACCCCATGGGGGCAGCAGATTTCGTCAACAACGAAATCCAAGACCAGCTTAAAAATGGTATAATTCAGAGGTCGGTGTCTCCTTATAACAACCCAATATGGGTGGTTGATAAAAAAGGAACCGACGAGGCCGGCAATCAAAATAGACGATTGGTCATAGACTTTCGTAAACTAAACGAAAGAACTATCCCAGACAAATACCCGATGCCAGATATCTCCATGATACTGGGCAACTTGGGCAAGGCCAAATTCTTTACGACACTGGACCTCAAGTCCGGGTATCACCAGATCGTCTTAGCGGAAAATGGCCGCGAAAAAACTTCCTTCTCCGTAAACGGAGGGAAGTACGAATTCAAGAGACTTCCCTTTGGCTTGAGAAATGCTGCCAGCATCTTCCAGAGAGCCATTGATGACATTCTCAGAGAGCAAATCGGCAAGACTTGCTATGTCTACGTCGACGATGTAATAATCTTCTCAGAAAATGAGAATGCTCATGTCAAGTACGTGGATTGGGTTTTAAAAACCATAAGCGATGCAAATATGAGAGTCTCAATAAAAAAGTCAAGTTTTTTTAAAAAAAGCGTTAACTTTCTCGGCTTTATAGTCACCAGCGATGGCACTACCACGGAAAAGGTCAGGGCCATAAAAGAGTTCCCTGAACCAAAAACAGTATTTGAGGTTAGATCGTTCCTAGGTCTCGCGAGCTATTGAAGACGCTTCATTAAGGACTTTGCAGCCATAGCAAAGCCTATTTCGGATATCTTAAAGGGCGAAAATGGAAGTGTAAGCAGACATAGATCGCGACACATCCAAGTACAATTCGATGAGACGCAAAAAAATTCTTTCGAAAAACTGCGGAACATTTTGGCATCCGAAGATGTTATGCTCAGATACCCGGATTACAAGAAGCCATTCCATCTAACGACGGATGCTTCAGCCTACGGTATTGGCGCAGTGCTTTCACAAGAGAACCGTCCTATTACAATGATCTCGAGGACATTAAAGGATAGGGAAATGAACTACGCCACAAACGAAAGGGAATTATTAGCCATCGTTTGGGCGTTGGCCAAGCTGCGACACTATTTATATGCGGTGAAAGATATAACTATCTTCACCGATCATCAGCCATTGTCATTCTCGGTATCAGATTCTAACCCTAACGCGAAAATTAAAAGGTGGAAGGGTCACATCGAGGAAACGAGTGCGAAGGTAGTCTATAAACCGGGAAAAGAAAATTTAGTTGCTGATGCCCTATCTAGGCAGCAAATTAATGCCATAGAAGAACAGGACGCAGAATCATGCGTTGCGACCATTCACAGTGAGATTTCCCTCACTCACATCATAGAAACAACGGATAAGCCCCTAAACTGCTTCCAGAACCAACTAATTCTGGAAGAGGCCCGCTTTCCGCTAAAACGCTCTTTCGTTCTCTTTAAAGACAAGAAACGAAATTCGATCAACTTCACCGATAAGGAGTCATTACTCAATGACCTTGCGGATACAATAGTCGCCAGGGGCGTAAACGCCCTCCATTGCGATTTGCACACGCTAGCAATAGTGCAGGACGAATTAGTCCGGAGATTCCCGACTACAAAATTCTGGCACTGCAAAAACCGTGTTACAGACATTTTTGGGGTCGAGGAAAGAAGGGAAATCATATTAGCAGAACACAATAGGGCCCACCGGTCGGCCCAGGAAAATGTGAAACAAGTTCTCACAGTGTACTACTTTCCAAAAATGGGCAAACTGGCCAATGAAATTGTTCAAAACTGCAAAACATGCGCGAAAGCTAAATATGATAGGCATCCGAAGAAACAAGAAATTGGCGAGTCACCGATTTCCTCTCATATAGGAGAAATTCTACACATAGATATTTTCTCGACGGATAAGAAATATTTTCTCACTTGCATTGACAAGTTGTCGAAATTCGCCGTCGTACACAGCATGTGCCGTCAAGAACAATTGAGGATTTGAAACCGGCCTTGTTACAGGTCATGAATTTCTTCCCAAAGGCCAAAGTGATTTACTGCGACAACGAGCCATCGTTAAAATCGCACACGATCACGGCCATGCTAGACAACCATTTCGGCGTCCGCATCACGAATGGGCCACCCCTTCACAGTGTATCAAACGGGCAAGGGGAGCGTTTTCACAGCACTCTACTAGAGCTCGCCAGGTGCCTAAAAATTGACAAAGGCTTATGTGATACCGTGGGATTAATCTTGGTAGCCACTACCAGATATAACAAATTAATCCATTCGGTCACCGATAAGAGGCCAGTCGACGTAATACAAGAATACACGGACGACACACAAGAACGGATTGCTGACAAAATTAAGAGGGCCCAGGACGCGCTAAGGTCTAGGGAGAATGCTTCTGGACAAAACAAAGTCTTCGAAGTGGGCGAAAAGGTTTTGGTCAAAACTAATAGAAGGCTTGGCAATAAACTCACTCCCTTGTATGAGGAAAAAGCCATACAAGCAGACCTGGGGACCACTGTCCTCATGGAGGGGAGGGTGGTCCACAAGGACAACTTAAAATGACTCTCTCGCTTAATTTTAAATTTTTTATTATCACCAGCCATTTGGCAAACTTCCATTTAGTAGACATTAAGTCCGTTGCCAAAGGCGCGATGTTTTAGTTTTAGGATAAAAGTAATTGGTGATGGGATAAACCTCAGCGAACAAGAAAAAGCGACTAAAAAATACATTTCCACAGGTGCAGAGTTTTCATCCTCCTCTCATTGGCATTGGTGTCAGCGCACATCACTAACTACTCACAAACAAGGTATATCCCCATCATAGATGGAGAGATCCTG
Source organism: Drosophila merina (assembly GCA_035047645.1). Classification (NCBI taxonomy): domain Eukaryota; kingdom Metazoa; phylum Arthropoda; class Insecta; order Diptera; family Drosophilidae; genus Drosophila; species Drosophila merina. The sequence continues at coordinate 397,126 of JAWNPH010000069.1, read as the reverse complement.
GTGTGGGAGGAGCTCGCGTATGTGACCCACACGGCAAATCTTTCGGAATACATGCGCATAATAGAAGAAACAAGCAGCATGAACGAGATGTTTCCACAGTCTTATATGAGGAGATTGCTAGAAGTGGATACCTCGCACCTTCGAGATACGCTGGATTCGTTGAAAGTTCACCATAGAATCGCAAGGAGTTTAGATTTTCTAGGCTCAATGATAAAGGTAGTAGCGGGGACGCCGGATGCCGGCGATCTAGAAAGAATTAGATTCACAGAGTGGCAGTTGACCCAATCAAACAATGGCAAATCAGAATTAATACAAGAATACAAAATCGAATTAACCAATTAACAACAACTGTAAATCAAATCCTACAAACTCATAAAAATACCCAAATTGACACCGGCCATTTATACGAGACACTACTGGCTAGGAATAGAATACTAATGATGGAGTTACAGCATTTAATGTTGGCTGTAACACTGGCGAAAAACAATATTGTCAGTCCGAAAATAGATCATGCAGACTTAAAATCAGTTTGCCTGAAAGAGCCCACAGATACCCCATAGGGGATCTTATGTCCGCATCGTCCGTAAAAATACTACAATCCTCTAACATGATACACTTTATTATTAAATTTCCCAAAGTAAAATTATCTTGTAAGAAGGTCACTATTTTCCCGGTCACTTGCAAAGGAGTTATGCTGCGGATAACCGACAACATGGTGGCAAAGTGTGGAGAGTCCATACAATCACAATCACAAAGATTGCACCCCAACGCCGGGGCTACCTTTTGCCAACTATCAACGGAAAGCTCATGCGCCAGGGAACTACACGCAGGCGTCCTAGCGCATTGCGAGTCGCGACCTACACCCGCTTACCCGCGTGGGTGAGGGAATCATCATCATCAATACCCGGCCAGCTAGGGTCACGGTGGACAACGGAACAGAAGTCTACCTACGTGGCACACATCTCATCACCTTCAACGATCGCGTCGTGATAAAAGACACCACCTTCATAAATCACGACAAGGCCCAAACAAGAGCTCCAGGGGCAGCGAGTTCCCCATCATTGAATATCACCGCCAACAGAGATATTCTGAGTCTCCCCTATCTACACCAGCTGAGTTAACGTAACTTAGAGTTCATCAAATAGTTCGGGAGAGAAATTGATACTAACCATTCACATCGCATAATATTTATCGCAGCAGCGATTTGTTGTGCAATGATTTGTATCGGCATCACCTATCTACGGTTCATCAGAGCGCGGAGATCAGCAATCCAACTAAACGGGATGATCGCCGAGTTAGGACCAACCGAGGACGGCCGGAATCTGGAAGGAGGAGTAGTTAACACAAGCCAACGTACTAGAACAGTTGGCTCAGTGTGCGAAATATGATATAAAAACGTCAAAAGTGCTGACCCGGCATTGGGCCGGAAACTTGTGCGCAGCCGGCAATCACAGCATATTTGCGTGGCCGCTGCGATTCTTTTGTTAGCTTTAAGAATCATTTTATATTTTAGATCGTTTTGAAGCCTCATTAAATAAAGAGCACAAGCTCATATGAGAACAACTCCGGCAACAGCCGTTATTCTTTTATTAAAATAAAACTGACTGAGTCCCTAGGCCAGCAGTTAAGAAGGGTAGTCCCCCTTCCATCGAAATCTTCTTAATTTATATACTTTATGGGTCGGAGATGCTTCCTTTAATGCGTTACACATTTCTAGACAAAATTATAATACCCTTTTTCAAGGGTATAAAAAGTGAGAAAAGTTAACTTCGGCTCGCCGAAGATGGTATACCCTTGAAAACAAAAAAGTTTTCCATACAAAGACTTGTTTTCATATCGGTCGTTTGCATGGCACCTATATGATATAGTGGTCCGATCCGACCGATTTTGAAAATCGATCTGCGTGCAACAAAAATAATGATCTGGTAAAAATTTCTAAACGCTAGCATTAAAACAACTGTCTATTTTTTGCGTAGAAAGAGACGGACAGAGAGACAGAGGGACATGGCTATATCGACTCGGCTGTTGATGATGATCAAGAATATACATACTTTGTGGGGTCGGAGATACTTCCTTTAATGCGTTACACATTTCTGGACAAAATTAGAATACCTTTTTCCAGGGTATAAAAAGTAAGAAAAGTTATCTTCGGATTGCCGAAGATGTTATACCTTTGAAAACAAAAAAGTTTTCCATACAAAGACTTGTTTTCATATCGGTCGTTTGTATGGCAGCTATATTAAATAGTAGTCCGATCCGGACCAAACTTTCAAAAATTATGTGCGGCTATGTCAAATGAATAAATGTTGAATTCGGTTGCAATAGCTTGGAAAACAAAAAAGTTTTCCATGCAAAGACTTGTTCTCATATCGGCTGTAATAGCTTGGAAAACAAAAAAATTTTGCATACAAAGACTTGTTTTCATATTGGTCGTTTGTATGGCAGCTATATGATATAGTAGTCCGATCCGGACCAAACTTTTACAAATCATGTACGGCTATGTTAAATTAATAAATGTTGAATTCGGTTGCAATAGCTTGTAAAACAAAAAAGTTTTCCATACAAAGACTTGAAATCTGATTGAATATTTGTATGGCAGCTAAATGATATAGTAGTCCGATTCGATCGATTTTTAAACTTGATCTGCGTGCAACAAAAATAATGATCTGGTAAAAATTTCAAGACGCTAGCTTTAAAACTACTGTCTATTTTTTGCATAGAAACAGACGGACAGACGGACATGGCTATATCGACTCGGCTGTTGATGTTGATCAAGAATATATATACTTTGTGGGTCGGAGATGCTTCCTTTAATGCGTTACACATTTCTGGACAAAATTATAATACCCTTTATTAAGGGTATAAAAAATACGTGAATAACATAAACATTAAGTAATCGGAAAACTAAAAAAAGGTCCTCTCAAACTTTCACAAATCATGTAGGCTATGTCAAATGAAAAAATATTGCATTCGGTTGCAATAGCTTGGCAAACAAAAAAGTTCTCCATACAAAGACTTGTTTTCATATCAGTCGTTCGTATGGCAGCTATATAATATAGTGGTCCGATCCAGACCAAACTTTCACGCATCATGGATGGCTTTGTCAATCAATAAATGTTGAATTCGGTTGCAATAGCTTGGAAAACAAAAAAATTTTCCATACAAAGACTTGTTTTCATATCCGTCGTTTGTATGGCAGCTATATAATATAGTGGTCCGATCCGGACCAAAATATTACACATCATGTACGGCTATGTCAAATGAATAAATGTTAAATTCGGTTGCAATAGCTCGGAAAATAAAAAAGTTTTCCATACAAAGACTTTTTTTCATATCGGCCGTAATAGCTTGGAAAACAAAAAAATTTTGCATACAAAGACTTGTTTTCATATCGGTCGTTTATAGGACAGCTATATAATATAGTGGTCCGATCCGGACCAAACTTTTACACATCATGTACGGCTATGTCAATGAATAAATGTTGAATTCGGTTGCAATAGCTTGGAAAACAAAAAAATTTTGCATACAAAGACTTGTTTTCATATCGGTCGTTTATAGGGCAGCTATATAATATAGTGGTCCGATCCGGACCAAACTTTCACGCTTCATGGATGGCTTTGTCAATGAATAAATGTTGAATTCGGTTGCAATAGCTTGGAAAACAAAAAAATTTTCCATACAAAGACTTGTTTTCATATCGGTCGTTTGTGCAGCAGCTATATAATATAGTGGTCCAATCCAGGCCAAACTTTCACGCATCATGGATGGCTTTGTCAATGAATAAATGTTGAATTCGGTTGCAATAGCTAGGCAAACAAAAAAGTTTTCCATACAAAGACTTTTTTTCATATCGGCCGTAATAGCTTGGAAAACAAAAAAAATTTTGCATACAAAGACTTGTTTTCATATCGGTCGTTTATAGGGCAGCTATATAATATAGTGGTCAGATCCGGACCAAACTTTTACACATCATGTACGGCTATGTCAATGAATAAATGTTAAATTCGGTTGCAATAGCTTGGAAAACAAAAAAATTTTCCCTACAAAGACTTGTTTTCATATCCGTCGTTCGTTTGGCAGCTATATAATATAGTGGTCCAATCCAAACCAAACTTTCACGCATCATGGATGGCTTTGTCAATGAATAAATGTTGAATTCGGTTGCAATAGCTTGGCAAACAAAAAAGTTTTCCATACAAAGACTTGTTTTCATATCAGTCGTTCGTATGGCAGCTATATAATATAGTGGTCCGATCCAGACCAAACTTTCACGCATCATGGATGGCTTTGTCAATGAATAAATGTTGAATTCGGTTGCAATAGCTTGGCAAACAAAAAAATTTTCCATACAAAGACTTGTTTTCATATCCGTCGTTTGTATGGCACCTATATAATATAGTGGTCCGATCCGGACCAAAATATTACACATCATGTACTGCTATGTCAAATGAATAAATGTTAAATTCGGTTGCAATAGCTCGGAAAATAAAAAAGTTTTCCATACAAAGACTTTTTTTCATATCGGCTGTAATAGCTTGGAAAACAAAAAAAAATTTGCATACAAAGACTTGTTTTCATATCGGTCGTTTATAGGGCAGCTATATAATATAGTGGTCCGATCCGGATCAAACTTTCACGCAACATGGATGGCTTTGTCAGTGAATAAATGTTGAATTCGGTTGCAATAGCTTGGAAAACAAAAAAATTTTCCCTACAAAGACTTGTTTTTATATCCGTCGTTCGTTTGGCAGCTATATAATATAGTGGTCCAATCCAGACCAAACTTTCACGCATCATGGATGGCTTTGTCAATGAATAAATGTTGAATTCGGTTGCAGTAGCTTGGCAAACAAAAAAGTTTTCCATACAAAGACTTGTTTTCATATCAGTCGTTCGTATGGCAGCTATATAATATAGTGGTCCGATCCGGACCAAACTTTCACGCATCATGGATGGCTTTGTCAATGAATAAATGTTGAATTCGGTTGCAATAGCTTGGAAAACAAAAAAATTTTCCATACAAAGACTTGTTTTCATATCCGTCGTTTGTATGGCACCTATATAATATAGTGGTCCGATCCGGACCAAAATATTACACATCATGTACGGCTACATCAAATGAATAAATGTTAAATTCGGTTGCAATAGCTCGGAAAATAAAAAAGTTTTCCATACAAAGACTTGTTTTACATCGGTCGTAAAAGCTTGGAAAACAAAAAAATTTTGCAAATAAAGACTTGATTTCATATCGGTCGTTTATAGGACAGCTATATAATATAGAAGTCCGATCGGGACCAAACTTTTACACATGATGTATGGCTATGTCAAATAAATAAATGTTGAATTCAGTTGCAATAGCTTGGAAAACAAAAAAGTTTCCCATACAAAGACTTCTTGATATAGTGGTCCGATCGGAGCGATTCTTAAACTTGATCTGCGTGCAACAAAAATAATGAACTGGTAAAAATTTCAAAACGCTAGCTTTAAAACTACTGTCCATTTTTTGCATAGAAACAGACGGACAGAGGGACGGACGGATAGACGGACATGGCTATATCGACTCGGCTGCTGATGCTGATCAAGAATATATATACTTTGTGGGGTCGGAGATGCTTCCTTTAATGCGTTACACATTTTTGGACAAAATTATAATACCCTTTTTCAAGGGTATACAAAATAATTGAATAACATAAACATTAACTAATCGGCAAACTTAAAATAGAATAACAATCTCAACAACAACAACATCAATATAGAAGAAATAAGTGAACAACATAAACATTAAGTGTTCGGAAAACCAAACATTGAACTACAATATCAACAACAACAAAATCAATATAGAACATGTGAGAAAAGTTATCTTCGGCTTGCCAAAGATGGTATACCCTTGAAATCAAAAAAGTTTTCCATACAAAGACTTGTTATACCCTGTACCCATTAAAAATGGGTGAAAAGGGTATCATAATATCGTGCAAATGTATGTAACAAGCAGAAGGAAGCATCTCCGACCCCATAAAGTTTATATATTCTTGATCAGTATCAACAGCCGAGTCGATATAGCCATGTCCGTCTGTCCGTCCGTCCGTCCGTCCGTCCGTCCGTCCGTCCGTCCGTCTGTCCGTTTCAACGCCTAGATCTCAGAAACTACAAGAGCTACAGACATGTGTCATATATCGTTGGATAGGTAATTTCAATACGCAGTACAAGTTTGTTCTTTTATTTTGATATCACCCCCCGCTCCCCCGCAATCAGCAAAAAAATGCCACGACCACGCTCCCCGCAAACCGCAAAAAACTGCCACGCCCACAATTATTAACCTAATGCTATGCAATTCGGCATATGCGTTGGTGCTTATAAAAGCTATCTATGTTTTAAATTTGAATCGGAGAAGACACACGGAAGTAATGCCACATGCAAAACCTATGGCAATTGAAGCAGAAGCGCAGCAAAACACGCATTGCGCGACGCCAACTGCGACGTTTATGTGTATGGTTTTATGGCACACGAAACTTATTTTCATAACCAAAATCATATTGTTTCATTTATTTATTGATATTATATTAATAAATTGTAAGCATGTCTAAGGGTACAGGGTATTTTGCAATCGGGAAACTCGAGTGCTGCTACCTTACTTGTTTTCATATCGGTCGTTTGTATGGCAGCTATATTATATAGTGGTCGGATCCGGACCAAACTTTCACAAATCGTGTATGGCTATGTCAAATAAATAAATGTTGAATTCGGTTGTAATAGCTTGGAAAACAAAAAAGTTTTGCATACAAAGACTTGTTTTCATATCGGTCGTTTGTAGGACAGCTATATAATATAGAAGTCCGATCCAGACCAAACTTTTACACATGTTGTATGGCTATGTCAAATAAATAAATGTTGAATTCAGTTGCAATAGCTTGGAAAACAAAAAAGTTTCCCATACAAAGACTTGTTGATATAGTGGTCCGATCGGAGCGATTCTTAAACTTGATCTGCGTGCAACAAAAATAATGAACTGGTAAAAATTTCAAAACGCTAGCTTTAAAACTACTGTCCATTTTTTGCATAGAAACAGACGGACAGACGGATAGACGGACATGGCTATATCGACTCGGCTGCTGATGCTGATCAAGATTATATAGTGACGTAACCGGCCACTTCAATTATTTAATAGAACTATAAACAGTAATGCACTTAAGTGATTTCCATAATGTATCGCAGCTGCGCAGCATCCGATTCCAATAAAGAATTCTTTCGCAGCCGCACTTAGCCATTCTTGTAAACATCCTAAATCCTGACCTAAGCAGATTTGACTGCTCTCTTTGAATCTTTTCCTAATCTTAAGAATCCAAGAGTAAGGCTCTCCCGACATACAAATATTGTTAAAATACCGAGGCTTCTCCTCAACCCAATGTACATTTGATTTTCAGTCTTAAGCTGATATCCGAATAAAGAAGTTCAATAAAAACCTTCGTTAAATAATTCTTCTCGGCGTTGTCCTTAGTCAACTGACGGGACATTTATTCGACTAAATTAATAACTACGTAAGTGGCGCAGTCGGTAGGATCATACTAATTGATGCGATATTAAACATATTCAATTCTCTGTGTATCATCCGCTAAAGAACTACAACTTCAATATCTCGCGTCGGTAAATCAAGTGATAGCGAAATTGAAAAACTTAAAATTATATCAACTTTTAAGAAGACGCCTTTGAATTAACTGAATAGTAAATCCACAAAAGGTTACTCAAAACAAAGTGAAATAGCTAAGTGCGCAACACTAAATAAACGTTACTACAACTAAGTAAACTACAATAATAACAGTTAAACTAAGTGAAAACCAAATAAACTTTACTAAAAATAAGCGAAAAATAATAACAACAATAATAATAATACCGAAAATAAGTGAAAATTAAATAAACTTAACTACAACAAGTAAATACTTAAACCAACTTCAAATACATAAACACTAATAAAAATTCAAACCAACAAACCACGATGGCCGTAGCAGCACCAGCACAAATAGAATTGTCTGACTCGAACATGATTCAAGTAGAAAGACAAATACACGCAATCGAGGTTTTCAACGGAGATCCTAACACTTTGTACACTTTCATCAGTCGCGTCGACTTTATCTTGGCTCTGTTTCAGACCACAGATGAAAGACAAAAGTTAATAATCTTTGAACACATCGAACGGAACATCAGTGGCGATGTTATCCGCACCCTCGGAGTAACCAACCTCAGCAGCTGGAGCGAACTCAGGACTCAGCTTATACATAACTACAAGCCCCAAGCACCGAACCACCAACTTCTGGAAGAATTCAGGAACATACAATATCGAGGTAACATTCGACATTTCCTCGAAGAAGCCGAAAGAAAACGACAGATACTTATAAGTAAATTAGAACTAGAAAATAATACTAACGAAACCATTCTCTATACTAGATTAATACAAACCAGCATCGAAAATCTAATTCAAAAAACTTCCAAGCCACATTTATCTCAGAATAGTTAACTGTAATATTCCAAACCTAAGATCACTAATAAATATATTACAAGAAAAAGGTCTTTATGAGGCACCAACCTCAAGTAAAGATAAAATAAAGCCAACTTCAATTCCAAACAAAATAACAACCAACCCCCAAAATAGACAAATAAATAACCAAATTAGACCCTTTGTACCCTTACAACCATTCTATAATAACGTCTATCAACCCTATCACCAAGCACATTCTCATATGCCCAGGTTTAACCCAAACCCGGTTCCTCAATATCAAAATAGACCCATTTACCCACAATCTAACATACCCATGTCACAAGTACCCAGACCAAACCCAGCTTTTAACAGACAAAATATTTTTGACCAAAACCGATTTGGACCTAGCCACACTAACATGCCCACAACATATCCTCAAAACAGAAACGTACAAACCAATAACCGAATAAAAAGACAGAGACCATCAGACAGTGGACAGTCTAAAATGAGCAAAGAAGAGCTAAAATACCAGCAAGTAACGTCTTATCAACCTGAAAATCCTTATAATTATAACTGCTATTATCCCTGCTATCCAGAATATTTTCAACCCCGGCCTTATCCCTACCAATTGAACTATACACCAGAATCAATTCAGTGTCCCCCTGAACAGAACTACGACAATTCGGAGACAACAGAAGAGGAAATACCAACAACAAATGACAACGAACCAGATGACCTTGAACAAGCAGAAAATTTTCGGCTAGTAGCCCCGGATCAAGCCAATATACAGGGTGCGTTATGAAAGTAATGCACATTTTCTAAGAAAAATATATTTGTTGATCCAATCAGTACAAATTATTAAAATTCTTCAAAATAGTCCCCTCCTGCGTCAATACACTTGCGGAGACGTGTATGCCACGCCTGGAAAGCACCCTGAAACTCCTCGACAGAAATGCCTTTCAGGAACTTTGTTACGCGAGCTTGGATGTTCTCCACCGACTCCCAGTGTTTTCCCTTTATCTCTCTCTTCAGTAGGGGGAACAAAAAAAAAATCGCACGGAGCTAAGTCAGGGCTGTAAGGAGGCTGGGGCACAACTGAGATCTTCTTCTGGGTCAAGAAGTTGGTGACGACGAAGCCGTGTGGGCGTTATCGTGGTGGAGCACGACTCGGCGTTTCAGTCTCTTGAGTACCTCTTGGTAAAAGGCTCCGTTGACAGTTTGTCCTTGCGGTACAAACTCAAAATGGACGATTCCTCGGACGTCAAAGAAGACAATCAGCATTGTTTTGATACGAGATTTGCTCATGCGCGCCTTCTTGGGTCTGGGAGAAAATTGTGTGTGCCACTCGGAGCTCTGTCGTTTGGATTCTGGATCGTACTCGAACATCCAGGATTCATCCCCAGTTACAGTAAAATTTTAAAAACCTGGATCATTTCTAATCGATTCCAACAATTCTTCACAGCGCAAAACTCGAACGTTCCATCGCACCGTGACACAACAGAAAAAAATGACTTCGCTCTATGACACGTCCTACCACTTCTATTGCTCAGAGCGAACTGAGACCTAGCGCGTTGAAGAGGAGAGACTCCGCCCCAAATTTTCAGACAGGTCCGAGCTTGCTACGACAGGTAGTTACGTGACAATGAAACCATGCGCATTACTTTCAAAACGCACCCTGTATAATGATAAAACATAACAATACTGAATTTAAATGTCTAATTGATACAGGATCTACGATAAATATGCTCACGCGAAATATTTTTCAAACGCCAATACAAGAAACCAATCATCTAATACACACTAGTAATGGCCCTTTAATTATTAACACACTTACGAATATTCCACCTAATAACTACTTCCCTATTGCCCAAGAGTTCTTGATCCACCAGTTGTCGGATCATTATGACATGCTGATTGGACGCAAATTGTTGTCCGAAGCCAAAGCAATAATCGATTATAAAAAGAAAACTGCTACCCTATTTAACAAAATATACAAGATAAAAGACAGTAATAACATTACAGAACAGAATCATATCCAAAGGACACCAGAACCAATTGCAAACTCAGAGCAGGAATCAATAAAAAAATTAGATTTTTCACAGTTTCGATTAGATCACTTAAATCAGGAGGAAACTTTAAAGTTAAAAGTCTTATTAAATAAATTTAGAAATCTCGAATATAAGGAAGGAGACAAATTAACATTTACAAATACCATTAAACACGTACTAAATACAACACACAACTCCCCAATTTATTCAAAACAATACCCACTTGCGCAAACACATGAAATTGAAGTAGAAAACCAAGTACAGGAATTGCTAAATCAAGGATTAATTAGGGAAAGTAATTCACCATACAATAGTCCTACTTGGGTTATACCAAAAAAACCGGATGCTTCTGGCATAATGAAGTACAGAGTAGTAATTGATTATAGAAAGCTAAATGAAATAACCATACCTGACAGATATCCAATTCCAAATATGGACGAAATACTTGGCAAACTGGGTAAATGCCAATATTTTACAACAATCGATCGATAGAACAATCAATACAATACAATCGATAGAAATGGACGAGGAATCAATTCCTAAAACTGCATTCTCCACCAAAAGCGGTCATTACGAATATCTTCGAATGCCATTTGGCCTTAGGAATGCACCCGCTACTTTTCAAAGGTGCATGAATAATATCCTTCGACCATTGCTTAACAAACACTGTTTGGTGTATCTGGATGATATTATAATTTTTTCAACATCCCTTACAGAACATTTGAATTCAATACAATTAGTTTTTTCAAAGCTTGCAGAAGCAAATTTAAAATTGCAACTAGACAAATGTGAGTTCTTAAAAAAAAAAGCTAACTTTCTTGGTCACATAGTAACTCCTAATGGTATTAAACCAAATCCTATTAAAGTTAAAGCCATAGTTTCATACCCAATTCCGACAAAAGTAAAAGAGATTAGAGCTTTCCTCGGATTAACAGGTTATTATCGCAAATTTATTCCAAATTACGCAGACATAGCAAAACCCATGACCAGCTGCTTAAAAAAAGGAGCAAAGATAGATACGCAAAAACTTGAGTACATAGAGGCATTCGAAAAACTTAGGGCTTTGTAATTCGAGACCCAATTTTACAATTACCTGATTTTGAAAAGAAATTTGTTTTAACCACAGACGCAAGTAACTTGGCCCTCGGGGCTGTACTTTCTCAAAACGGTCATCCTATATCTTTTATAAGTAGAACACTTAACGACCACGAATTAAATTACAGTGCTATCGAAAAAGAATTACTCGCCATAGTTTGGGCCACTAAAACTTTTCGACATTATTTACTAGGGCGACAATTTCTCATTGCTAGTGACCATCAACCTCTTAGATGGCTTCATAACTTAAAGGAACCGAATGCTAAGCTAGAAAGATGGAGAGTCAGATTAAGCGAATACCAATTTAAAATCGATTATATTAAAGGAAAGGAAAATTCAGTCGCCGATGCATTATCAAGAATTAAAATTGAAGAAAATCACCATAGTAGATACTCATAGAAGTTACTCAACATAGTGCAGAAGAACACAATAGCAACCTTATTCATTTAACAGAAAAACCAATAAATTATTTCAAAAAACAAATTATCTTTATTAAATCCGATAAAAATAAAATAGAGCATTCAATAATATTTGGTAACTCTATTACCACAATTCAATATGATGTAATGACACTCGAAAAGGCCAAACAAATTTTACTCGATCACTTTATCCATAGAAACATTACCATTTATATTGAGAGCGATGTAGATTTTGAAATTATTCAAAGGGCACACATAGAAATTATTAATACCAACTACACTAAAGTAATTCGCAGTCTTTTCCTATTAAAGAACGTTGGTTCATACGCCGAATTCAAAGAAATCATACTTCAATCACATGAAAAACTTTTACACCCTGGTATACAGAAAATGACAAAATTATTTAAAGAAAATCACTTCTTTCCAAATAGCCAACTACTAATTCAGAATATAATAAACGAATGCAACATATGCAATTTAGCCAAAACAGAACATAGAAACACCAAAATGCCTTTAAAAATCACGCCTAAACCGGATCATTGCCGAGAAAAATTTGTGGTAGATATTTATTTATCTGAGGGAAAACATTACATCAGTTGCATTGATATTTATTCTAAATTAGCTACACTTGAGCAAATTAAAACTAAGGACTGGATAGAATGCAGAAACGCATTAATGCGTATTTTCAATCAATTAGGTAAACCCAAATTACTTAAGGCAGACAGAGACGGAGCTTTCTCCAGTTTAGCTTTGAAGCGATGGCTTGAAGAAGAAGAAATCGAATTACAACTCAATACAGCAAAAAACGGGGTGGCAGACGTCGAAAGATTGCACAAAACAATAAATGAGAAAATTCGTATAATCAATTCATCTGATGATGAAGAAGTAAAATTAAGCAAGATAGAAACAATCCTTTACACATACAACCATAAAATTAAACATGACACTACTGGACAGACATCTGCTCAAATCTTCTTATACGCTGGGCATCCAATATTAGACACTCAATAAATTAAAGAGAAGAAAATAGATAAAATAAATGAAGACCGACAGGAATTTAATATTGACAGTAATTACAGAAAAGGTCCACTACAGAAAGGCAAATTAGAAAATCCATTTAAATCAACCAAAAATGTAGAACAGACAGAAAATTCAGTCGCCGATGCATTATCAAGAATTAAAATTGAAGAAAATCACCATAGTAGATACTCATAGAAGTTACTCAACATAGTGCAGAAGAAGACAATAGCAACCTTATTCATTTAACAGAAAAACCAATAAATTATTTCAAAAAACAAATTATCTTCATTAAATCCGATAAAAATAAAATAGAGCATTCAATAATATTTGGTAACTCTATTACCACAATTCAATATGATGTAATGACACTCGAAAAGGCCAAACAAATTTTACTCGATCACTTTATCCATAGAAACATTACCATTTATATTGAGAGCGATGTAGATTTTGAAATTATTCAAAGGGCACACATAGAAATTATTAATACCACCTACACTAAAGTAATTCGCAGTCTTTTCCTATTAAAGAACGTTGGTTCATACGCCGAATTCTAAGCATCTCCGACCCCATAAAGTTTATATATTCTTGATCAGTATCAACAGCCGAGTCGATATAGCCATGTCCGTCTGTCCGTCCGTCCGTCCGTCCGTCCGTCCGTCCGTCCGTCCGTCTGTCCGTTTCAACGCCTAGATCTCAGAAACTACAAGAGCTACAGACATGTGTCATATATCGTTGGATAGGTAATTTCAATACGCAGTACAAGTTTGTTCTTTTATTTTGATATCACCCCCCGCTCCCCCGCAATCAGCAAAAAAATGCCACGACCACGCTCCCCGCAAACCGCAAAAAACTGCCACGCCCACAATTATTAACCTAATGCTATGCAATTCGGCATATGCGTTGGTGCTTATAAAAGCTATCTATGTTTTAAATTTGAATCGGAGAAGACACACGGAAGTAATGCCACATGCAAAACCTATGGCAATTGAAGCAGAAGCGCAGCAAAACACGCATTGCGCGACGCCAACTGCGACGTTTATGTGTATGGTTTTATGGCACACGAAACTTATTTTCATAACCAAAATCATATTGTTTCATTTATTTATTGATATTATATTAATAAATTGTAAGCATGTCTAAGGGTACAGGGTATTTTGCAATCGGGAAACTCGAGTGCTGCTACCTTACTTGTTTTCATATCGGTCGTTTGTATGGCAGCTATATTATATAGTGGTCGGATCCGGACCAAACTTTCACAAATCGTGTATGGCTATGTCAAATAAATAAATGTTGAATTCGGTTGTAATAGCTTGGAAAACAAAAAAGTTTTGCATACAAAGACTTGTTTTCATATCGGTCGTTTGTAGGACAGCTATATAATATAGAAGTCCGATCCAGACCAAACTTTTACACATGTTGTATGGCTATGTCAAATAAATAAATGTTGAATTCAGTTGCAATAGCTTGGAAAACAAAAAAGTTTCCCATACAAAGACTTGTTGATATAGTGGTCCGATCGGAGCGATTCTTAAACTTGATCTGCGTGCAACAAAAATAATGAACTGGTAAAAATTTCAAAACGCTAGCTTTAAAACTACTGTCCATTTTTTGCATAGAAACAGACGGACAGACGGATAGACGGACATGGCTATATCGACTCGGCTGCTGATGCTGATCAAGATTATATAGTGACGTAACCGGCCACTTCAATTATTTAATAGAACTATAAACAGTAATGCACTTAAGTGATTTCCATAATGTATCGCAGCTGCGCAGCATCCGATTCCAATAAAGAATTCTTTCGCAGCCGCACTTAGCCATTCTTGTAAACATCCTAAATCCTGACCTAAGCAGATTTGACTGCTCTCTTTGAATCTTTTCCTAATCTTAAGAATCCAAGAGTAAGGCTCTCCCGACATACAAATATTGTTAAAATACCGAGGCTTCTCCTCAACCCAATGTACATTTGATTTTCAGTCTTAAGCTGATATCCGAATAAAGAAGTTCAATAAAAACCTTCGTTAAATAATTCTTCTCGGCGTTGTCCTTAGTCAACTGACGGGACATTTATTCGACTAAATTAATAACTACGTAAGTGGCGCAGTCGGTAGGATCATACTAATTGATGCGATATTAAACATATTCAATTCTCTGTGTATCATCCGCTAAAGAACTACAACTTCAATATCTCGCGTCGGTAAATCAAGTGATAGCGAAATTGAAAAACTTAAAATTATATCAACTTTTAAGAAGACGCCTTTGAATTAACTGAATAGTAAATCCACAAAAGGTTACTCAAAACAAAGTGAAATAGCTAAGTGCGCAACACTAAATAAACGTTACTACAACTAAGTAAACTACAATAATAACAGTTAAACTAAGTGAAAACCAAATAAACTTTACTAAAAATAAGCGAAAAATAATAACAACAATAATAATAATACCGAAAATAAGTGAAAATTAAATAAACTTAACTACAACAAGTAAATACTTAAACCAACTTCAAATACATAAACACTAATAAAAATTCAAACCAACAAACCACGATGGCCGTAGCAGCACCAGCACAAATAGAATTGTCTGACTCGAACATGATTCAAGTAGAAAGACAAATACACGCAATCGAGGTTTTCAACGGAGATCCTAACACTTTGTACACTTTCATCAGTCGCGTCGACTTTATCTTGGCTCTGTTTCAGACCACAGATGAAAGACAAAAGTTAATAATCTTTGAACACATCGAACGGAACATCAGTGGCGATGTTATCCGCACCCTCGGAGTAACCAACCTCAGCAGCTGGAGCGAACTCAGGACTCAGCTTATACATAACTACAAGCCCCAAGCACCGAACCACCAACTTCTGGAAGAATTCAGGAACATACAATATCGAGGTAACATTCGACATTTCCTCGAAGAAGCCGAAAGAAAACGACAGATACTTATAAGTAAATTAGAACTAGAAAATAATACTAACGAAACCATTCTCTATACTAGATTAATACAAACCAGCATCGAAAATCTAATTCAAAAACTTCCAAGCCACATTTATCTCAGAATAGTTAACTGTAATATTCCAAACCTAAGATCACTAATAAATATATTACAAGAAAAAGGTCTTTATGAGGCACCAACCTCAAGTAAAGATAAAATAAAGCCAACTTCAATTCCAAACAAAATAACAACCAACCCCCAAAATAGACAAATAAATAACCAAATTAGACCCTTTGTACCCTTACAACCATTCTATAATAACGTCTATCAACCCTATCACCAAGCACATTCTCATATGCCCAGGTTTAACCCAAACCCGGTTCCTCAATATCAAAATAGACCCATTTACCCACAATCTAACATACCCATGTCACAAGTACCCAGACCAAACCCAGCTTTTAACAGACAAAATATTTTTGACCAAAACCGATTTGGACCTAGCCACACTAACATGCCCACAACATATCCTCAAAACAGAAACGTACAAACCAATAACCGAATAAAAAGACAGAGACCATCAGACAGTGGACAGTCTAAAATGAGCAAAGAAGAGCTAAAATACCAGCAAGTAACGTCTTATCAACCTGAAAATCCTTATAATTATAACTGCTATTATCCCTGCTATCCAGAATATTTTCAACCCCGGCCTTATCCCTACCAATTGAACTATACACCAGAATCAATTCAGTGTCCCCCTGAACAGAACTACGACAATTCGGAGACAACAGAAGAGGAAATACCAACAACAAATGACAACGAACCAGATGACCTTGAACAAGCAGAAAATTTTCGGCTAGTAGCCCCGGATCAAGCCAATATACAGGGTGCGTTATGAAAGTAATGCACATTTTCTAAGAAAAATATATTTGTTGATCCAATCAGTACAAATTATTAAAATTCTTCAAAATAGTCCCCTCCTGCGTCAATACACTTGCGGAGACGTGTATGCCACGCCTGGAAAGCACCCTGAAACTCCTCGACAGAAATGCCTTTCAGGAACTTTGTTACGCGAGCTTGGATGTTCTCCACCGACTCCCAGTGTTTTCCCTTTATCTCTCTCTTCAGTAGGGGGAACAAAAAAAAAATCGCACGGAGCTAAGTCAGGGCTGTAAGGAGGCTGGGGCACAACTGAGATCTTCTTCTGGGTCAAGAAGTTGGTGACGACGAAGCCGTGTGGGCGTTATCGTGGTGGAGCACGACTCGGCGTTTCAGTCTCTTGAGTACCTCTTGGTAAAAGGCTCCGTTGACAGTTTGTCCTTGCGGTACAAACTCAAAATGGACGATTCCTCGGACGTCAAAGAAGACAATCAGCATTGTTTTGATACGAGATTTGCTCATGCGCGCCTTCTTGGGTCTGGGAGAAAATTGTGTGTGCCACTCGGAGCTCTGTCGTTTGGATTCTGGATCGTACTCGAACATCCAGGATTCATCCCCAGTTACAGTAAAATTTTAAAAACCTGGATCATTTCTAATCGATTCCAACAATTCTTCACAGCGCAAAACTCGAACGTTCCATCGCACCGTGACACAACAGAAAAAAATGACTTCGCTCTATGACACGTCCTACCACTTCTATTGCTCAGAGCGAACTGAGACCTAGCGCGTTGAAGAGGAGAGACTCCGCCCCAAATTTTCAGACAGGTCCGAGCTTGCTACGACAGGTAGTTACGTGACAATGAAACCATGCGCATTACTTTCAAAACGCACCCTGTATAATGATAAAACATAACAATACTGAATTTAAATGTCTAATTGATACAGGATCTACGATAAATATGCTCACGCGAAATATTTTTCAAACGCCAATACAAGAAACCAATCATCTAATACACACTAGTAATGGCCCTTTAATTATTAACACACTTACGAATATTCCACCTAATAACTACTTCCCTATTGCCCAAGAGTTCTTGATCCACCAGTTGTCGGATCATTATGACATGCTGATTGGACGCAAATTGTTGTCCGAAGCCAAAGCAATAATCGATTATAAAAAGAAAACTGCTACCCTATTTAACAAAATATATAAGATAAAAGACAGTAATAACATTACAGAACAGAATCATATCCAAAGGACACCAGAACCAATTGCAAACTCAGAGCAGGAATCAATAAAAAAATTAGATTTTTCACAGTTTCGATTAGATCACTTAAATCAGGAGGAAACTTTAAAGTTAAAAGTCTTATTAAATAAATTTAGAAATCTCGAATATAAGGAAGGAGACAAATTAACATTTACAAATACCATTAAACACGTACTAAATACAACACACAACTCCCCAATTTATTCAAAACAATACCCACTTGCGCAAACACATGAAATTGAAGTAGAAAACCAAGTACAGGAATTGCTAAATCAAGGATTAATTAGGGAAAGTAATTCACCATACAATAGTCCTACTTGGGTTATACCAAAAAAACCGGATGCTTCTGGCATAATGAAGTACAGAGTAGTAATTGATTATAGAAAGCTAAATGAAATAACCATACCTGACAGATATCCAATTCCAAATATGGACGAAATACTTGGCAAACTGGGTAAATGCCAATATTTTACAACAATCGATCGATAGAACAATCAATACAATACAATCGATAGAAATGGACGAGGAATCAATTCCTAAAACTGCATTCTCCACCAAAAGCGGTCATTACGAATATCTTCGAATGCCATTTGGCCTTAGGAATGCACCCGCTACTTTTCAAAGGTGCATGAATAATATCCTTCGACCATTGCTTAACAAACACTGTTTGGTGTATCTGGATGATATTATAATTTTTTCAACATCCCTTACAGAACATTTGAATTCAATACAATTAGTTTTTTCAAAGCTTGCAGAAGCAAATTTAAAATTGCAACTAGACAAATGTGAGTTCTTAAAAAAAAAGCTAACTTTCTTGGTCACATAGTAACTCCTAATGGTATTAAACCAAATCCTATTAAAGTTAAAGCCATAGTTTCATACCCAATTCCGACAAAAGTAAAAGAGATTAGAGCTTTCCTCGGATTAACAGGTTATTATCGCAAATTTATTCCAAATTACGCAGACATAGCAAAACCCATGACCAGCTGCTTAAAAAAAGGAGCAAAGATAGATACGCAAAAACTTGAGTACATAGAGGCATTCGAAAAA
Source organism: Drosophila merina (assembly GCA_035047645.1). Taxonomy (NCBI): domain Eukaryota; kingdom Metazoa; phylum Arthropoda; class Insecta; order Diptera; family Drosophilidae; genus Drosophila; species Drosophila merina. The sequence goes on along the minus strand of JAWNPH010000069.1, from coordinate 377,948 downwards.
CTTAGGGCTTTGTAATTCGAGACCCAATTTTACAATTACCTGATTTTGAAAAGAAATTTGTTTTAACCACAGACGCAAGTAACTTGGCCCTCGGGGCTGTACTTTCTCAAAACGGTCATCCTATATCTTTTATAAGTAGAACACTTAACGACCACGAATTAAATTACAGTGCTATCGAAAAAGAATTACTCGCCATAGTTTGGGCCACTAAAACTTTTCGACATTATTTACTAGGGCGACAATTTCTCATTGCTAGTGACCATCAACCTCTTAGATGGCTTCATAACTTAAAGGAACCGAATGCTAAGCTAGAAAGATGGAGAGTCAGATTAAGCGAATACCAATTTAAAATCGATTATATTAAAGGAAAGGAAAATTCAGTCGCCGATGCATTATCAAGAATTAAAATTGAAGAAAATCACCATAGTAGATACTCATAGAAGTTACTCAACATAGTGCAGAAGAACACAATAGCAACCTTATTCATTTAACAGAAAAACCAATAAATTATTTCAAAAAACAAATTATCTTTATTAAATCCGATAAAAATAAAATAGAGCATTCAATAATATTTGGTAACTCTATTACCACAATTCAATATGATGTAATGACACTCGAAAAGGCCAAACAAATTTTACTCGATCACTTTATCCATAGAAACATTACCATTTATATTGAGAGCGATGTAGATTTTGAAATTATTCAAAGGGCACACATAGAAATTATTAATACCAACTACACTAAAGTAATTCGCAGTCTTTTCCTATTAAAGAACGTTGGTTCATACGCCGAATTCAAAGAAATCATACTTCAATCACATGAAAAACTTTTACACCCTGGTATACAGAAAATGACAAAATTATTTAAAGAAAATCACTTCTTTCCAAATAGCCAACTACTAATTCAGAATATAATAAACGAATGCAACATATGCAATTTAGCCAAAACAGAACATAGAAACACCAAAATGCCTTTAAAAATCACGCCTAAACCGGATCATTGCCGAGAAAAATTTGTGGTAGATATTTATTTATCTGAGGGAAAACATTACATCAGTTGCATTGATATTTATTCTAAATTAGCTACACTTGAGCAAATTAAAACTAAGGACTGGATAGAATGCAGAAACGCATTAATGCGTATTTTCAATCAATTAGGTAAACCCAAATTACTTAAGGCAGACAGAGACGGAGCTTTCTCCAGTTTAGCTTTGAAGCGATGGTTTGAAGAAGAAGAAATCGAATTACAACTCAATACAGCAAAAAACGGGGTGGCAGACGTCGAAAGATTGCACAAAACAATAAATGAGAAAATTCGTATAATCAATTCATCTGATGATGAAGAAGTAAAATTAAGCAAGATAGAAACAATCCTTTACACATACAACCATAAAATTAAACATGACACTACTGGACAGACATCTGCTCAAATCTTCTTATACGCTGGGCATCCAATATTAGACACTCAATAAATTAAAGAGAAGAAAATAGATAAAATTAATGAAGACCGACAGGCATTTAATATTGACACCAATTACAGAAAAGGTCCACTACAGAAAGGCAAATTAGAAAATCCATTTAAATCAACCAAAAATTTAGAACAGACAGACCCTGACCATTACAAAAACACTAATAGAAATAGAGTTACGCACTACTACAAAACACAATTCAAAAAACAAAAGAAAAATAATCAACTCTCAATTTCACAGGCACCTGGTACCTGATAACATTATTGCTGATCCTGATCACAGCGGTTCATGGACAGCAAATTCAAATTAATAATATTGACACCAACCACGGATATACCATCCTCCTTTGAACATCATTGTTTGAAAATCAATTTAACTGAAATAGACATCGTGGTTGACTATTTTGAGCAAAGATTATGATTCGATTACCATGCACCCCAGATCAAATTTTTACACAATAAATTGAAAAGAGAACTAGCCGGAATAACCCTGAAACAAAGAAACAAACGGGGACTTATTAACATTGTGGGCTCAGTTTTTAAATACCTATTTGGAACACTAGATGAAAATGAAAATACAGGAAAAACTTGACAACAACGCCCATAACTCAGTAAAATTACATGAAGTCAACGACGCTATACAATTGATAAATGATGGAATGCAAAAGATACAACACTATGAAAAAAACCATCATTAACAGTCTTTTTTTCGAACTAATGCAGTTTACGGTATACATAGAAGATTTGGAAATGGCTATGCAGCTTTCCAGACTTGGACTTTTTAACCCCAAATTACTAAACTATGACAAACTTGATAATATCAGCAGCCAAAATATTTTAAACATTAAAACATCCACTTGGATTAACTACAATGATAACCAATTATTAATTATATCCCACATACCCATTTACTTTTCACTAATAAACACAATTAAAATAATCCCTTACCCAGATTCCAACGGTTATCAGCTAGATTACACAGACTCACAATCATATTTTGAAAAAGAAAATAAAGTTTATAATGCCGAAAATAAAGAAATAAAAAATGAATGTGTCACCAATATAATTAAACACTTGAAACCAATTTGTAATTTTAAGCCAGTGGACACGAGCGAAATAATAAAATACCTAAAACTAAACACAATTGTAACCTGGAACTTAACCCAAACCATTCTTAACCAAAATTGTCAAAATTCAATTAATAATATAAAAATAGAAGGAAACAAAATGATAAGAGTAACGCAATGTAAAATAGAAATTGATAGTATAATTTTAAGTGAAAATCTGTTAAAACCAGAAATAGATTTGACACCACTATACGCACCACTTAATATAACAAAAATAAAAATTGTAAAACACAACGACATTGTTGAAATGATTTCAAAGAACAATATTACACTTTACATACTAATGGCCATTGTAATAATTGCACTTATTTTGTTGTACTTATATTTAAGATATGTAACACTTAACCCATTCATGATGCTGTATGCAAAACTTAAAATAAGAAAAAATCAAAATCAAAACACACCACAACAAATAGAAATAGAAGAAACTCCATTTCCCATACTATACCCATCAATCCCAGCCCAAGTATAGGCTTCTCTTTAAGGGAAGGGAGTGACGTATTTGGGTGGTCCAAACCGGCCACTTCAATTATTTCATAGAACTATAAACAGTAATGCACTTAAGTGATTTCCATAATGTATCGCAGCTGCGCAGCATCCGATTCCAATAAAGAATTCTTTCGCAGCCGCACTTAGCCATTCTTGTAAACATCCTAAATCCTGACCTAAGCAGATTTGACTGCTCTCTTTGAATCTTTTTCTAATCTTAAGAATCCAAGAGCAAGGCTCTCCCGAAATACAAATATTCTTAAAATACCGAGGCTTCTCCTCAACCCAATGTACATTTGATTTTCAGTCTTAAGCTGATATCCAAATAAAGAAGTTCAATAAAAACCTACGTTAAATAATTCTCGGCGTTGTCCTTAGTCAACTGACGGGACATTTATTCGACTCAAATAAAAAATATTACAATCAATTTTACTATATGTACTTTGTAGGGTCGGAGGTGCTTCCTTTAATGCGTTACACATTTTTGGACAAAATTATAATACCCTTTTTCTAGGGTATAAAAAATAAGTGAATAACATAAACATTAAGTAATTGGAAAACTAAAAATAGAATAACAATCTCAACAACAACAAAATCAATATAGAAGAAATAAGTGAAAAACATAAACAGTAAATGTTCGGTAAACCAAACTCTGAATTACAATCTCAACAACAACAAAATCAAAATAGGAGACATAGGTGAAACCCATAAACATTAAGTGTTCGGTAAACCAAACATTGAACTACAATATCAACAACAACAAAATCAATATGGAACAAGCGAGAAAAGTTATCTTCGGCTTGCCAAAGATGGTTACCCTTGAAAACAAAAAAGTTTTCCATACAAAGACTTGTTTTCATATCGGATGTTTGTATGGCAGATATATGATATAGTATTCCGATCCGGACCAAACTTACACAAATCATGTATGGCTATATCAAATGAATAAATGTTGAATTCGGTTTCAATAGGTTGCAAAGACTTGTTTTCATATCGGTCGTTTTGTATGGCAGCTATATGATATAGTGGTCCAATCCGACCGATTCTTAAACTTGATCTGCGTGCAACAAAAATAATGATCTGGTAATAATTTAAAAACGCTAGCTTTAAAACTACTGTCTATTTTTTCCATAGAAACAGACGGACAGACGGACATGGCTTTATCGACTCGGCTTTGTATGGACAACTTTTTTGTTTTCAAGGGTATACCATCTTTGGCCAGCCGAAGATAACTTTTCTTACTTTTTTTATACCCTTGAAAAAGGGTGTTATAATTTTGTCCAGAAATGTGTAACGCATTAAAGGAAGCATCTCCGACCCCACAAAGTATATATATTCTTGATCAGCACGAGAAGAACAGCCGAGTCGATATAGCCATGTCAGTCTGTCCGTCTGTTTCTATGCAAAAAATAGACAGTAGTTTTAAAGCTAGCGTTTTGTTATTTGTACCAGATCATTATTTTTGTTGCACGCAGATCAAGTTTAGGAATTGGTCGGATCGGACCACTATGTCATATAGCTGCTATACAAACGACCGATATGAAAACAAGTCTTTGTATGGAAAACTTTTTTGTTTTCCTAGCTATTGCAACCGAATTCAACACTTATTTATTTGACATAGCCATACATGATATGAAAAAGTTTGGTCCGGATCGGACTACTATATCATATAGCTGCCATATGAAAACAAGTCTTTGTAGGGACAACTTTTTTGTTTTCAAGGGTATACCATCTTTGGCAAGCCGAAGATAACTTTTCTTACTTTTTTTATACCCTTGAAAAAGGGTGTTATAATTTTGTCCAGAAATGTGTAACGCATTAAAGGAAGCATCTCCGACCCCACAAAGTATATATATTCTTGATCAGCACGAGAAGAACAGCCGAGTCGATATAGCCATGTCAGTCTGTCCGTCTGTTTCTATGCAAAAAATAGACAGTAGTTTTAAAGCTAGCGTTTTGTTATTTGTACCAGATCATTATTTTTGTTGCACGCAGATCAAGTTTAAGAATCGGTCGGATCGGACCACTATGTCATATAGCTGCCATACAAACGACCGATATGAAAACAAGTCTTTGTATAGAAAACTTTTTTGTTTTCAAGAGTATAGCATCTTAGGCAAGCCGAAGATAACTCTTCTCACTTGTTATACCCTTGAAAAAGGGTATTATAATTTTGTCCAGAAATGTGTAACGCATTAAAGGAAGCATTTCCGACCCCACAAAGTATATATATTCTTGATCAGCATCAACAGCCGAGTAGATATAGCCATGTCCGTTTGTCCGTCTGTCCGGCTGTCTGTCCGTCTGTCCGTCTGTTTCTATGCAAAAAATAGACAGTAGTTTTAAAGCTAGCGTTTTGAAATTTTCACCAGATCATTATTTTTGTTGCACGCAGATCGAGTTTAAAAATCGGTGGGATCGGACCACTATATCATATAGCTGCCAAACAAACGACCGATATGAAAACAAGTCTTTGTATGGAAAACTTTTTTGCTTTCCAAATTATTGCAACCGAATTCAATATTTATTCATTTGATATAGCCATACACGATTTGTGAAAGTTTGGTCCGGATCAGACTACTATATCATATAGCTGCCATACAAACGACCGATATGAAAACAAGTCTTTGTATGGAAAACTTTTTTGTTTTCAAGGGTATACCATCTTCGGCAAGCCGAAGATAACCTTTCTTACTTGTTATACCCTTGAAAAAGGGTATTATAATTTTGTCCAGAAATGTGTAACGCATTAAAGGAAGCATCTCCGACCCCACAAAGTATATATATTCTTGATCAGCATCAACAGCCGAGTCGATATAGCCATGTCCGTCTGTCCGTCTATCCGTCTGTCCGTCTGTCCGTCTGTTTCTATGCAAAAAATAGACAGTAGTTTTAACGCTAGCGCTTTGAAATTTTCACCAGATCATTATTTTTGTTGCACGCAGATCATGTTTAAGAATCGGTCGGATCGGACCACTATATCATATAGCTGCCATACAAACGACCGATATGAAAACAAGTCTTTGTATGGGAAACTTTTTTGTTTTCCAACCTTTTGCAACTGAATTCAACATTTATTCATTTGATATAGCTATACATGATTTTTGAAAGTTTGATCCGGATCGGACCACTATATCATATAGCTGCCATACAAACGACCGATATGAAAACAAGTCTTTGTATGAAAATTTTTTTTGTATTCCAACCTATTGCAACCGAATTCAACATTTATTCATCTGACATAGCCATACATGATTTGTGAAAGTTTGGTCCGGATCGGATAACTATATCATATAGCTGCCATACAAACGACCGATATGAAAACAAGTCTTTGTATGGAAAACTTTTTTGTTTTCAAGGGTATACCATCTTCGGCAAGCCGAAGATAACTTTTCTCACTTGTTTTTTATTTGAAATCTATATGAGTGGACAATCATTAAATGGTTTGGGGGTGACATTGACAAGAGGGAGGTACATGAAATGTATTTTTAAGGAGGATGACTTAGGTGTCTATTGATTGGGGAAGTCAAGCGAGTGTTTCCTCTTCAGGCGTCTTAAGGATTGACTATTATCTAGGAGGTTGATGGCTAGGTGGTTGGGATGGTTGTCAAGACTTTTTGTGTATCTTTCGCTAAGATGGGTGATCTCCTCTGCTACCCTTGGAATTCCAAGCTCTTTATGATTGATGGAATTTTCGTAGTACGGATGGGCGTTAGAAACTGTTCTCAGGCATTTATTTCGAAACCGCTGGATTCTGATGCGGTTTAAACAGCTTGCCGTGCCCCACAAGGTCCCATAGGTCCATATTGACTTCAGGACTACTTTGTATATAACTAGTTTTATTTTTTCCCTGAGCTTGGGTCGGCCTCGCTACGGTTGTTGATCAGGTGTGGACGCCATGTGAGCCTGCGGTCCAGGGTCTGCCCTAGATATTTGGGATTGTTATTCATAGGGAGGGTTTCCCCGTTGAGTGTGACGGGGGGGCATTCCCCCCAGCGTAGTGCGAAGGTTGTGTGCGAGGATTTCTCCGCGTTGACCACGATGTTCCATCATGGATCCAAAGCATCCAGTTGCCTCTGGATGATGGTTGATGCTTCCTGGGGATCATCGGCATATGTTGCTACTGTGAGGTTCCGGGACGGGACGATGGGAAGGTCTGCTGTGTAGAGTGTGTACAAGATGGGTGCAAGAACACTGCCTTGAGGTACTTCTGCTCTTATAGGCCTAGGCGTGCTGATTGATGATCCGCATCTCACTCGGAATTCTCTTCCCTCTGTGTACGACTTGAGGAAGCCGAAGTTGGAACTTGGAAGGTGGGATTTCATTTTGAAAAGGATGTCAGACTCTGTGAAATGCCTGTTTGACATCCAGCATAACAGCGCAGCAGTACGCCTTCTTTTCGAAGGCCTCAATTATGCTCTCAACAATCCGGTGGCATTGCTCAGGTGTTCCATGGAGGCGTCTGAAGCCAAACTGGTGATCAGGGATCAGTACGGCCTCGTCCAGTACTGGCAGTACTCTGCGCGAAAATACTCTTTCAAATAGTTTGAAAAGGATTGCCAGCAAACTAATCGGACGATACGAGGCTAAATTGGCTTCAGGTTTTCCAGGCTTGAGCAGGACAATTACTTCAGCACGCTTCCACTCTTTAGGGAACGTAAACTTGGGGGCATCTGTGTGTTTCCCGATGAGTTTTCTTGGCAGGGTTTTTCTGAGGATGGGGATGTTCAGAAGCAAGTTTACTGCGCTGTGGTCGGATAGCAGTTTATCGCAGTTTCAGCATGTTATCTTTGAGTGTCCTATGCCCTTGGAGACGCCGAAGTCCAGCAGATCCGTCTGCTTTGAAGAGTCCGAAGCCCAGTGCGTGGGCTCTCCAGTGGAATGTCAGTCCAGATTTTTGCGCTGCAGGTACTTATGGAGCGTTTTGCCTTTAGGGTTGTTTGTGCGGGACCCCCACCAGGATTGTTTGGCGTTAAAGTCTCCGGCTGCTATAAAGCAAGGTTTAAGGGACTCGAAGAAGTCCTGAAGGTGGGTCTCGGTTATCGAGTGTCTGGGTGGGAAGTAAACCGCACCAATGGTGATATCTCCCTGTGGGCTGGTAATCCTAGTCACGGCGCTTTATGACCATTCCACTCCTCCGCGTGCTCTGCCAGATGGATGGTTGGCATGTATCAGTTCGTACCCGCTGATATTAAAGTAGGATCTGGGACAAAAGTTGGATTTCGAAATTAGAAGAACATCGATATTGTCTGTTTTGATGAGATGCTCTACTTCGGCTTTGCCCCTCTGCAGGCCGTTTGCGTTCCAAAAAACTATATTGAGACTTATTTGCATTACTTTCGGTTGAGAATGGGAGCTTTCATCTGCGAGAACATCTGCGAGATCATCTTTTCCATCATCCTCTCCATCATTCCTTGCATGCGGGCAAACATCGTTTCAATCTGGTTGGGTTGTGGGGGCATCCTCTGAACGATGCAGGGTGATCAGCTTGGCAATGTAAGCAGCATCTTTTTTGGTGCATGATCTGGAGTCGTGAGGATCCCCACATTTCACGCAGAGATATTCAAGGAAGCAATAGCGCTGGGTGTGTCCGAACCCTTCGCATCTGAAACATTGTGGAACGTCGTTGAACTTCAGTAGGGGCTCTATGGTGACGACTGATCTGCAAATCCTCTTTATTTTAAAAACCTCTGTGTTGTTGCTCGCTGGTTTGAGATTAACAATAAAAGATCCCCAGTGGTTGTTTGGATTTCCTGCCAATGGAACTGTGCAGATCCCTCATAGTATGGCCGTATTTGTGGAGTTCTTCCTTAATTTCAGTCTGGTCCGTTGTGTGGTGAAATCCCTTGATGAGTCCCCTGTACGCTCTCTTGTCCTTTGGTTGGAAGGTGCGGTGCCTTTTATTAAGGTGCGGTGCCACGAGATGCTGGCGAATGGCTGTGTAGGACTCCTTGTCTGGCATTATTACGCGTACGTTGTTGTTTCTCTCCGTTTTGTACGAGAAATCCTTTTGGGTACCCACGGGAGTCGTTATCATCTTGACAAGCGCGGTAAAGTCGGTCACGTCTGGGATGTAGATCGGGGGAGGCTTGAGGGTCTTCGGGGTCGGGTTAGGTTTCTCTGCTGTTTTGGACGCCACTACTTCTGCAGCAGGTTTGGGTTCGTCATATTCGTCGTCGTATTCTTTGCTTGAGAGGAGGGCAAAGGAATTTTTTGGCAGCTTGCTATGCAGAGGTGCGCTGGTGCTAGGCGTGACGTCAGGCTCCTCTCCTTGCCTTTTACGCGCGGGCTTACGCTTGATCTCCGCGGGCTCCGAGTAAGAAGAACTCGAGCTTGAGTCTCTGTTCGTGCTGAATTTCCTTGCTTTAAGAGCCTTCCTGCAGGGCGTTGTTTTGCCAAGCTTGGCGGCCCGCGCGGGGCTTTCCAATCCATGATCTAGGTTGTGGACGGTTGAGTGGGCGAAGGGGGAACTGGGCACCGTTGGCCGGTATGCCAACCGCACTTTGCTTCTGCTGAGTTGTACCCAGCTTCTACAGTGAGAGAATATGGTAGACAGCAGATGTCAGGCACTTTGGAATGTGCGTTAGAGTTTCTAGCAAACCGTTAGTTTCGCAGGTTGAACCAATCAGAAACTATGTGACAGTTTCAGAATAGTGGAAGTGAAATACGATAAGAAACTTGCTGTCGATCCCAAGGCACGTCTGCACTCTTTGAGTGTTAGATTCTAAAAAGTTTCGTATGAACCTAATATAGTCTAGAAATAAATATTAGCCCGATTTATAAAAGATAATCCGTGCCGACTTGAGTTTTTAACTTGTCCATACAAGTTGCGCGGGAGCAGCGCGGCGACCTGTTACTGCGAGTTTCAATTGTGATTTCTAACATTTTTAGTGCGTTGTTGTTTATTTTGTGAAAATATCTGTGGAATTACGAAGTGATAAACAAAATATTTTCCTTATCGGACCGCCAAGCCACCAGATAAATGGTGCAAAATTACCATCTAATCGACAAGTTCTCACCGTTTTATTTTACAATATTCGTGACGTCAAGCTGACTGTTAGTGAAAGTGCGAATCTTGTTATAAGAGAGTGCATTATATTTTGGGAAAAGCCAGAATTCCTACGAAGGCAATCCCTAACTGCGTAAAGAAACTTATTCATTTATATCATGTTTGGAGGGAGCTGCAAAAAAACTGTAAGAAAACTCAGTTGACTTTCAAGAATCGTGAAAATAATTTTGTAAAAGACCTTGATAACTTATTTGATATTGCACATGCAGACAGAATGAAGATAGAGAAAGACAAAGATTTCTTAAGGAAACAGAGAGCGCCAGGTCGACCGGGATGCTTAGGTGGAATCGACAAAAAATTGGCCGAGAAAGAAGACGAGTTAGGCAGAGACAATTGGAAGAAGAGGAATGAAAGGTAAAACAAAGAGAGTTATTGGCTGTTGCATCTACTTCTTCGATAGATAACTTGGAATGTCTTGAGAATTCGGATGAGGAACAGATTTCGAACTTTGAACTTAGTACTCAGATTCCTTGCCCTGAAAAAAGTTTTAAAAGAGGCACGAAAAGTTTAATAACCCCTAAACTGGTAGCAGCTTTAGATCGATGCCAATTAAGCATAAGGGACTCAGTTTACATTCTCCATGCGGTTGTAGAAGCGCTTGGTCTGAACAGCGATGATTTCCCTATAAACAAATCCTCGATTCAGCGAGTTCATACTCAAGCGAGAAAATCCGGGGTAGAAGCAATAAAAACTGACATCCAGAATAATTTGCCTGACGTAGTCACAGTTTATTGGGATGGAAAACTATTACCTGGATTGGATGTAGGAAGTTCAAAAAAAAAAACGCTTGCCAATTATAGCTTCATTTGACGATAGAGAACTGCTTCTTGCAGTACCGAAATTAGAGAGTTCTTCTGGAAAACATCAAGCCAAAGCCATTTCAACTGCTCTCATTGACTGGACTCTCCATGACAAAGTACAGATAATGTGCTGCGATACAACAGCTTCCGTTTCAATGGAGCTTGTGCTATTTTGGAGCAGACTTTAGAAAGGGAATTGCTGCTTTTTACTTGTCGTCATCATGTTTATGATTTGGTCCTTAAAGCTGTTTTTGAAACCAAGGTAAAACATATTACAAGTAGCCCAGATATTCCAATTTTCAAAAAGTTAAGAGATAATTGGAAATATATTAACACTGATAACTTTGAGTCACCTCTAAATTTCGTTAAAGCACATATTGCCAAGACAAACATTACATCTTTGTTAAGTTTTTATAAGACTGAAATGGAAAAATCTTTTGTTAGAGACAATTACCGCGAGTTGAACTATGCGTTGTGTTCTTAGGAGGCGACACAGAGAATAAACTAAAACTCAGGCCCCCCGGAGCTTTGCATCAAGCGCAATGGAATAAACAGTCATATTATCATATTAATATATTGATTCAAAGTTATCAGTGAATCTTTGATGAAGAAGTTGATACTAAAACCAAGACAAAAATGATTAATAATTTAATCAGAGATGAAAGTTCAGATTCCTCTTAACGCTATGTCCCATCGAAGGAAGAAATTACGCAAACTTTGTTTGGTAAGTACTTAATATTTTCTTGTTTCTTTTTCAAAGTTTTGTGGTTTAGTTTTTGCTTATTTTGATGGTTTTTTCTTTATTTCAGATATGACGCTGCATAATTTTGTGACTCAAAGAAGCTAACGATTTCTATCTCGACTACAGATCGACGACAGTTTTCTTCGGGAAGACGTATCTTCGTGGGGTGACAATCCTGCTTTTTGAAAGCTACAAGACGATTAATTCGTTTGAAGGTCGTAAATGACACTGCTGAAAGAGCTATTAAATTAATGCAAGATTTTAATGGTCTTATCACGGCTGAAGAAGAGCAAAAATAGTTTTTGTTGCGTTGTGTTCAGGAACACAGAAATCTGTATACAGACTGTAAAAAAACTACACTGAAGAGAAGTTACCCTAATTCATTATTATTATAATTTGTATTTAAATAAAAGTTTGTATTGATATTATTTTAGTTTTATTCATATTTACTTTATTTGTTACATTTTAATTAGTTTTGGATCAAACCAAAATGTCAGACCAAAACACCATTTTTTATTAAACTTTAGAGCTCGGTCGGCACGGGTTGCAATCAGATATGAAATTTCATATTTAAGTACATTTTAGCATTTATAAAAAAATTGGAGGGTATGCGTTGCGGATGATTAGAACAATCACTGAAAAAACTCGCTCCATAGTTAACTGTAATAAACTAAGTAAAAGTTTTTGGGGTGAAGCTGTTTTGACAGCAACGTTCTTAACTAACAGGTCCCCAAGTAGAGCATTAAAAAATATAAGAAGAACACCATTTGAGATGTGGCATAAGAAGAAGCCAATATTGAAATATTTAAAGATATTTGGGTCGACAGTATATGCATTAAATAAAGTGCGAAAAAGAAAGTTTGTCGGATATGAGCCAAATGGCTATTAGTTGTGGAATGAGAACACGAGAAAATTCATAACAGCTAGAGATGTAGTGGTGGATGAAAAACACATGAAATCTGTGGCTTCAAAAAAAATTGACTCTGTGGTAGAAAATGATGTTTTTAACCATTATTGTGATTCTCTAATTGGAGAGAATAAAAAGTCAGATTTTCCATTGGTGGAAAATAGTTTTTTTTTTTTATACCCTTGAAAAAGGGTATTATAATTTTGTCCAGAAATGTGTAACGCATTAAAGGAAGCATCTCCGACCCCACAAAGTATATATATTCTTGATCAGCATCAACAGCCGAGTCGATATAGCCATATCCGTCTGTTTGTCTGTTTCTATGCGAAAAATAGACAGTAGTTTTAAAGCTAGCGTTTTGAAATTTTTACCAGATCATTATTTTTGTTGCACGCAGATCAAGTTTAAGAATCGGTCGGATCGGACCACTATATCATATAGCTGCCATACAAACGACCGATATGAAAACAAGTCTTTGTATGGGAAACCTTTTTATTTTTCAACCTATTTCAACCGAATTCAACATTTATTCATTTGACACACATAATTTGTGAAAGTTTGGTCTGGATCGCATCACTATATCATATAGCTGCCATACAAACGACCGATATGAAAAAAAGTCTTTGTATCGAAAACTTTTTTGTTTTCCAAGCTATTGCAACCGAATTCAACATTTATTCATTTGACATAGCCATACATGATTTGTGAAAGTTTGATCCGGATCGAATCACTCAGCTATCATATAGCTGCCATACAAACGACCGATATGAAAACAAGTCTTTGTATGGAAAACTTTTTTGTTTTTTAAGCTATTGCAACCGAATTCAACATTTTTATATTTGACATAGCTATACATGATTTTTGAAAGTTTAATCCGGATCGGACAAGTATGTCATATAGCTGCCATACAAACGACCGATATGAAAACAAGTCTTTGTATGGAAAACTTTTTGTTTTCAAGGGTATACCATCTTCGGCAAGCCGAAGATAACTTTTCTCACTTGTTTTTTTTTAACATTCTTATTTTTTAACATTTAACATTCGTATTTAAAATCTATCCGAGTGAACAATCAATGGTTTGGGGGTGACCTTGACTTAAGGGAGGTACATGGAATGTATATCTAATGAGGTTGACTTAGGTGTCTATTGGTGGGGAGGTTAAGCGGGTGTTTCCTTTTCAGGCGTCTTGAGGATTGACTATTATCTAGGAGGTTGATGGCCAGGTGGTTGGGATGGTTGTCCAGTATTTTTGTGTATCTTTCGCTGAGACGGGTGATCTCCTCTGCTACCCATGGAATTCCAAGCTTTTTATGGATTATTGAGTTTTCGTGGTACGGATGGGCGTTAGAAACTGTTCTCAGACATTTATTCTGAAACCGCTGGATTCTAATGCGGTGAGAACAGCTTGCCGTGCCCCACAACTGTATCCCAAAGGTCCAGATTGGCTTAAGCACTACTTTGTGAATAAGCAGTTTGAGTTTTTCTTTGAGCTTGGACCTTCTCCCCAGGAGCCAGTGCAGTTGCTTAAGTCGTAGGTTGGCCTGGTTGCGCTTATTGATCAGGTGAGGGCGCCATGTGAGCCTGCAGTCCAGGGTCAGCCCTAGATATTTGGGAGTGTTATTCGTTGGGATGGTTTCCCCGTTGAGTTTGACGGGGGGGCAATCACCCCTGCGTAGTGCGAAGGTTGTGTGGGAGGATTTCTCCGCGTTGACCACGATGTTCCATCGTTTCAGCCATGGATCGAGAGCATCCAGTCGTCTCTGTATGATGGCTGATGCTTCCTGGCGATCTGTGGCGGAGGCTAGGAAAGCGGTGTCATCTGCATATGTGGCTACTGTGAGGTTCCGAGAGGAGGTGATGGGAAGGTCCGCTGTGTAGAGTGTGATGGCTCCAAGAACACTGCCCTGAGGTACTCCTGCTCTTATAGGCCTAGGCGTGCTGATTGATAATCCGGATCTCACTCGGAATTCTCGACTTGAGGAACCTGAAGTGGGAACTTGGAAGGTGGGATTTCATTTTGAAAAGGAGTCCAGGGTGCCAGACTCTGTCAAACGCCTGTTTGACATCCAGCATAACGGCGCAGCAGTACTTCTTCTTTTCGAAGGCCTTAAGTATGCTCCAAACAAGCCGGTGGCATTGCCCAGGTGTTCCATGGAAGCGTCTGAAGCCAAACTGGTGATCAGGGATCAGTCCGGCCTCGTCCAATACTGGCAGTACTCTACGGAAAAATAATCTTTTAAGTATTTTAGAGACGATGGCCATCAAACTTATTGGATGATACGAGGCTAGATTGGCTTGAGGTTTTCCAGGCTTGAGGAGGACAATTACTTCAGCACGCTTTCACACTTTCGGGAAGTACCCTAGACGGAGGCAGCTGTTATAGATGTTAGCCAGCCTTTGGGAATAGAGTAGGGGTAACAGTTTCATTGCTGATGCATTGATTTGATCTGGACCTGGTGACTTGCCATTTTTTAGGGAAGCGATCTCCTTTGGTGTGACGGCCTGTATTGACGGACCAGGAGCACTTGGGCTGTCAACGAACCTTTTGGTGGCAGCATGCACTTCGCCAGTGCATCTGTAAAAAGGGGACAATGCTCTGTGTAGATGGTCAGCAAAAGCTCTTTTGAACTCAGACCGACACCAGAAACCGTCCGCTTTGCGCACGGGCAACATTTTCAGTGATGTTGCATCGATTCGGTCAGGACCTGGTGACTTGCCATTTTTTAAGGAGGCGATCTCCTGCACAATTTCCTCTGGTTCGACGGGCTGTATTGGCGGGCCAGGAGCACTTGGGCTGTCAAGGAACCTTATGGTGGCAGCTTTTCTTCCCCAGTGCATCTGTCGCAAGGTAAGAATGCACTATGTAGATGGTCAGCAAAGGCTTCTGCTCTTTCGACCTCAGACCGAAACCAGGACCGTTCACTTTGCGCACGGATGATATCTTCTTCGCAGGTCTTTTTATGTGCTCGTGACATTCCATAGAATGTGCTGCGGGTCTCCAGGTTCCTGTTCCTTAAGGAATCTATGGAAAATGGTAAATCAATGGATTCAAATCCTAATGAAAATCTAAATTAAAATTCAATTTGTCTCAAGAATAACGACCCAGTGGCTGAAACTGGTGATAAAGTAAAAGAAAACAAGTGAGAAAAGTTATCTTCGGCTTGCCGAAGATGGTATACCCTTGAAAACTAAAAATTTTCCATATAAAGACTTGTTTTCATATCGGTCGTTTGTATGGCAGCTATATGATATATAGTGGTCCGATCCAAACCAAACTTTCACAAATCGTGTATGACTATGTTTTTAGAGTTAGAGTTTTCCATACAAAAGTTTGATTTCATATCGGTTGTTTGTATGGCAGCTATATGATATAGTGGTCCGATCCGACCGATTTTTAAACTTGATCTGCGTGCAACAAAACCTGGTAAAAATTTCAAAACGCTAGCTTTAAAAAAACTGTCTATTTCTTGCATAGAAACAGACGGACAGACGGATAGACGGACAGACGGATATGGCTATATGGACTCGGCTGTTGATGCTGATCAAGAATATATATACTTTGTGGGGTCGCAGATGCTTCCTTTAATGCGTTACACATTTCTGGACAAATTTATAATACCCTTTTTCAAGGGTATAAGAAGTAAGAAAAGTTATCTTCGGCTTGCCGAAGATGGTATACCCTTGAAAACAAAAAAGTTTTCCATACAAAGACTGGTTTAATATCGGTCGTTTGTATGGCAGCTATATTATATAGTGGTCCGATCCGTACTAAACTTTCACAAATCTTATATGGCTATGTCAAATAAATAAATGTTGAATTCGGTTGCAATAGCTTGGAAAACAAAAAACGCTAGCTTTAAAACTACTGTTTTTTTTTTTTATAGAAACAGACTGACAGACGGACATGGCTATATCGACTCGGCTGTTGATTCTGATCAAGAATATATATACTTTTAGGGGTCGGAGATGCTTCCTTTAATGCGTTACACATTTCTGGACAAAATTATAATATCGTTTTTCGAGGGTATAAAAAGTAAGAAAAGTTATCTTCGGCTTGCCGAAGATGGTATACCCTTGAAAACAAAAAGTTTTCCATACAAAGACTTGTTTTCATATCGGTCGTTTGTATGGCAGCTATATTATATAGTGGTCCGATCCGGACTAAACTTTCACAAATCTTATATGGCTATGTCAAATAAATAAATGTTGAATTCGGTTGCAATAGCTTGGAAAACAAAAAACGCTAGCTTTAAAACTACTGTCTATTTTTTGCATAGAAACAGACTGACAGACGGACATGGCTATATCGACTCTATTTTTTGCATAGAAACAGACTGACAGACGGACATGGCTATATCGACTCGGCTGTTGATTCTGATCAAGAATATATATACTTTTAGGGGTCGGAGATGCTTCCTTTAATGCGTTTCACATTTCTGGACAAAATTATAATATCGTTTTTCGAGGGTATAAAAAGTAAGAAAAGTTATCTTCGGCTTGCCGAAGATGGTATACCCTTGAAAACAAAAAAGTTTTTCATACAAAGACTTGTTTTCATATCGGTCGTTTGTATGGCAGCTATATATAGTGGTCCGATCCGGACTAAACTTTCACAAATCTTGTTTGGCTATGTCAAATAAATAAATGTTGAATTCGGTTGCAATAGCTTGAAAAACAAAAAAGTTTTCCAAACAAAGATTTGTTTTCATATAGGTCGTAATAGATTGGAAAACAAAAAAATGTTGCATACAAAGACTTGTTTTCATATCGGTCGTTTGTATGGCAGCTATGTGATATAGTAGTCCGATCCGGATCAAACTTTCACAAATCATGTATGGCTATGTCAAATAATTAAATGTTGAATTCGGTTAGGATAGCTTGGAGAACAAAAAAGTTTTCCATACAAAGGCTTGAAATCAAGAATATATATACTTTGTGGGGTCGGAGATGCTTCCTTTAATGCGTTACACATTTCTGGACAAAATTATAATACCCTTTTTCAAGAGCATAAAAAATAAGTGAATAACATAAACATTAAGTAATCGGAAAACTAAAAATAGAATTACACTCTCAACAACAACAAAATCAATATTGAAGAAATAAGCGAATAACATAGACAGTAAGTGTTCGGTAATCCAAACACTGAATTACAATCTCAACAACAAAATTAAAATAGGAGACATAAGTGAAAACCATAAACATTAAGTGTTCGGAAAACCAAACATTGAACTACAATATCAACAACAACAAAATCAATATAGAACAAGTGAGAAAAGATATCTTCGGCTTGCCGAAGATGGTATACCCTTGAAAACAAAAAAGTTTTGCATACAAAGCCTTGTTTTCATATCGGTCGTTTGTGTGACAGCTATATGATATAGTGGTTTGATCCGGACCAAACTTTCACAAATTGTGTATGACTCTATCAAATGAATAAATGTTGAATTCGGTTGCAATAGCTTGGAAAACAACAAAGTTTTCCATACAAAGCCTTGTTTTCATATCGGTCGTTTGTATGGCAGCTATATGATATAGTAGTTCGATCCGGACACAACTTTCACAAATCGTGTATGGCTATGTCAAATAAATAAATGTTGAATTCGGTTGCAATAGTTTGGAAAACAAAAAAGTTTTCCTTACAAAGACTTGTTTTCATATCGGTCGTTTGTTTGGCAGATATATTATATAGAGGCCCGATCCAGACCAAACTTTCACAAATCGTGTATGACTGTGTCAAATGAATAAACGTTGAATTCAGTTGCAATAGCTTGGAAAACAAAAAAGTTTTCCATACAAAGACTTGTTTTCATATCGGTCGTTTGTTTGGCAGCTATATGATATAATGGTCCGATCCGGACCTAACTTTCACAAATCATGTATGGCTATGTCAAATAAATAAATGTTGAAGTCAATTGCGATAGCTTAGAGATCAAAAAAGTTTTCCATACAAAGACTTGAAATCTGATTGATCGTTTGTATGGCAGCTATATGATATAGTGGTCCGATCCGACCGATTTTTAAACTTGATCTGTGTGCAACAAAAATAATGATCTGATAAAAATTTCAAAACGCTAGATTTAAAACTACGGTCTATTTTTTGCATAGAAACAGACGGACAGACGGACAGACATGGCTATATCGACTCGGCTGTTGATGCTGATCAAGAATATATATACTTTTTGGGGTCGGAGATGCTTCCTTTAATGCGTATATATACCCTTTTTCAAGGGTATAAGAAGTAAGAAAAGTTATCTTCGGCTTGCCGAAGATTGTATACCCTTGAAAACAACAAAGTTTTCCATACATATCGGTCGTTTGTATGGCAGCTATATGATATAGTGGTCCGATCCGAAACTTTCACAAATCGTGTATGGCTATGTCAAATAAATAAATATTGAATTTGGTTGCAATAGCTTGGAAAACAAAAAAACGCTAGCTTTAAAACTACTGTCTATTTTTTGCATAGAAACAGACGGACAGACGGACATGGCTATATCGACTCGGCTGTAGATTCTGATCAAGAATATATATACTTTTAGGGGTCGAAGATGCTTCCTTTAATGCGTTACACATTTCTGGACAAAATTATAATATCGTTTTTCGAGGGTATAAAAAGTAAGAAAAGTTATCTTCGGCTTGCCGAAGATGGTATACCCTTGAAAACAAAAAAGTTTTCCATACAAAGACTTGAAATCTGATTGATCGTTTGTATGGCAGCTATATGATATGGTGGTCCGATCCGACCGATTTTTAAACTTAATCTGCGTGCAACAAAAATAATGATCTGATTAAAATTTCAAAGCGCTAGATTTAAAACTACGGTCTATTTTTTGCATAGAAACAGACGGACAGACGGACAGACGAACATGGCTATATCGACTCGGCTGTTTATTCTGATCAAGAATATATATACTTTGTGGGGTCGGAGATGCTTCCTTTAAAGTGTTGCACATTTCTGGACAAAATTTAATACCCTTTTACAAGGGTATAACAAGTGAGAGAAGTTATCTTCGGCTTGCGGAAGATGGTTTACCCTTGAAAACAAAATATATATCGGTCGTTTGTATGGCAGCTATATGATATAGTAGTCCGATCCGGACTAAACTGTCACAAATCGTGTATGGCTATGTCGAATGAATAAATTTTGAATTCGGTTGCAATAACTTGGAAAAAAAAAGTTTTCCATACAAAGACTTGTTTTCATATCGGTCGTTTGTATGGCAGCTATATGATGGTCCGATATAGTGGTCCGATCCGACCGATTTGTAAACTTGATCTGCGTGCATCAAAATCAATGATCTGGCTAAAATTTCAAAACGCTAGCTTTAAAACTACTGTCTATTTTTTTGCATAGAAACAGACGGACAGACGGACATGGCTATATCGACTAGGCTGTTGATGCTGATCAAGAATATATATACTTTGTGGGGACGGAGATGCTTCCTTTAATGCGTTACACATTTCTGGACAAAATTATAATACCCTTTTTCAAGGGTATAACAAGTGAGAAAAGTTATCTTCGGCTTGCCGAAGATGGTATACCCTTGAAAACAACAAAGTTTTCCATACAAAGACTTGTTTTCATATCGGTCGTTTGTACGGCAGCTATATGATATAGTGATCCGATCCGGACCAAACTTTCACAAATCATGTGTGGCTATGTCAAATAAATAAATGTTGAATTCGGTTGAAATAGGTTGGAAAATAAAAAAGTTTCCCTTACAAAGACTTGTTTTCATATCGGTCGTTTGTATGGCAGCTATATGATATAGTAGTCCGATCCGACCGATTCTTAAACTTGATCTGCGTGCAACAAAAATAATGATCTGGTAAAAATTTCAAAACGCTAGCTTAAAAACTACTGTCTATTTTTTGCATAGAAACAGACGGACAGACGGACATGGCTATATCGACTAGGTTGTTGATGCTGATCAAGAATATATATACTTTGTGGGGACGGAGATGCTTCCTTTAATGCGTTACACATTTCTGGATAAAATTATAATATCCTTTTTCGAGGGTATAAAATGTAAGAAAAGTTATCTTCGGCTTTCCAAAGATGGTTACCCTTGAAAACAAAAAAGTTTTCCATACAAAGACTTGTTTTCATATCGGTCGTTTGTATGACAGCTATATGATATAGTGGTCCGATCCGGACTAAACTTTCACAAATCGTGTATGGCTATGTCAAATAAATAAATGTTTAATTTGGTTGCAATAGGTTGGAAAACAAAAAACGCTAGCTTTAAAACTACTGTCTATTTTTTGCATAGAAACAGACGGACAGACGGACATGGCTATATCGACTCGGCTGTTGATTCTGATCAACAATATATATACTTTGTGGGCTCGGAGATGAAGTTTTCAATACAAAGACTTGTTTTCATATCGGTCGTTTGTATGGCAGCTTATGATATAGTGGTCCGATCCGGACTAAACTGTCACAAATCGTGTATGGCTATGTCGAATGAATAAATGTTGAATTCGGTTGCAATAGCTTGGAAAACAAAAAGTTTTCCATACAAAGACTTGTTTTCATATCGGTCGTTTGTATGGCAGCTATATGATATAGTGGTCCGATCCGACCGATTTTTAAACTTGATCTGTGTGCAACAAAAATAATGATCTGATAAAAATTTCAAAATGCTAGCTTTAAAACTACGGATTATTCTTTGCATAGAAACAGACGGACAGACGGACAGACGGATAGACGGACAGACGGACATGGCTATATCCACTCGGCTTGCCGAAGATGGTATACCCTTGAAAACAACAAAGTTTTCCATACAAAGACTTGTTTTCATATCGGTCGTTTGTATGGCAGCTATATGATATAGTGGTCCGAACCGACCGATTTTTAAACTTGATCTGTGTGCAACAAAAATAATGATCTGATAAAAATTTCAAAATGCTAGCTTTAAAACTACGGATTATTCTTTGCATAGAAACAGACGGACAGACGGACAGACGGATAGACGGACAGAAGGACATGGCTATATCGACTCGGCTGTTGATTCTGATCAAGAATATATATACTTTGTGGGGTCGGAGATGTTTCCTTTAAAGCGTTGCACATTTCTGGACAAAATTTAATACCCTTTTACAAGGGTATAACAAGTGAGAGAAGTTATCTTCGGCTTGCGGAAGATGGTTTACCCTTGAAAACAAAATATATATCGGTCGTTTGTATGGCAGCTATATGATATAGTAGTCCGATCCGGACTAAACTGTCACAAATCGTGTATGGCTATGTCGAATGAATAAATTTTGAATTCGGTTGCAATAACTTGGAAAAAAAAAAGTTTTCCATACAAAGACTTGTTTTCATATCGGTCGTTTGTATGGCAGCTATATGATGGTCCGATATAGTGGTCCGATCCGACCGATTTGTAAACTTGATCTGCGTGCATCAAAATCAATGATCTGGCTAAAATTTCAAAACGCTAGCTTTAAAACTACTGTCTATTTTTTGCATAGAAACAGACGGACAGACGGACATGGCTATATCGACTAGGCTGTTGATGCTGATCAAGAATATATATACTTTGTGGGGACGGAGATGCTTCCTTTAATGCGTTACACATTTCTGGACAAAATTATAATACCCTTTTTCAAGGGTATAACAAGTGAGAAAAGTTATCTTCGGCTTGCCGAAGATGGTATACCCTTGAAAACAACAAAGTTTTCCATACAAAGACTTGTTTTCATATCGGTCGTTTGTACGGCAGCTATATGATATAGTGATCCGATCCGGACCAAACTTTCACAAATCATGTGTGGCTATGTCAAATAAATAAATGTTGAATTCGGTTGAAATAGGTTGGAAAATAAAAAGTTTTCCTTACAAAGACTTGTTTTCATATCGGTCGTTTGTATGGCAGCTATATGATATAGTGATCCGATCCGGACCAAACTTTCACAAATCATGTGTGGCTATGTCAAATAAATAAATGTTGAATTCGGTTGAAATAGGTTGGAAAATAAAAAAGTTTCCCTTACAAAGACTTGTTTTCATATCGGTCGTTTGTATGGCAGCTATATGATATAGTAGTCCGATCCGACCGATTCTTAAACTTGATCTGCGTGCAACAAAAATAATGATCTGGTAAAAATTTCAAAACGCTAGCTTAAAAACTACTGTCTATTTTTTGCATAGAAACAGACGGACAGACGGACATGGCTATATCGACTAGGCTGTTGATGCTGATCAAGAATATATATACTTTGTGGGGACAGAGATGCTTCCTTTAATGCGTTACACATTTCTGGACAAAATTATAATATCCTTTTTCGAGGGTATAAAATGTAAGAAAAGTTATCTTCGGCTTTCCAAAGATGGTTACCCTTGAAAACAAAAAGTTTTTCATACAAAGACTTGTTTTTCATATCGGTCGTTTGTATGACAGCTATATGATATAGTGGTCCGATCCGGACTAAACTTTCACAAATCGTGTATGGCTATGTCAAATAAATAAATGTTTAATTTGGTTGCAATAGCTTGGAAAACAAAAAACGCTAGCTTTAAAACTACTGTCTATTTTTTGCATAGAAACAGACGGACAGACGGACATGGCTATATCGACTCGGCTGTTGATTCTGATCAACAATATATATACTTTGTGGGCTCGGAGATGAAGTTTTCAATACAAAGACTTGTTTTCATATCGGTCGTTTGTATGGCAGCTATATGATATAGTGGTCCGATCCGGACTAAACTGTCACAAATCGTGTATGGCTATGTCGAATGAATAAATTTTGAATTCGGTTGCAATAGCTTGGAAAACAAAAAAGTTTTCCATACAAAGACTTGTTTTCATATCGGTCGTTTGTATGGCAGCTATATGATATAGTGGTCCGAACCGACCGATTTTTAAACTTGATCTGTGTGCAACAAAAATAATGATCTGATAAAAATTTCAAAATGCTAGCTTTAAAACTACGGATTATTCTTTGCATAGAAACAGACGGACAGACGGACAGACGGATAGACGGACAGACGGACATGGCTATATCCACTCGGCAGTTGATGCTGATCAAGAATATATATATATTCTTTGTGGGGTCGGAGATGCTTCCTTTAATGCGTTACACATTTCAGGACAAAATTATAATACCCTTTTTCAAGGGTATAACAAGTGAAAAAA
Source organism: Drosophila merina (assembly GCA_035047645.1). Lineage (NCBI taxonomy): Eukaryota > Metazoa > Arthropoda > Insecta > Diptera > Drosophilidae > Drosophila > Drosophila merina. Next base: position 354,203 of record JAWNPH010000069.1, on the reverse strand, counting down.
GTTATCTTCGGCTTGCCGAAGATGGTATACCCTTGAAAACAACAAAGTTTTACATACAAAGACTTGTTTTCATATCGGTCGTTTGTACGGCAGCTATATGATATAGTGATCCGATCCGGATCAAACTTTCACAAATCATGTATGGCTATGTTAAATGGATAAATGTTGAATTCGGTTGCAATAGGTTGGAAAACAAAAAAATTTTCGATACAAAGACTTGTTTTCATATCGGTCGTTTGTATGGCAGCTATATGATATAGTGATCCGATCCGGAATAAACTTTCAAAAATTATGTATGGCTATGTCATTAGAATAAAAGTTGAATTCTGTTGCAATAGGTTGGAAAACAAAAAAGTTTTCCATACAAAGACTTGTTTTCATATCGGTCGTTTGTATGGGAGCTATATGATATAGTGATCCAATCCGGACCAAACTTTAACAAATCATGTATGACTATATTAAATGAATAAGTGTAGAATTCGGTTGCAAAAGGTTGGAAAACAAAAAGTTTTCGATACAAAGACTTGTTTTCATATCGGTCGATTGTATGGCAGCTATATGACATAGTGATCCGATCCGGAATAAACTTTTAAAAATTATGTATGACTATGTCATTAAAATAAAAGTTGAATTCGGTTGCAATAGGTTGGAAAACAAAAAAGTTTTCCATACAAAGACTTGTTTTCATATCGGTCGTTTGTATGGCAGCTATATGATATAGTGATCCGATCGGGACCAAACTTTCACAAATCATGTGTGGCTATGTCAATTAAATAAATGTTGAATTCGATTAAAATAGTTTGGAAAATGAAAAAGTTTCCCATACAAAGACTTGTTTTCATATCGGTCGTTTGTATGGGAGCTATATGATATAGTGATCCAATCCGGACCAAACTTTAACAAATCATGTATGACTATATTAAATGAATAAGTGTAGAATTCGGTTGCAAAAGGTTGGAAAACAAAAAAGTTTTCGATACAATGACTTGTTTTCATATCGGTCGATTGTATGGCAGCTATATGATATAGTGATCCGATCCGGAATAAACTTTAAAAAATTATGTATGGCTATGTCATTAAAATAAAAGTTGAATTCGGTTGCAATAGGTTGGAAAACAAAAAGTTTTCCATACAAAGACTTGTTTTCATATCGGTCGTTTGTATGGCAGCTATATGATATAGTGATCCGATCGGGACCAAACTTTCACAAATCATGTGTGGCTATGTCAAATGAACAAATGTGGAATTCGGTTGAAATAGGTTGGAAAATAAAAACTTTCCCATACAAACACTTGTTTTCCATATCGGTCGTTTGTATGGGAGCTATATGATATAGTGATCCAATCCGGACCAAACTTTAACAAATCATGTATGACTATATTAAATGAATAAGTGTAGAATTCGGTTGCAAAAGGTCGGAAAACAAAAAGTTTTCGATACAAAGACTTGTTTTCATATCGGTCGATTGTATGGCAGCTATATGACATAGTGATCCGATCCGGAATAAACTTTCAAAAATTATGTATGGCTATGTCATTAGAATAAAAGTTGAATTCGGTTGCAATAGGTTGGAAAACAAAAAGTTTTCCATACAAAGACTTGTTTTCATATCGGTCGTTTGTATGGCAGCTATATGATATAGTGATCCGATCGGGACCAAACTTTAACAAATCATGTATGACTATATTAAATGAATAAGTGTAGAATTCGGTTGCAAAAGGTTGGAAAACAAAAAGTTTTCGATACAAAGACTTGTGTTCATATCGGTCGATTGTATGGCAGCTATATGACATAGTGATCCGATCCGGAATAAACTTTTAAAAATTATGTATGACTATGTGATTAGAATAAAAGTTGAATTAGGTTGCAATAGGTTGGAAAACAAAAAAGTTTTCCATACAAAGACTTGTTTTCATATCGGTCGTTTGTATGGCAGCTATATGATATAGTGATCCGATCGGGACCAAACTTTCACAAATCATGTGTGGCTATGTCAAATAAATAAATGTTGAATTCGGTTAAAATAGTTTGGAAAATGAAAAAGTTTCCCATACAAAGACTTGTTTTCATATCGGTCGTTTGTATGGGAGCTATATGATATAGTGATCCAATCCGGACCAAACTTTAACAAATCGTGTATGACTATATTAAATGAATAAGTGTAGAAGTCGGTTGCAATAGGTTGGAAAACAAAAAAGTTTTCGATACAAAGACTTGTTTTCATATCGGTCGATTGTATGGCAGCTATATGATATAGTGATCCGATCCGGAATAAACTTTCACAAATCATGTGTGGCTATGTCAAATAAATAAATGTTGAATTCGGTTGAAATAGGTTGGAAAACAAAAAAGTTTTCCATACAAAGACTTGTTTTCATATCGGTCGTTTGTATGGCAGCTATATGATATAGTGGTCCGATCCGACCGATTCTTAAACTTCATCTGCGTGCAACAAAAATAATGATCTGGTAAATATTTCAAAACGCTAGCTTTAAAACTACTGTCTATTTTTTGCATAGAAACAGACGGACAGACGGACATGGCTATATCGACTAGGCTGTTGATGCTGATCAAGAATATATATACTTTGTGGGGTCGGAGATGCTTCCTTTAATGCGTTACACATTTCTGGACAAAATTATAATATCCTTTTTCGAGGGTATAAAATGTAAGAAAAGTTATCTTCGGCTTTCCGAAGATGGTTACCCTTGAAAACAAGGGTCGTTTGTATGGCAGCTATATGATATAGTGGTCCGATCCGGAATAAACTTTTAAAAATTATGTATGGCTATGTCATTAAAATAAAAGTTGAATTCGGTTGCAATAGGTTGGAAAACAAAAAGTTTTCCATACAAAGACTTGTTTTCATATCGGTCGTTTGTATGGCAGCTATATGATATAGTGAACCGATCGGGACCAAACTTTAACAAATCATGTATGACTATATTAAATGAATAAGTGTAGAATTCGGTTGCAAAAGGTTGGAAAAGAAAAAAGTTTTCGATACAAAGACTTGTTTTCATATCGGTCGATTGTATGGCAGCTATATGATATAGTGATCCGATCCGGAATAAACTTTAAAAAATTATGTATGGCTATGTCATTAAAATAAAAGTTGAATTCGGTTGCAATAGGTTGGAAAACAAAAAAGTTTTCCATACAAAGACTTGTTTTCATATCGGTCGTTTGTATGGCAGCTATATGATATAGTTATCCGATCGGGACCAAACTTTCACAAATCATGTGTGGCTATGTCAAATGAACAAATGTGGAATTCGGTTGAAATAGGTTGGAAAATAAAAAGTTTCCCATACAAACATTTGTTTTCCATATCGGTCGTTTGTATGGGAGCTATATGATATAGTGATCCAATCCGGACCAAACTTTAACAAATCATGTATGACTATATAAAATGAATAAGTGTAGAATTCGGTTGCAAAAGGTTGGAAAACAAAAAGTTTTCGATACAAAGACTTGTTTTCATATCGGTCGATTGTATGGCAGCTATATGACATAGTGATCCGATCCGGAATAAACTTTCAAAAATTATGTATGGCTATGTGATTAGAATAAAAGTTGAATTCGGTTGCAATAGGTTGGAAAACAAAAAGTTTTCCATACAAAGACTTGTTTTCATATCGGTCGTTTGTATGGCAGCTATATGATATAGTGATCCGATCGGGACCAAACTTTCACAAATCATGTGTGGCTATGTCAAATAAATAAATGTTGAATTCGGTTAAAATAGTTTGGAAAATGAAAAAGTTTCCCATACAAAGACTTGTTTTCATATCGGTCGTTTGTATGGGAGCTATATGATATAGTGATCCAATCCGGACCAAACTTTAACAAATCATGTATGGCTATATTAAATGAATAAGTGTAGAATTCGGTTGCAAAAGGTTGGAAAACAAAAAAGTTTTCGATACAAAGACTTGTTTTCATATCGGTCGATTGTATGGCAGCTATATGACATAGTGATCCGATCCGGAATAAACTTTCAAAAATTATGTATGGCTATGTCATTAGAATAAAAGTTGAATTCGGTTGCAATAGGTTGGAAAACAAAAAGTTTTCCATACAAAGACTTGTTTTCATATCGGTCGTTTGTATGGCAGCTATATGATATAGTGATCCGATCGGGACCAAACTTTAACAAATCATGTATGACTTTATTAAATGAATAAGTGTAGAATTCGGTTGCAAAAGGTTGGAAAACAAAAAGTTTTCGATACAAAGACTTGTTTTCATATCGGTCGATTGTATGGCAGCTATATGACATAGTGATCCGATCCGGAATAAACTTTTAAAAATTATGTATGAATATGCGATTAGAATAAAAGTTGAATTCGGTTGCAAAAGGTGGGAAAAGAAAAAAGTTTTCGATACAAAGACTTGTTTTCATATCGGTCGATTGTATAGCAGCTATATGATATAGTGATCCAATCCGGACCAAACTTTAACACATCATGTACGGCTATATTAAATGAATAAGTGTAGAATTCGGTTGCAATAGGTTGGAAAACAAAAAAGTTTTCGATACAAAGACTTGTTTTCATATCGGTCGATTGTATGGCAGCTATATGATATAGTGATCCGATCCGGAATAAACTTTTAAAAATTATGTATGGCTATGTCATTAAAATAAAAGTTGAATTCGGTTGCAATAGGTTGGAAAACAAAAAGTTTTCCATACAAAGACTTGTTTTCATATCGGTCGTTTGTATGGCAGCTATATGATATAGTTATCCGATCGGGACCAAACTTTCACAAATCATGTGTGGCTATGTCAAATGAACAAATGTGGAATTCGGTTGAAATAGGTTGGAAAATAAAAGTTTCCCATACAAACATTTGTTTTCCATATCGGTCGTTTGTATGGGAGCTATATGATATAGTGATCCAATCCGGACCAAACTTTAACAAATCATGTATGACTATATAAAATGAATAAGTGTAGAATTCGGTTGCAAAAGGTTGGAAAACAAAAAGTTTTCGATACAAAGACTTGTTTTCATATCGGTCGATTGTATGGCAGCTATATGACATAGTGATCCGATCCGGAATAAACTTTCAAAAATTATGTATGGCTATGTGATTAGAATAAAAGTTGAATTCGGTTGCAATAGGTTGGAAAACAAAAAAGTTTTCCATACAAAGACTTGTTTTCATATCGGTCGTTTGTATGGCAGCTATATGATATAGTGATCCGATCGGGACCAAACTTTCACAAATCATGTGTGGCTATGTCAAATAAATAAATGTTGAATTCGGTTAAAATAGTTTGGAAAATGAAAAAGTTTCCCATACAAAGACTTGTTTTCATATCGGTCGTTTGTATGGGAGCTATATGATATAGTGATCCAATCCGGACCAAACTTTAACAAATCATGTATGACTATATAAAATGAATAAGTGTAGAATTTGGTTGCAAAAGGTTGGAAAACAAAAAAGTTTTCGATACAAAGACTTGTTTTCATATCGGTCGATTGTATGGCAGCTATATGACATAGTGATCCGATCCGGAATAAACTTTCAAAAATTATGTATGGCTATGTCATTAGAATAAAAGTTGAATTCGGTTGCAATAGGTTGGAAAACAAAAAAGTTTTCCATACAAAGACTTGTTTTCATATCGGTCGTTTGTATGGCAGCTATATGATATAGTGATCCGATCGGGACCAAACTTTAACAAATCATGTATGACTTTATTAAATGAATAAGTGTAGAATTCGGTTGCAAAAGGTTGGAAAACAAAAAGTTTTCGATACAAAGACTTGTTTTCATATCGGTCGATTGTATGGCAGCTATATGACATAGTGATCCGATCCGGAATAAACTTTTAAAAATTATGTATGAATATGCGATTAGAATAAAAGTTGAATTCGGTTGCAAAAGGTTGGAAAAGAAAAAAGTTTTCGATACAAAGACTTGTTTTCATATCGGTCGATTGTATGGCAGCTATATGATATAGTGATCCGATCCGGAATAAACTTTTAAAAATTATGTATGGCTATGTCAAATGAACAAATGTGGAATTCGGTTGAAATAGGTTGAAAAATAAAAAGTTTCCCATACAAACACTTGTTTTCCATATCGGTCGTTTGTATGGGAGCTATATGATATAGTGATCCAATCCGGACCAAACTTTAACAAATCATGTATGACTATATTAAATGAATAAGTGCAGAATTCGGTTGCAAAAGGTTGGAAAACAAAAAAGTTTTCGATACAAAGACTTGTTTTCATATCGGTCGATTGTATGGCAGCTATATGACATAGTGATCCGATCCGGAATAAACTTTCAAAAATTATGTATGGCTATGTCATTAGAATAAAAGTTGAATTCGGTTGCAATAGGTTGGAAAACAAAAAAGTTTTCCATACAAAGACTTGTTTTCATATCGGTCGTTTGTATGGCAGCTATATGATATAGTGATCCGATCGGGACCAAACTTTAACAAATCATGTATGACTTTATTAAATGAATAAGTGTAGAATTCGGTTGCAAAAGGTTGGAAAACAAAAAGTTTTCGATACAAAGACTTGTTTTCATATCGGTCGATTGTATGGCAGCTATATGACATAGTGATCCGATCCGGAATAAACTTTTAAAAATTATGTATGAATATGCGATTAGAATAAAAGTTGAATTCGGTTGCAAAAGGTTGGAAAACAAAAAAGTTTTCGATACAAAGACTTGTTTTCATATCGGTCGATTGTATGGCAGCTATATGATATAGTGATCCGATCCGGAATAAACTTTTAAAAATTATGTATGGCTATGTCAAATGAACAAATGTGGAATTCGGTTGAAATAGGTTGAAAAATAAAAAGTTTCCCATACAAACACTTGTTTTCCATATCGGTCGATTGTATGGCAGCTATATGACATAGTGATCCGATCCGGAATAAACTTTTAAAAATTATGTATGAATATGCGATTAGAATAAAAGTTGAATTCGGTTGCAAAAGGTTGGAAAACAAAAAAGTTTTCGATACAAAGACTTGTTTTCATATCGGTCGATTGTATGGCAGCTATATGACATAGTGATCCGATCCGGAATAAACTTTCAAAAATTATGTATGGCTATGTCATTAGAATAAATGTTGAATTCGGTTGCAATAGGTTGGAAAACAAAAAGTTTTCCATACAAAGACTTGTTTTCATATCGGTCGTTTGTATGGCAGCTATATGATATAGTGATCCGATCGGGACCAAACTTTAACAAATCATGTATGACTTTATTAAATGAATAAGTGTAGAATTCGGTTGCAAAAGGTTGGAAAACAAAAAGTTTTCGATACAAAGACTTGTTTTCATATCGGTCGATTGTATGGCAGCTATATGACATAGTGATCCGATCCGGAATAAACTTTTAAAAATTATGTATGAATATGCGATTAGAATAAAAGTTGAATTAGGTTGCAATAGGTTGGAAAACAAAAAGTTTTCCATACAAAGACTTGTTTTCATATCGGTCGTTTGTATGGCAGCTATATGATATAGTAATCCGATCGGGACCAAACTTTCACAAATCATGTGTGGCTATGTCAAATAAATAAATGTTGAATTCGGTTAAAATAGTTTGGAAAATGAAAAAGTTTCCCATACAAAGACTTGTTTTCATATCGGTCGTTTGTATGGGAGCTATATGATATAGTGATCCAATCCGGACCAAACTTTAGCAAATCGTGTATGACTATATTAAATGAATAAGTGTAGAATTCGGTTGCAAAAGGTTGGAAAACAAAAAAGTTTTCGATACAAAGACTTGTTTTCATATCGGTCGTTTGTATGGCAGCTATATGATATAGTGATCTGATCCCGAATAAACTTTCAAAAATTATGTATGGCTATGTCGTTAAAATAAAAGTTGAATTCGGTTGCAATAGGTTGGAAAACAAAAAAGTTTTTCATACAAAGACTTGTTTTCATATCGGTCGTTTGTATGGCAGCTATATGATATAGTGATCCGATCGGGACCAAACTTTCACAAATCATGTGTGGCTATGTCAAATGAATAAATGTTGAATTCGGTTAAAATAGTTTGGAAAATGAAAAAGTTTCCCATACAAAGACTTGTTTTCATATCGGTCGTTTGTATGGGAGCTATATGATATAGTGATCCAATCCGGACCAAACTTTAACAAATCATGTATGACTATATTAAATGAATAAGTGTAGAATTCGGTTGCAAAAGGTTGGAAAACAAAAAAGTTTTCGATACAAAGACTTGTTTTCATATCGGTCGATTGTATGGCAGCTATATGATATAGTGATCCGATCCGGAATAAACTTTTAAAAATTATGTATGGCTATGTCAAATGAACAAATGTGGAATTCGGTTGAAATAGGTTGAAAAATAAAAAGTTTCCCATACAAACACTTGTTTTCCATATCGGTCGTTTGTATGGGAGCTATATGATATAGTGATCCAATCCGGACCAAACTTTAACAAATCATGTATGACTATATTAAATGAATAAGTGTAGAATTCGGTTGCAAAAGGTTGGAAAACAAAAAGTTTTCGATACAAAGACTTGTTTTCATATCGGTCGATTGTATGGCAGCTATATGACATAGTGATCCGATCCGGACCAAACTTTTAAAAATTATGTATGACTATGCGATTAGAATAAAAGTTGAATTAGGTTGCAATAGGTTGGAAAACAAAAAAGTTTTCCATACAAAGACTTGTTTTCATATCGGTCGTTTGTATGGCAGCTATATGATATAGTGATCCGATCGGGAGCAAACTTTAACAAATCATGTATGACTATATTAAATGAATAAGTGTAGAATTCGGTTGCAAAAGGTTGGAAAACAAAAAAGTTTTCGATACAAAGACTTGTTTTCATATCGGTCGATTGTATGGCAGCTATATGATATAGTGATCCGATCCGGAATAAACTTTCAAAAATTATGTATGACTATGCGGTTAGAATAAAAGTTGAATTAGGTTGCAATAGTTTGGAAAACAAAAAAGTTTTCCATACAAAGACTTGTTTTCATATCGGTCGTTTGTATGGGAGCTATATGATATAGTGATCCAATCCGGACCAAACTTTAGCAAATCGTGTATGACTATATTAAATGAATAAGTGTAGAATTCGGTTGCAAAAGGTTGGAAAACAAAAAAAGTTTTCGATACAAAGACTTGTTTTCATATCGGTCGTTTGTATGGCAGCTATATGATATAGTGATCTGATCCGGAATAAACTTTCAAAAATTATGTATGGCTATGTCGTTAAAATAAAAGTTGAATTCGGTTGCAATAGGTTGGAAAACCAAAAAGTTTTCCATACATAGACTTGTTTTCATATCGGTCGTTTGTATGGCAGCTATATGATATAGTGATCCGATCGGAACCAAACTTTCACAAATCATGTGTGGCTATGTCAAATGAATAAATGTTGAATTCGGTTAAAATAGTTTGGAAAATGAAAAAGTTTCCCATACAAAGACTTGTTTTCATATCGGTCGTTTGTATGGCAGCTATATGATATAGTGATCTGATCGGGACCAAACTTTCACAAATCATGTGTGGCTATGTCAAATGAACAAATGTGGAATTCGGTTGAAATAGGTTGGAAAACAAAAAGTTTCCCATACAAACATTTGTTTTCCATATCGGTCGTTTGTATGGGAGCTATATGATATAGTGATCCAATCCGGACCAAACTTTAACAAATCATGTATGACTATATTAAATGAATAAGTGTAGAATTCGGTTGCAAAAGGTTGGAAAACAAAAAGTTTTCGATACAAAGACTTGTTTTCATATCGGTCGATTGTATGGCAGCTATATGACATAGTGATCCGATCCGGAATAAACTTTCAAAAATTATGTATGGCTATGTGATTAGAATAAAAGTTGAATTCGGTTGCAATAGGTTGGAAAACAAAAAAGTTTTCCATACAAAGACTTGTTTTCATATCGGTCGTTTGTATGGCAGCTATATGATATAGTGATCCGATCGGGACCAAACTTTCACAAATCATGTGTGGCTATGTCAAATGAGTAAATATTGAATTCGGTTGAAATAGTTTGGAAAATGAAAAGTTTCCCATACAAAGACTTGTTTTCATATCGGTCGTTTGTATGGGAGCTATATGATATAGTGATCCAATCCGGACCAAACTTTAACAAATCATGTATGACTATATTAAATGAATAAGTGTAGAATTCGGTTGCAAAAGGTTGGAAAACAAAAAAGTTTTCGATACAAAGACTTGTTTTCATATCGGTCGATTGTATGGCAGCTATATGACATAGTGATCCGATCCGGAATAAACTTTCAAAAATTATGTATGGCTATGTGATTAGAATAAAAGTTGAATTCGGTTGCAATAGGTTGGAAAACAAAAAAGTTTTCCATACAAAGACTTGTTTTCATATCGGTCGTTTGTATGGCAGCTATATGATATAGTGATCCGATCGGGACCAAACTTTCACAAATCATGTGTGGCTATGTCAAATGAATAAATATTGAATTCGGTTGAAATAGTTTGCAAAACAAAAAAGTTTTCCATACAAAGACTTGTTTTCATATCGGTCGTTTGTATGGCAGCTATATGATATAGTGATCCAATCCGGACCAAACTTTAACAAATCATGTATGACTATATTAAATGAATAAGTGTAGAATTCGGTTGCAAAAGGTTGGAAAACAAAAAGTTTTCGATACAAAGACTTGTTTTCATATCGGTCGATTGTATGGCAGCTATATGACATAGTGATCCGATCCGGAATAAACTTTCAAAAATTATGTATGGCTATGTCATTAGAATAAAAGTTGAATTCGGTTGCAATAGGTTGGAAAACAAAAAAGTTTTCCATACAAAGACTTGTTTTCATATCGGTCGTTTGTATGGCAGCTATATGATATAGTGATCCGATCGGGACCAAACTTTCACAAATCATGTGTGGCTATGTCAAATGAATAAATGTTGAATTCGGTTAAAATAGTTTGGAAAATGAAAAAGTTTCCCATACAAAGACTTGTTTTCATATCGGTCGTTTGTATGGCAGCTATAAGATATAGTGATCCGATCGAGACCAAACTTTCACAAATCATGTGTGGCTATGTCAAATAAATAAATGTTGAATTCGGTTAAAATAATTTGGAAAATGAAAAAGATTCCCATACAAAGACTTGTTTTCATATCGGTCGTTTGTATGGGAGCTATATGATATAGTGATCCAATCCGGACCAAACTTTAACAAATCATGTATGACTATATTAAATGAATAAGTGTAGAATTCGGTTGCAAAAGGTTGGAAAACAAAAAAGTTTTCGATACAAAGACTTGTTTTCATATCGGTCGATTGTATGGCAGCTATATGATATAGTGATCCGATCCGGAATAAACTTTTAAAAATTATGTATGGCTATGTCAAATGAACAAATGTGGAATTCGGTTGAAATAGGTTGAAAAATAAAAAGTTTCCCATACAAACACTTGTTTTCCATATCGGTCGTTTGTATGGGAGCTATATGATATAGTGATCCAATCCGGACCAAACTTTAACAAATCATGTATGACTATATTAAATGAATAAGTGTAGAATTCGGTTGCAAAAGGTTGGAAAACAAAAAAGTTTTCCATACAAAGACTTGTTTTCATATCGGTCGATTGTATGGCAGCTATATGACATAGTGATCCGATCCGGAATAAACTTTTAAAAATTATGTATGACTATGCGATTAGAATAAAAGTTGAATTAGGTTGCAATAGGTTGGAAAACAAAAAAGTTTTCCATACAAAGACTTGTTTTCATATCGGTCGTTTGTATGGCAGCTATATGATATAGTGATCCGATCGGGAGCAAACTTTAACAAATCATGTATGACTATATTAAATGAATAAGTGTAGAATTCGGTTGCAAAAGGTTGGAAAACAAAAAGTTTTCGATACAAAGACTTGTTTTCATATCGGTCGATTGTATGGCAGCTATATGACATAGTGATCCGATCCGGAATAAACTTTTAAAAATTATGTATGACTATGCGGTTAGAATAAAAGTTGAATTAGGTTGCAATAGTTTGGAAAACAAAAAGTTTTCCATACAAAGACTTGTTTTCATATCGGTCGTTTGTATGGGAGCTATATGATATAGTGATCCAATCCGGACCAAACTTTAGCAAATCGTGTATGACTATATTAAATGAATAAGTGTAGAATTCGGTTGCAAAAGGTTGGAAAACAAAAAAGTTTTCGATACAAAGACTTGTTTTCATATCGGTCGTTTGTATGGCAGCTATATGATATAGTGATCTGATCCGGAATAAACTTTCAAAAATTATGTATGGCTATGTCGTTAAAATAAAAGTTGAATTCGGTTGCAATAGGTTGGAAAACCAAAAGTTTTCCATACATAGACTTGTTTTCATATCGGTCGTTTGTATGGCAGCTATATGATATAGTGATCCGATCGGAACCAAACTTTCACAAATCATGTGTGGCTATGTCAAATGAATAAATGTTGAATTCGGTTAAAATAGGTTGGAAAATAAAAAGTTTCCCATACAAACATTTGTTTTCCATATCGGTCGTTTGTATGGGAGCTATATGATATAGTGATCCAATCCGGACCAAACTTTAACAAATCATGTATGGCTATATTAAATGAATAAGTGTAGAATTCGGTTGCAAAAGGTTGGAAAACAAAAAAGTTTTCGATACAAAGACTTGTTTTCATATCGGTCGATTGTATGGCAGCTATATGACATAGTGATCCGATCCGGAATAAACTTTCAAAATTATGTATGGCTATGTGATTAGAATAAAAGTTGAATTCGGTTGCAATAGGTTGGAAAACAAAAAAGTTTTCCATACAAAGACTTGTTTTCATATCGGTCGTTTGTATGGCAGCTATATGATATAGTGATCCGATCGGGACCAAACTTTCACAAATCATGTGTGGCTATGTCAAATGAATAAATATTGAATTCGGTTGAAATAGTTTGCAAAACAAAAAAGTTTTCCATACAAAGACTTGTTTTCATATCGGTCGTTTGTATGGCAGCTATATGATATAGTGATCCAATCCGGACCAAACTTTAACAAATCATGTATGACTATATTAAATGAATAAGTGTAGAATTCGGTTGCAAAAGGTTGGAAAACAAAAAAGTTTTCGATACAAAGACTTGTTTTCATATCGGTCGATTGTATGGCAGCTATATGACATAGTGATCCGATCCGGAATAAACTTTCAAAAATTATGTATGGCTATGTCATTAGAATAAAAGTTGAATTCGGTTGCAATAGGTTGGAAAACAAAAAAGTTTTCCATACAAAGACTTGTTTTCATATCGGTCGTTTGTATGGCAGCTATATGATATAGTGATCCGATCGGGACCAAACTTTCACAAATCATGTGTGGCTATGTCAAATGAATAAATGTTGAATTCGGTTAAAATAGTTTGGAAAATGAAAAAGTTTCCCATACAAAGACTTGTTTTCATATCGGTCGTTTGTATGGCAGCTATAAGATATAGTGATCCGATCGAGACCAAACTTTCACAAATCATGTGTGGCTATGTCAAATAAATAAATGTTGAATTCGGTTAAAATAGTTTGGAAAATGAAAAAGTTTCCCATACAAAGACTTGTTTTCATATCGGTCGATTATATGGCAGCTATATGATATAGTGATCCGATCCGGAATAAACTTTTAAAAATTATGTATGGCTATGTCAAATGAACAAATGTGGAATTCGGTTGAAATAGGTTGAAAAACAAAAAGTTTCCCATACAAACACTTGTTTTCCATATCGGTCGTTTGTATGGGAGCTATATGATATAGTGATCCGATCGGGACCAAACTTCAACAAATCATGTATGACTTTATTAAATGAATAAGTGTAGAATTCGGTTGCAAAAGGTTGGAAAACAAAAAGTTTTCGATACAAAGACTTGTTTTCATATCGGTCGATTGTATGGCAGCTATATGACATAGTGATCCGATCCGGAATAAACTTTTAAAAATTATGTATGAATCTGCGATTAGAATAAAAGTTGAATTCGGTTGCAAAAGGTTGGAAAACAAAAAAGTTTTCGATACAAAGACTTGTTTTCATATCGGTCGATTGTATGGCAGCTATATGATATAGTGATCCGATCCGGAATAAACTTTTAAAAATTATGTATGGCTATGTCAAATGAACAAATGTGGAATTCGGTTGAAATAGGTTGAAAAATAAAAAGTTTCCCATACAAACACTTGTTTTCCATATCGGTCGTTTGTATGGGAGCTATATGATATAGTGATCCAATCCGGACCAAACTTTAACAAATCATGTATGACTATATTAAATGAATAAATGTAGAATTCGGTTGCAAAAGGTTGGAAAACAAAAAAGTTTTCGATACAAAGACTTGTTTTCATATCGGTCGATTGTATGGCAGCTATATGACATAGTGATCCGATCCGGAATAAACTTTCAAAAATTATGTATGGCTATGTCATTAGAATAAAAGTTGAATTCGGTTGCAATAGGTTGGAAAACAAAAAAGTTTTCCATACAAAGACTTGTTTTCATATCGGTCGTTTGTATGGCAGCTATATGATATAGTGATCCGATCGGGACCAAACTTTCACAAATCATGTGTGGCTATGTCAAATGAATAAATATTGAATTCGGTTGAAACAGTTTGGAAAATGAAAAAGTTTCCCATACAAAGACTTGTTTTCATATCGGTCGTTTGTATGGGAGCTATATGATATAGTGATCCAATCCGGACCAAACTTTAACAAATCATGTATGGCTATATTAAATGAATAAGTGTAGAATTCGGTTGCAAAAGGTTGGAAAACAAAAAAGTTTTCGATACAAAGACTTGTTTTCATATCGGTCGATTGTATGGCAGCTATATGACATAGTGATCCGATCCGGAATAAACTTTCAAAAATTATGTATGGCTATGTCATTAGAATAAAAGTTGAATTCGGTTGCAATAGGTTGGAAAACAAAAAAGTTTTCCATACAAAGACTTGTTTTCATATCGGTCGTTTGTATGGCAGCTATATGATATAGTGATCCGATCGGGACCAAACTTTCACAAATCATGTGTGGCTATGTCAAATGAATAAATATTGAATTCGGTTGAAACAGTTTGGAAAATGAAAAAGTTTCCCATACAAAGACTTGTTTTCATATCGGTCGTTTGTATGGGAGCTATATGATATAGTGATCCAATCCGGACCAAACTTTAACAAATCATGTATGGCTATATTAAATGAATAAGTGTAGAATTCGGTTGCAAAAGGTTGGAAAACAAAAAAGTTTTCGATACAAAGACTTGTTTTCATATCGGTCGATTGTATGGCAGCTATATGACATAGTGATCCGATCCGGAATAAACTTTCAAAAATTATGTATGGCTATGTCATTAGAATAAAAGTTGAATTCGGTTGCAATAGGTTGGAAAACAAAAAAGTTTTCCATACAAAGACTTGTTTTCATATCGGTCGTTTGTATGGCAGCTATATGATATAGTGATCCGATCGGGACCAAACTTTAACAAATCATGTATGACTTTATTAAATGAATAAGTGTAGAATTCGGTTGCAAAAGGTTGGAAAACAAAAAGTTTTCGATACAAAGACTTGTTTTCATATCGGTCGATTGTATGGCAGCTATATGACATAGTGATCCGATCCGGAATAAACTTTTAAAAATTATGTATGAATATGCGATTAGAATAAAAGTTGAATTAGGTTGCAATAGGTTG
Source organism: Drosophila merina (assembly GCA_035047645.1). Taxonomy (NCBI): domain Eukaryota; kingdom Metazoa; phylum Arthropoda; class Insecta; order Diptera; family Drosophilidae; genus Drosophila; species Drosophila merina. The sequence continues at coordinate 338,458 of JAWNPH010000069.1, read as the reverse complement.
GAAAACAAAAAAGTTTTCCATACAAAGACTTGTTTTCATATCGGTCGTTTGTATGGCAGCTATATGATATAGTGATCCGATCGGGACCAAACTTTCACAAATCATGTGTGGCTATGTCAAATAAATAAATGTTGAATTCGGTTAAAATAGTTTGGAAAATGAAAAAGTTTCCCATACAAAGACTTGTTTTCATATCGGTCGTTTGTATGGGAGCTATATGATATAGTGATCCAATCCGGACCAAACTTTAGCAAATCGTGTATGACTATATTAAATGAATAAGTGTAGAATTCGGTTGCAAAAGGTTGGAAAACAAAAAAGTTTTCGATACAAAGACTTGTTTTCATATCGGTCGTTTGTATGGCAGCTATATGATTTAGTGATCTGATCCCGAATAAACTTTCAAAAATTATGTATGGCTATGTCGTTAAAATAAAAGTTGAATTCGGTTGCAATAGGTTGGAAAACAAAAAAGTTTTTCATACATAGACTTGTTTTCATATCGGTCGTTTGTATGGCAGCTATATGATATAGTGATCCGATCGGGACCAAACTTTCACAAATCATGTGTGGCTATGTCAAATGAATAAATGTTGAATTCGGTTAAAATAGTTTGGAAAATGAAAAAGTTTCCCATACAAAGACTTGTTTTCATATCGGTCGTTTGTATGGGAGCTATATGATATAGTGATCCACTCCGGACCAAACTTTAGCAAATCATGTATGACTATATTAAATGAATAAGTGTAGAATTCGGTTGCAAAGGTTAGAAAACAAAAAAGTTTTCGATACAAAGACTTGTTTTCATATCGGTCGATTGTATGGCAGCTATATGATATAGTGATCCGATCCGGAATAAACTTTTAAAAATTATGTATGGCTATGTCAAATGAACAAATGTGGAATTCGGTTGAAATAGGTTGAAAAATAAAAAGTTTCCCATACAAACACTTGTTTTCCATATCGGTCGTTTGTATGGGAGCTATATGATATAGTGATCCAATCCGGACCAAACTTTAACAAATCATGTATGACTATATTAAATGAATAAGTGTAGAATTCGGTTGCAAAAGGTTGGAAAACAAAAAGTTTTCGATACAAAGACTTGTTTTCATATCGGTCGATTGTATGGCAGCTATATGACATAGTGATCCGATCCGGACCAAACTTTTAAAAATTATGTATGACTATGCGATTAGAATAAAAGTTGAATTAGGTTGCAATAGGTTGGAAAACAAAAAAGTTTTCCATACAAAGACTTGTTTTCATATCGGTCGTTTGTATGGCAGCTATATGATATAGTGATCCGATCGGGACCAAACTTTAACAAATCATGTATGACTATATTAAATGAATAAGTGTAGAATTCGGTTGCAAAAGGTTGGAAAACAAAAAGTTTTCGATACAAAGACTTGTTTTCATATCGGTCGATTGTATGGCAGCTATATGATATAGTGATCCGATCGGGACCAAACTTTCACAAATCATGTGTGGCTATGTCAAATGAATAAATATTGAATACGGTTGAAATAGTTTGGAAAATGAAAAAGTTTCCCATACAAAGACTTGTTTTCATATCGGTCGTTTGTATGGCAGCTATATGATATAGTGATCCGATCGGGACCAAACTTTCACAAATCATGTGTGGCTATGTCAAATGAATAAATATTGAATTCGGTTGAAATAGTTTGGAAAATGAAAAAGTTTCCCATACAAAGACTTGTTTTCATATCGGTCGTTTGTATGGCAGCTATATGATATAGTGATCCGATCGGGACCAAACTTCAACAAATCATGTATGACTTTATTAAATGAATAAGTGTAGAATTCGGTTGCAAAAGGTTGGAAAACAAAAAGTTTTCGATACAAAGACTTGTTTTCATATCGGTCGATTGTATGGCAGCTATATGACATAGTGATCCGATCCGGAATAAACTTTTAAAAATTATGTATGAATATGCGATTAGAATAAAAGTTGAATTCGGTTGCAATAGGTTGGAAAACAAAAAAGTTTTCCATACAAAGACTTGTTTTCATATCGGTCGTTTGTATGGCAGCTATATGATATAGTGATCCGATCGGGACCAAACTTTCACAAATCATGTGTGGCTATGTCAAATGAATAAATATTGAATTCGGTTGAAATAGTTTGGAAAATGAAAAAGTTTCCCATACAAAGACTTGTTTTCATATCGGTCGTTTGTATGGCAGCTATATGATATAGTGATCCGATCGGGACCAAACTTCAACAAATCATGTATGACTTTATTAAATGAATAAGTGTAGAATTCGGTTGCAAAAGGTTGGAAAACAAAAAGTTTTCGATACAAAGACTTGTTTTCATATCGGTCGATTGTATGGCAGCTATATGACATAGTGATCCGATCCGGAATAAACTTTTAAAAATTATGTATGAATATGCGATTAGAATAAAAGTTTAATTAGGTTGCAATAGGTTGGAAAACAAAAAAGTTTTCCATACAAAGACTTGTTTTCATATCGGTCGTTTGTATGGCAGCTATATGATATAGTGATCCGATCGGGACCAAACTTTCACAAATCATGTGTGGCTATGTCAAATAAATAAATGTTGAATTCGGTTAAAATAGTTTGGAAAATGAAAAAGTTTCCCATACAAAGACTTGTTTTCATATCGGTCGTTTGTATGGGAGCTATATGATATAGTGATCCAATCCGGACCAAACTTTAGCAAATCGTGTATGACTATATTAAATGAATAAGTGTAGAATTCGGTTGCAAAAGGTTGGAAAACAAAAAAGTTTTCGATACAAAGACTTGTTTTCATATCGGTCGTTTGTATGGCAGCTATATGATTTAGTGATCTGATCCCGAATAAACTTTCAAAAATTATGTATGGCTATGTCGTTAGAATAAAAGTTGAATTCGGTTGCAATAGGTTGGAAAACAAAAAAGTTTTCCATACAAAGACTTGTTTTCATATCGGTCGTTTGTATGGCAGCTATATGATATAGTGATCCGATCGGGACCAAACTTTCACAAATCATGTGTGGCTATGTCAAATGAATAAATATTGAATTCGGTTGAAACAGTTTGGAAAATGAAAAAGTTTCCCATACAAAGACTTGTTTTCATATCGGTCGTTTGTATGGGAGCTATATGATATAGTGATCCAATCCGGACCAAACTTTAACAAATCATGTATGGCTATATTAAATGAATAAGTGTAGAATTCGGTTGCAAAAGGTTGGAAAACAAAAAAGTTTTCGATACAAAGACTTGTTTTCATGTCGGTCGATTGTATGGCAGCTATATGACATAGTGATCCGATCCGGAATAAACTTTCAAAAATTATGTATGGCTATGTCATTAGAATAAAAGTTGAATTCGGTTGCAATAGGTTGGAAAACAAAAAAGTTTTCCATACAAAGACTTGTTTTCATATCGGTCGTTTGTATGGCAGCTATATGATATAGTGATCCGATCGGGACCAAACTTTAACAAATCATGTATGACTTTATTAAATGAATAAGTGTAGAATTCGGTTGCAAAAGGTTGGAAAACAAAAAGTTTTCGATACAAAGACTTGTTTTCATATCGGTCGATTGTATGGCAGCTATATGACATAGTGATCCGATCCGGAATAAACTTTTAAAAATTATGTATGAATATGCGATTAGAATAAAAGTTGAATTAGGTTGCAATAGGTTGGAAAACAAAAAAGTTTTCCATACAAAGACTTGTTTTCATATCGGTCGTTTGTATGGCAGCTATATGATATAGTGATCCGATCGGGACCAAACTTTCACAAATCATGTGTGGCTATGTCAAATAAATAAATGTTGAATTCGGTTAAAATAGTTTGGAAAATGAAAAAGTTTCCCATACAAAGACTTGTTTTCATATCGGTCGTTTGTATGGGAGCTATATGATATAGTGATCCAATCCGGACCAAACTTTAGCAAATCGTGTATGACTATATTAAATGAATAAGTGTAGAATTCGGTTGCAAAAGGTTGGAAAACAAAAAGTTTTCCATACAAAGACTTGTTTTCATATCGGTCGTTTGTATGGCAGCTATATGATTTAGTGATCTGATCCCGAATAAACTTTCAAAAATTATGTATGGCTATGTCGTTAAAATAAAAGTTGAATTCGGTTGCAATAGGTTGGAAAACAAAAAGTTTTTCATACATAGACTTGTTTTCATATCGGTCGTTTGTATGGCAGCTATATGATATAGTGATCCGATCGGGACCAAACTTTCACAAATCATGTGTGGCTATGTCAAATGAATAAATGTTGAATTCGGTTAAAATAGTTTGGAAAATGAAAAAGTTTCCCATACAAAGACTTGTTTTCATATCGGTCGTTTGTATGGGAGCTATATGATATAGTGATCCACTCCGGACCAAACTTTAGCAAATCATGTATGACTATATTAAATGAATAAGTGTAGAATTCGGTTGCAAAAGGTTAGAAAACAAAAAAGTTTTCGATACAAAGACTTGTTTTCATATCGGTCGATTGTATGGCAGCTATATGATATAGTGATCCGATCCGGAATAAACTTTTAAAAATTATGTATGGCTATGTCAAATGAACAAATGTGGAATTCGGTTGAAATAGGTTGAAAAATAAAAAGTTTCCCATACAAACACTTGTTTTCCATATCGGTCGTTTGTATGGGAGCTATATGATATAGTGATCCAATCCGGACCAAACTTTAACAAATCATGTATGACTATATTAAATGAATAAGTGTAGAATTCGGTTGCAAAAGGTTGGAAAACAAAAAGTTTTCGATACAAAGACTTGTTTTCATATCGGTCGATTGTATGGCAGCTATATGACATAGTGATCCGATCCGGACCAAACTTTTAAAAATTATGTATGACTATGCGATTAGAATAAAAGTTGAATTAGGTTGCAATAGGTTGGAAAACAAAAAGTTTTCCATACAAAGACTTGTTTTCATATCGGTCGTTTGTATGGCAGCTATATGATATAGTGATCCGATCGGGACCAAACTTTAACAAATCATGTATGACTATATTAAATGAATAAGTGTAGAATTCGGTTGCAAAAGGTTGGAAAACAAAAAGTTTTCGATACAAAGACTTGTTTTCATATCGGTCGATTGTATGGCAGCTATATGACATAGTGATCCGATCCGGAATAAACTTTTAAAAATTATGTATGACTATGCGATTAGAATAAAAGTTGAATTAGGTTGCAATAGTTTGGAAAACAAAAAAGTTTTCCATACAAAGACTTGTTTTCATATCGGTCGTTTGTATGGCAGCTATATGATATAGTGATCCAATCCGGACCAAACTTTAGCAAATCGTGTATGACTATATTAAATGAATAAGTGTAGAATTCGGTTGCAAAAGGTTGGAAAACAAAAAGTTTTCGATACAAAGACTTGTTTTCATATCGGTCGATTGTATGGCAGCTATATGACATAGTGATCCGATCCGGAATAAACTTTTAAAAATTATGTATGAATATGCGATTAGAATAAAAGTTGAATTAGGTTGCAATAGGTTGGAAAACAAAAAAGTTTTCCATACAAAGACTTGTTTTCATATCGGTCGTTTGTATGGCAGCTATATGATATAGTGATCCGATCGGGACCAAACTTTCACAAATCATGTGTGGCTATGTCAAATAAATAAATGTTGAATTCGGTTAAAATAGTTTGGAAAATGAAAAAGTTTCCCATACAAAGACTTGTTTTCATATCGGTCGTTTGTATGGGAGCTATATGATATAGTGATCCAATCCGGACCAAACTTTAGCAAATCGTGTATGACTATATTAAATGAATAAGTGTAGAATTCGGTTGCAAAAGGTTGGAAAACAAAAAAGTTTTCGATACAAAGACTTGTTTTCATATCGGTCGATTGTATGGCAGCTATATGACATAGTGATCCGATCCGGACCAAACTTTTAAAAATTATGTATGACTATGCGATTAGAATAAAAGTTGAATTAGGTTGCAATAGGTTGGAAAACAAAAAAGTTTTCCATACAAAGACTTGTTTTCATATCGGTCGTTTGTATGGCAGCTATATGATATAGTGATCCGATCGGGACCAAACTTTAGCAAATCGTGTATGACTATATTAAATGAATAAGTGTAGAATTCGGTTGCAAAAGGTTGGAAAACAAAAAGTTTTCGATACAAAGACTTGTTTTCATATCGGTCGTTTGTATGGCAGCTATATGATATAGTGATCTGATCCGGAATAAACTTTCAAAAATTATGTATGGCTATGTCGTTAAAATAAAAGTTGAATTCGGTTGCAATAGGTTGGAAAACAAAAAAGTTTTCCATACATAGACTTGTTTTCATATCGGTCGTTTGTATGGCAGCTATATGATATAGTGATCCGATCGGGACCAAACTTTCACAAATCATGTGTGGCTATGTCAAATGAATAAATGTTGAATTCGGTTAAAATAGTTTGGAAAATGAAAAAGTTTCCCATACAAAGACTTGTTTTCATATCGGTCGTTTGTATGGCAGCTATAAGATATAGTGATCCGATCGGGACCAAACTTTCACAAATCATGTGTGGCTATGTCAAATAAATAAATGTTGAATTCGGTTAAAATAGTTTGGAAAATGAAAAAGTTTCCCATACAAAGACTTGTTTTCATATCGGTCGTTTGTATGGGAGCTATATGATATAGTGATCCAATCCGGACCAAACTTTAACAAATAATGTATGACTATATTAAATGAATAAGTGTAGAATTCGGTTGCAAAAGGTTGGAAAACAAAAAAGTTTTCGATACAAAGACTTGTTTTCATATCGGTCGATTGTATGGCAGCTATATGATATAGTGATCCGATCCGGAATAAACTTTTAAAAATTATGTATGGCTATGTCAAATGAACAAATGTGGAATTCGGTTGAAATAGGTTGAAAAATAAAAAGTTTCCCATACAAACACTTGTTTTCCATATCGGTCGTTTGTATGGGAGCTATATGATATAGTGATCCAATCCGGACCAAACTTTAACAAATCATGTATGACTATATTAAATGAATAAGTGTAGAATTCGGTTGCAAAAGGTTGGAAAACAAAAAAGTTTTCGATACAAAGACTTGTTTTCATATCGGTCGATTGTATGGCAGCTATATGACATAGTGATCCGATCCGGAATAAACTTTCAAAAATTATGTATGGCTATGTGATTAGAATAAAAGTTGAATTCGGTTGCAATAGGTTGGAAAACAAAAAAGTTTTCCATACAAAGACTTGTTTTCATATCGGTCGTTTGTATGGCAGCTATATGATATAGTGATCCGATCGGAACCAAACTTTCACAAATCATGTGTGGCTATGTCAAATGAATAAATGTTGAATTCGGTTGAAATAGTTTGGAAAATGAAAAAGTTTCCCATACAAAGACTTGTTTTCATATCGGTCGTTTGTATGGCAGCTATATGATGGTCCGATATGGTGGTCCGATCCGACCGATTTGTAAACTTGATCTGCGTGCATCAAAATCAATGATCTGGCTAAAATTTCAAAACGCTAGCTTTAAAACTACTGTCTATTTCTTGCATAGAAACAGACGGAAAGACGGACATGGCTATATCGACTCGGCTGTTGATTCTGATCAAGAATATGTATACTTTGTGGGGTCGGAGATGAAGTTTTCCATACAAAGACTTGTTTTCATATCGGTCGTTTGTATGGCAGCTATATGATATAGTGGTCCGATCCGACCGATTCTTAAACTTGATCTGCGTGCAACAAAAATAATGATCTGGTAAAAATTTCAAAACGCTAGCTTTAAAACTACTGTCTATTTTTTGCATAGAAACAGACGGACAGACGGACATGGCTATATCGACTAGGCTGTTGATGCTAATCAAGAATATATATACTTTGTGGGGTCGGAGATGCTTCCTTTAATGCGTTACACATTTCTGGACAAAATTATAATATACTTTTTCGAGGATATAAAATGTAATAAAAGTTATCTTCGGCTTTCCGAAGATGGTTACCCTTGAAAACAAAAACGTTTTCCATACAAAGACTTGTTTTCATATCGGTCGTTTGTATGGCAGCTATATGATATAGTGGTCCGATCCGGACTAAACTTTCACAAATCGTTTATGGCTATGTCAAATAAATAAATGTTTAATTTGGTTGCAATAGCTTGGAAAACAAAAAACGCTAGCTTTAAAACTACTGTCTATTTTTTGCATAGAAACAGACGGACAGACGGATATGGCTATATCGACTCGGCTGTTGATTCTGATCAAGAATATATATACTTTGTGGGGTCGGAGATACAGTTTTCAATACAAAGACTTGTTTTCGTATCGGTCGTTTGTATGGCAGCTATATGATATAGTGATCCGATCCGGAATAAACTTCCAAAAATATGTATGGCTATGTCATTAGAATATAAGTTGAATTCGGTTGCAATAAGTTGGAAAACAAACAAGTTTTCCATACAAAGACTTGTTTACATATCGGTCGTTTGTATGGCAGCTATATGATATAGTGATCCGATCCGGACCAAACTTTCACAAATCATGTGTGGCTATGTCAAATAAATAAATGTTGAATTCGGTTGAAATAGGTTGGAAAATAAAAAAGTTTCCCATACAAAGACTTGTTTTCATATCGGTCGTTTGTATGGTGGTCCGAACCGACCGATTTTTAAACTTGATCTGGGTGCAACAAAAATAATGATCTGATAAAAATTTCAAAATGCTAGCTTTAAAACTACGGTCTATTCTTTGCATAGAAACAGACGGACAGACGGACAGACGGATAGACGGACAGACGGACATGGCTATATCCACTCGGCAGTTGATGCTGATCAAGAATATATATATATTCTTTGTGGGGTCGGAGATGCTTCCTTTAATGCGTTACACATTTCTGGACAAAATTATAATACCCTTTTTCAAGGGTATAACAAGTGAGAAAAGTTATCTTCGGCTTGCCGAAGATGGTATACCCTTGAAAACAACAAAGTTTTCCATACAAAGACTTGTTTTCATATCGGTCGTTGGTACGGCAGCTATATGATATAGTGATCCGATCCGGATCAAACTTTCACAAATTATGTATGGCTATGTTAAATGGATAAATGTTGAATTCGGTTGCAATAGGTTGGAAAACAAAAAAATTTTCGATACAAAGACTTGTTTTTCATATCGGTCGTTTGTATGGCAGCTATATGATATAGTGATCCGATCCGGAATAAACTTTCAAAAATTATGTATAGCTATGTCATTAGAATAAAAGTTAAATTCGGTTGCAATAGGTTGGAAAACAAAAAAGTTTTCCATACAAAGACTTATTTTCATATCGGTCGTTTGTATGGCAGCTATATGATATAGTGATCCGATCGGGACCAAACTTTCACAAATCATGTGTGGCTATGTCAAATGAACAAATGTGGAATTCGGTTGAAATAGGTTGGAAAATAAAAAGTTTCCCATACAAACACTTGTTTTCCATATCGGTCGTTTGTATGGGAGCTATATGATATAGTGATCCAATCCGGACCAAATTTAACAAATCATGTATGACTATATTAAATGAATAAGTGTAGAATTCGGTTGCAAAAGGTTGGAAAACAAAAAAGTTTTCGATACAAAGACTTGTTTTCATATCGGTCGATTGTATGGCAGCTATATGACATAGTGATCCGATCCGGAATAAACTTTCAAAAATTATGTATGGCTATGTGATTAGAATAAAAGTTGAATTCGGTTGCAATAGGTTGGAAAACAAAAAGTTTTCCATACAAAGACTTGTTTTCATATCGGTCGTTTGTATGGCAGCTATATGATATAGTGATCCGATCGGGACCAAACTTTCACAAATCATGTGTGGCTATGTCAAATGAATAAATGTTGAATTCGGTTGAAATAGTTTGGAAAATGAAAAAGTTTCCCATACAAAGACTTGTTTTCATATCGGTCGTTTGTATGGCAGCTATATGATATAGTGATCCGATCCGGAATAAACTTTCAAAAATTATGTATGGCTATGTCATTAAAATAAAAATTGAATTCGGTTGCAATAGGTTGGAAAACAAAAAAGTTTTCCATACAAAGACTTGTTTTCATATCGGTCGTTTGTATGGCAGCTATATGATATAGTAATCCGATCGGGACCAAACTTTCACAAATCATGTGTGGCTATGTCAAATGAATAAATTTTGAATTCGGTTAAAATAGTTTGCAAAATGAAAAAGTTTCCCATACAAAGACTTGTTTTCATATCGGTCGTTTGTATGGCAGCTATATGATATAGTGATTCAATCCGGACCAAACTTTAAGAAACCATGTATGACTATATAAGATGAATAAGTGTTGAATTCGGTTGCAATAGGTTGGAAAACAAAAAAGTTTTCGATACAAAGACTTGTTTTCATATCGGTCGTTTGTATGGCAGCTATATGATATAGTGATCCGATCCGGAATAAACTTTCAAAAATTATGTATGGCTATGTCATTAGAATATAAGTTGAATTCGGTTGCAATAAGTTGGAAAACAAAAAAGTTTTCCATACAAAGACTTGTTTTCATATCGGTCGTTTGTATGGCAGCTATATGATATAGTGATCGTATCGGAACCAAACTTTTACAAATCATGTATGGCTATGTCAAATAATTAAATGTTGAATTCGGTTGAAACAGGTTGGAAAATAAAAAAGTTTCCCATACAAAGACTTGTTTTCATATCGGTCGTTTGTATGGCAGCTATATGATATAGTGGTCCGATCCGACCGATTCTTAAACTTCATCTGCGTGCAACAAAAATAATGATCTGGTAAATATTTCAAAACGCTAGCTTTAAAACTACTGTCTATTTTTTGCATAGAAACAGACGGACAGACGGACATGGCTATATCGACTATGTATGGCTATGTCATTAAAATAAAAGTTGAATTCGGTTGCAATAGGTTGGAAAACAAAAAAGTTTTCCATACAATAGGTTGGAAAACAAAAAAGTTTTCGATACAAAGACTTGTTTTCATATCGGTCGTTTGTATGGCAGCTATATGATATAGTGATCGTATCGGGACCAAACTTTCACAAATCATGTGTGGCTATGTCAAATAAATAAATGTTGAATTCGGTTGAAATAGGTTGGAAAATAAAAAAGTTTCCCATACAAAGATTTGTTTTCATATCGGTCGTTTGTATGGCAGCTATATGATATAGTGGTCCAATCCGACCGATTCTTAAACTTGATCTGCGTGCAACAAAAATAATGATCTGGTAAATATTTCAAAACGCTAGCTTTAAAACTACTGTCTATTTTTTGCATAGAAACAGACGGACAGACGGACATGGCTATATCGACTAGGCTGTTGATGCTGATCAAGAATATATATACTTTGTGGGGTCGGAGATGCTTCCTTTAATGCGTTACACATTTCTGGACAAAATTATAATATCCTTTTTCGAGGGTATAAAATGTAAGAAAAGTTATCTTCGGCTTTCCGAAGATGGTTACCCTTGAAAACAAGGGTCGTTTGTATGGCAGCTATATGATATAGTGGTCCGATCCGGAATAAACTTTTAAAAATTATGTATGGCTATGTCATTAAAATAAAAGTTGAATTCGGTTGCAATAGGTTGGAAAACAAAAAAGTTTTCCATACAAAGACTTGTTTTCATATCGGTCGTTTGTATGGCAGCTATATGATATAGTGATCCGATCGGGACCACACTTTCACAAATCATGTGTGGCTATGTCAAATAAATAAATGTTGAATTCGGTTAAAATAGGTTGGAAAATAAAAAAGTTTCCCATACAAAGACTTGTTTTCATATCGGTCGTTTGTATGGCAGCTATATGATATAGTGGTCCGATCCGACCGATTCTTAAACTTCATCTGCGTGCAACAAAAATAATGATCTGGTAAATATTTCAAAACGCTAGCTTTAAAACTACTGTCTATTTTTTGCATAGAAACAGACGGACAGACGGACATGGCTATATCGACTAGGCTGTTGATGCTGATCAAGAATATATATACTTTGTGGGGTCGGAGATGCTTCCTTTAATGCGTTACACATTTCTGGACAAAATTATAATATCCTTTTTCGAGGGTATAAAATGTAAGAAAAGTTATCTTCGGCTTTCCGAAGATGGTTACCCTTGAAAACAAGGGTCGTTTGTATGGCAGCTATATGATATAGTGGTCCGATCCGGAATAAACTTTTAAAAATTATGTATGGCTATGTCATTAAAATAAAAGTTGAATTCGGTTGCAATAGGTTGGAAAACAAAAAAGTTTTCCATACAAAGACTTGTTTTCATATCGGTCGTTTGTATGGCAGCTATATGATATAGTGAACCGATCGGGACCAAACTTTAACAAATCATGTATGACTATATTAAATGAATAAGTGTAGAATTCGGTTGCAAAAGGTTGGAAAAGAAAAAAGTTTTCGATACAAAGACTTGTTTTCATATCGGTCGATTGTATGGCAGCTATATGATATAGTGATCCGATCCGGAATAAACTTTTAAAAATTATGTATGGCTATGCCATTAAAATAAAAGTTGAATTCGGTTGCAATAGGTTGGAAAACAAAAAAGTTTTCCATACAAAGACTTGTTTTCATATCGGTCATTTGTATGGCAGCTATATGATATAGTGAACCGATCGGGACCAAACTTTAACAAATCATGTATGACTATATTAAATGAATAAGTGTAGAATTCGGTTGCAAAAGGTTGGAAAAGAAAAAAGTTTTCGATACAAAGACTTGTTTTCATATCGGTCGATTGTATGGCAGCTATATGATATAGTGATCCGATCCGGAATAAACTTTTAAAAATTATGTATGGCTATGCCATTAAAATAAAAGTTGAATTCGGTTGCAATAGGTTGGAAAACAAAAGTTTTCCATACAAAGACTTGTTTTCATATCGGTCGTTTGTATGGCAGCTATATGATATAGTGATCCGATCGGGACCAAACTTTCACAAATCATGTGTGGCTATGTCAAATAAATAAATTTTGAATTCGGTTAAAATAGTTTGGAAAATGAAAAAGTTTCCCATACAAAGACTTGTTTTCATATCGGTCGTTTGTATGGCAGCTATATGATATAGTGATTCAATCCGGACCAAACTTTAAGAAACCATGTATGACTATATAAGATGAATAAGTGTTGAATTCGGTTGCAATAGGTTGGAAAACAAAAAGTTTTCGATACAAAGACTTGTTTTCATATCGGTCGTTTGTATGGCAGCTATATGATATAGTGATCCGATCCGGAATAAACTTTCAAAAATTATGTATGGCTATGTTATTAGAATATAAGTTGAATTCGGTTGCAATAAGTTGGAAAACAAAAAAGTTTTCCATACAAAGACTTGTTTTCATATCGGTCGTTTGTATGGCAGCTATATGATATAGTGATCGTATCGGAACCAAACTTTCACAAATCATGTATGGCTATGTCAAATAAATAAATGTTGAATTGGGTTGAAATAGGTTGGAAAATAAAAAAGTTTCCCATACAAAGACTTGTTTTCATATCGGTCGTTTGTATGGCAGCTATATGATATAGTGATCGTATCGGGACCAAACTTTCACAAATCATGTGTGGCTATGTCAAATAAATAAATGTTGAATTCGGTTGAAATAGGTTGGAAAATAAAAAGTTTCCCATACAAAGATTTGTTTTTATATCGGTCGTTTGTATGGCAGCTATATGATATAGTGGTTCAATCCGACCGATTCTTAAACTTGATCTGCGTGCAACAAAAATAATGATCTGGTAAATATTTCAAAACGCTAGCTTTAAAACTACTGTCTATTTTTTGCATAGAAACAGACGGACAGACGGACATGGCTATATCGACTAGGCTGTTGATGCTGATCAAGAATATATATACTTTGTGGGGTCGGAGATGCTTCCTTTAATGCGTTACACATTTCTGGACAAAATTATAATATCCTTTTTCGAGGGTATAAAATGTAAGAAAAGTTATCTTCGGCTTTCCGAAGATGGTTACCCTTGAAAACAAGGGTCGTTTGTATGGCAGCTATATGATATAGTGGTCCGATCCGGAATAAACTTTTAAAAATTATGTATGGCTATGTCATTAAAATAAAAGTTGAATTCGGTTGCAATAGGTTGGAAAACAAAAAGTTTTCCATACAAAGACTTGTTTTCATATCGGTCGTTTGTATGGCAGCTATATGATATAGTGATCCGATCGGGACCACACTTTCACAAATCATGTGTGGCTATGTCAAATAAATAAATGTTGAATTCGGTTGAAATAGGTTGGAAAATAAAAAAGTTTCCCATACAAAGACTTGTTTTCATATCGGTCGTTTGTATGGCAGCTATATGATATAGTGGTCCGATCCGACCGATTCTTAAACTTCATCTGCGTGCAACAAAAATAATGATCTGGTAAATATTTCAAAATATCGTCATAGAAACAGACGGACAGACGGACATGGCTATATCGACTAGGCTGTTGATGCTGATCAAGAATATATATATTTTGTGGGGTCGGAGATGCTTCCTTTAATGCGTTACACATTTCTGGACAAAATTATAATATCCTTTTTCGAGGGTATAAAATGTAAGAAAAGTTATCTTCGGCTTTCCGAAGATGGTTACCCTTGAAAACAAGGGTCGTTTGTATGGCAGCTATATGATATAGTGGTCCGATCCGGAATAAACTTTTAAAAATTATGTATGGCTATGTCATTAAAATAAAAGTTGAATTCGGTTGCAATAGGTTGGAAAACAAAAAGTTTTCCATACAAAGACTTGTTTTCATATCGGTCGTTTGTATGGCAGCTATATGATATAGTGAACCGATCGGGACCAAACTTTAACAAATCATGTATGACTATATTAAATGAATAAGTGTAGAATTCGGTTGCAAAAGGTTGGAAAAGAAAAAAGTTTTCGATACAAAGACTTGTTTTCATATCGGTCGATTGTATGGCAGCTATATGATATAGTGATCCGATCCGGAATAAACTTTTAAAAATTATGTATGGCTATGCCATTAAAATAAAAGTTGAATTCGGTTGCAATAGGTTGGAAAACAAAAAAGTTTTCCATACAAAGACTTGTTTTCATATCGGTCGTTTGTATGGCAGCTATATGATATAGTGATCCGATCGGGACCAAACTTTCACAAATCATGTGTGGCTATGTCAAATAAATAAATGTTGAATTCGGTTGAAATAGGTTGGAAAATAAAAAAGTTTCCCATACAAAGACTTGTTTTCATATCGGTCGTTTGTATGGCAGCTATATGATATAGTGGTCCGATCCGACCGATTCTTAAACTTCATCTGCGTGCAACAAAAATAATGATCTGGTAAATATTTCAAAACGCTAGCTTTAAAACTACTGTCTATTTTTTGCATAGAAACAGACGGACAGACGGACATGGCTATATCGACTAGGCTGTTGATGCTGATCAAGAATATATATACTTTGTGGGGTCGGAGATGCTTCCTTTAATGCGTTACACATTTCTGGACAAAATTATAATATCCTTTTTCGAGGGTATAAAATGTAAGAAAAGTTATCTTCGGCTTTCCGAAGATGGTTACCCTTGAAAACAAGGGTCGTTTGTATGGCAGCTATATGATATAGTGGTCCGATCCGGAATAAACTTTTAAAAATTATGTATGGCTATGTCATTAAAATAAAAGTTGAATTCGGTTGCAATAGGTTGGAAAACAAAAAAGTTTTCCATACAAAGACTTGTTTTCATATCGGTCGTTTGTATGGCAGCTATATGATATAGTGAACCGATCGGGACCAAACTTTAACAAATCATGTATGACTATATTAAATGAATAAGTGTAGAATTCGGTTGCAAAAGGTTGGAAAACAAAAAAGTTTTCGATACAAAGACTTGTTTTCATATCGGTCGATTGTATGGCAGCTATATGATATAGTGATCCGATCCGGAATAAACTTTTAAAAATTATGTATGGCTATGCCATTAAAATAAAAGTTGAATTCGGTTGCAATAGGTTGGAAAACAAAAAAGTTTTCCATACAAAGACTTGTTTTCATATCGGTCGTTTGTATGGCAGCTATATGATATAGTGATCCGATCGGGACCAAACTTTCACAAATCATGTGTGGCTATGTCAAATAAATAAATGTTGAATTCGGTTGAAATAGGTTGGAAAATAAAAAAGTTTCCCATACATAGACTTGTTTTCAAATCGGTCGTTTGTATAGCAGCTATATGATATAGTGATCCAATCCGGACCAAACTTTAACAAATCATGTATAGCTATATTAAATGAATAAGTGTAGAATTCGGTTGCAATAGGTTGGAAAACAAAAAAGTTTTCGATACAAAGACTTGTTTTCATATCGGTCGATTGTATGGCAGCTATATGATATAGTGATTCAATCCGGACCAAACTTTAAGAAATCATGTATGACTATATAAGATAAATAAATGTTGAATTCGATTGCAATAGGTTGGAAAACAAAAAAGTTTTCGATACAAAGACTTGTTTTCATATCGGTCGTTTGTATGGCAGCTATATGATATAGTGATCCGATCCGGAATAAACTTTCAAAAATTATGTATGGCTATGCCATTAAAATAAAAGTTGAATTCGGTTGCAATAGGTTGGAAAACAAAAAGTTTTCCATACAAAGACTTGTTTTCATATCGGTCGTTTGTATGGCAGCTATATGATATAGTGATCCGATCGGGACCAAACTTTCACAAATCATGTGTGGCTATGTCAAATAAATAAATGTTGAATTCGGTTGAAATAGGTTGGAAAATAAAAAAGTTTCCCATACAAAGACTTGTTTTCATATCGGTCGTTTGTATGGCAGCTATATGATATAGTGGTCCGATCCGACCGATTCTTAAACTTCATCTGCGTGCAACAAAAATAATGATCTGGTAAATATTTCAAAACGCTAGCTTTAAAACTACTGTCTATTTTTTGCATAGAAACAGACGGACAGACGGACATGGCTATATCGACTAGGCTGTTGATGCTGATCAAGAATATATATACTTTGTGGGGTCGGAGATGCTTCCTTTAATGCGTTACACATTTCTGGACAAAATTATAATATCCTTTTTCGAGGGTATAAAATGTAAGAAAAGTTATCTTCGGCTTTCCGAAGATGGTTACCCTTGAAAACAAGGGTCGTTTGTATGGCAGCTATATGATATAGTGGTCCGATCCGGAATAAACTTTTAAAAATTATGTATGGCTATGTCATTAAAATAAAAGTTGAATTCGGTTGCAATAGGTTGGAAAACAAAAAAGTTTTCCATACAAAGACTTGTTTTCATATCGGTCGTTTGTATGGCAGCTATATGATATAGTGATCCGATCCGGAATAAACTTTTAAAAATTATGTATGGCTATGCCATTAAAATAAAAGTTGAATTCGGTTGCAATAGGTTGGAAAACAAAAAAGTTTTCCATACAAAGACTTGTTTTCATATCGGTCGTTTGTATGGCAGCTATATGATATAGTGATCCGATCGGGACCAAACTTTCACAAATCATGTGTGGCTATGTCAAATAAATAAATGTTGAATTCGGTTGAAATAGGTTGGAAAATAAAAAGTTTCCCATACATAGACTTGTTTTCAAATCGGTCGTTTGTATAGCAGCTATATGATATAGTGATCCAATCCGGACCAAACTTTAACAAATCATGTATAGCTATATTAAATGAATAAGTGTAGAATTCGGTTGCAATAGGTTGGAAAACAAAAAAAGTTTTCGATACAAAGACTTGTTTTCATATCGGTCGATTGTATGGCAGCTATATGATATAGTGATTCAATCCGGACCAAACTTTAAGAAATCATGTATGACTATATAAGATAAATAAATGTTGAATTCGATTGCAATAGGTTGGAAAACAAAAAGTTTTCGATACAAAGACTTGTTTTCATATCGGTCGTTTGTATGGCAGCTATATGATATAGTGATCCGATCCGGAATAAACTTTCAAAAATTATGTATGGCTATGTCATTAGAATATAAGTTGAATTCAGTTGCAATAGGTTGGAAAACAAAAAGTTTTCCATACAAAGACTTGTTTTCATATCGGTCGTTTGTATGGCAGCTATATGATATAGTGATCGTATCGGGACCAAACTTTCACAAATCATGTGTGGCTATGTCAAATAAATAAATGTTGAATTCGGTTGAAATAGGTTGGAAAATAAAAAAGTTTCCCATACAAAGACTTGTTTTCATATCGGTCGTTTGTATGGCAGCTATATGATATAGTGGTCCGATCCGACCGATTCTTAAACTTCATCTGCGTGCAACAAAAATAATGATCTGGTAAATATTTCAAAACGCTAGCTTTAAAACTACTGTCTATTTTTTGCATAGAAACAGACGGACAGACGGACATGGCTATATCGACTAGGCTGTTGATGCTGATCAAGAATATATATACTTTGTGGGGTCGGAGATGCTTCCTTTAATGCGTTACACATTTCTGGACAAAATTATAATATCCTTTTTCGAGGGTATAAAATGTAAGAAAAGTTATCTTCGGCTTTCCGAAGATGGTTACCCTTGAAAACAAGGGTCGTTTGTATGGCAGCTATATGATATAGTGGTCCGATCCGGAATAAACTTTTAAAAATTATGTATGGCTATGTCATTAAAATAAAAGTTGAATTCGGTTGCAATAGGTTGGAAAACAAAAAAGTTTTCCATACAAAGACTTGTTTTCATATCGGTCGTTTGTATGGCAGCTATATGATATAGTGAACCGATCGGGACCAAACTTTAACAAATCATGTATGACTATATTAAATGAATAAGTGTAGAATTCGGTTGCAAAAGGTTGGAAAAGAAAAAAGTTTTCGATACAAAGACTTGTTTTCATATCGGTCGATTGTATGGCAGCTATATGATATAGTGATCCGATCCGGAATAAACTTTTAAAAATTATGTATGGCTATGCCATTAAAATAAAAGTTGAATTCGGTTGCAATAGGTTGGAAAACAAAAAAGTTTTCCATACAAAGACTTGTTTTCATATCGGTCGTTTGTATGGCAGCTATATGATATAGTGATCCGATCGGGACCAAACTTTCACAAATCATGTGTGGCTATGTCAAATAAATAAATGTTGAATTCGGTTGAAATAGGTTGGAAAATAAAAAAGTTTCCCATACATAGACTTGTTTTCAAATCGGTCGTTTGTATAGCAGCTATATGATATAGTGATCCAATCCGGACCAAACTTTAACAAATCATGTATGGCTATATTAAATGAATAAGTGTAGAATTCGGTTGCAATAGGTTGGAAAACAAAAAAGTTTTCGATACAAAGACTTGTTTTCATATCGGTCGATTGTATGGCAGCTATATGATATAGTGATTCAATCCGGACCAAACTTTAAGAAATCATGTATGACTATATAAAATAAATAAGTGTTGAATTCGATTGCAATAGGTTGGAAAACAAAAAAGTTTTCGATACAAATACTTGTTTTCATATCGGTCGTTTGTATGGCAGCTATATGATATAGTGATCCGATCCGGAATAAACTTTCAAAAATTATGTATGGCTATGTCATTAGAATATAAGTTGAATTCGGTTGCAATAGGTTGGAAAACAAAAAAGTTTTCCATACAAAGACTTGTTTTCATATCGGTCGTTTGTATGGCAGCTATATGATATAGTGATCGTATCGGGACCAAACTTTCACAAATCATGTGTGGCTATGTCAAATAAATAAATGTTGAATTCGGTTGAAATAGGTTGGAAAATAAAAAAGTTTCCCATACAAAGATTTGTTTTCATATCGGTCGTTTGTATGGCAGCTATATGATATAGTGGTCCAATCCGACCGATTCTTAAACTTCATCTGCGTGCAACAAAAATAATGATCTGGTAAATATTTCAAAACGCTAGCTTTAAAACTACTGTCTATTTTTTGCATAGAAACAGACGGACAGACGGACATGGCTATATCGACTAGGCTGTTGATGCTGATCAAGAATATATATACTTTGTGGGGTCGGAGATGCTTCCTTTAATGCGTTACACATTTCTGGACAAAATTATAATATCCTTTTTCGAGGGTATAAAATGTAAGAAAAGTTATCTTCGGCTTTCCGAAGATGGTTACCCTTGAAAACAAGGGTCGTTTGTATGGCAGCTATATGATATAGTGGTCCGATCCGGAATAAACTTTTAAAAATTATGTATGGCTATGTCATTAAAATAAAAGTTGAATTCGGTTGCAATAGGTTGGAAAACAAAAAAGTTTTCCATACAAAGACTTGTTTTCATATCGGTCGTTTGTATGGCAGCTATATGACATAGTGATCCGATCGGGACCACACTTTCACAAATCATGTGTGGCTATGTCAAATAAATAAATGTCGAATTCGGTTGAAATAGGTTGGAAAATAAAAAAGTTTCCCATACATAGACTTGTTTTCATATCGGTCGTTTGTATGGCAGCTATATGATATAGTGATCCAATCCGGACCAAACTTTAACAAATCATGTATGGCTATATTAATTGAATAAGTGTAGAATTCGGTTGCAATAGGTTGGAAAACAAAAAAGTTTTCGATACAAAGACTTGTTTTCATATCGGTCGATTGTATGGCAGCTATATGATATAGTGATTCAATCCGGACCAAACTTTAAGAAATCATGTATGACTATATAAAATAAATAAGTGTTGAATTCGATTGCAATAGGTTGGAAAACAAAAAAGTTTTCCATACAAAGACTTGTTTTCATATCGGTCGTTTGTATGGCAGCTATATGATATAGTGATCGTATCGGGACCAAACTTTCACAAATCATGTGTGGCTGTGTCAAATAAATAAATGTTGAATTCGGTTGAAATAGGTTGGAAAATAAAAAAGTTTCCCATACAAAGATTTGTTTTCATATCGGTCGTTTGTATGGCAGCTATATGATATAGTGGTCCAATCCGACCGATTTTTAAACTTGATCTGCGTGCAACAAAAATAATGATCTGGTAAATATTTCAAAACGCTAGCTTTAAAACTACTGTCTATTTTTTGCATAGAAACAGACGGACAGACGGACATGGCTATATCGACTAGGCTGTTGATGCTGATCAAGAATATATATACTTTGTGGGGTCGGAGATGCTTCCTTTAATGCGTTACACATTTCTGGACAAAATTATAATATCCTTTTTCGAGGGTATAAAATGTAAGAAAAGTTATCTTCGGCTTTCCGAAGATGGTTACCCTTGAAAACAAGGGTCGTTTGTATGGCAGCTATATGATATAGTGGTCCGATCCGGAATAAACTTTTAAAAATTATGTATGGCTATGTCATTAAAATAAAAGTTGAATTCGGTTGCAATAGGTTGGAAAACAAAAAAGTTTTCCATACAAAGACTTGTTTTCATATCGGTCGTTTGTATGGCAGCTATATGACATAGTGATCCGATCGGGACCACACTTTCACAAATCATGTGTGGCTATGTCAAATAAATAAATGTTGAATTCGGTTGAAATAGGTTGGAAAATAAAAAAGTTTCCCATACATAGACTTGTTTTCATATCGGTCGTTTGTATGGCAGCTATATGATATAGTGATCCAATCCGGACCAAACTTTAACAAATCATGTATGGCTATATTAATTGAATAAGTGTAGAATTCGGTTGCAATAGGTTGGAAAACAAAAAAGTTTTCGATACAAAGACTTGTTTTCATATCGGTCGATTGTATGGCAGCTATATGATATAGTGATTCAATCCGGACCAAACTTTAAGAAATCATGTATGACTATATAAAATAAATAAGTGTTGAATTCGATTGCAATAGGTTGGAAAACAAAAAAGTTTTCGATACAAAGACTTGTTTTCATATCGGTCGTTTGTATGGCAGCTATATGATATAGTGATCCGATCCGGAATAAACTTTCAAAAAATATGTATGGCTATGTAAATAGAATATAAGTTGAATTCGGTTGCAATACGTTGGAAAACAAAAAAGTTTTCCATACAAAGACTTGTTTTCATATCGGTCGTTTGTATGGCAGCTATATGATATAGTGATCGTATCGGAACCAAACTTTCACAAATCATGTGTGGCTATGTCAAATAAATAAATGTTGAATTCGGTTGAAATAGGTTGGAAAATAAAAAAGTTTCCCATACAAAGATTTGTTTTCATATCGGTCGTTTGTATTGCAGCTATATGATATAGTGGTCCAATCCGACCGATTCTTAAACTTGATTTGCGTGCAACAAAAATAATGATCTGGTAAATATTTCAAAACGCTAGCTTTAAAACTACTGTCTATTTTTTGCATAGAAACAGACGGACAGACGGACATGGCTATATCGACTAGGCTGTTGATGCTGATCAAGAATATATATACTTTGTGGGGATGCTTCCTTTAATGCGTTACACATTTCTGGACAAAATTATAATATCCTTTTTCGAGGGTATAAAATGTAAGAAAAGTTATCTTCGGCAGCAGAGCGAACTACTTAATTTCACTCTACCAAACTAATGATGTGCGACAACAGAGGATTCTACTTGGTGCCATCGAAAGGAACTTGGACGTACAAGTAACACGATCTTTTGGACTTCCGAACATCGAAGATTGGCCTACCCTCAAAGCAAGACTCATCGCGGAATTTAAAACTCAAACACCAAACTACAAACTTCTGGAGAACTTCAGGGAAACACCATACAGAGGAAACCTAAAAGCATTCTGCGAAGAAGCGGAAAGACGACGTCAATTATTAATTTCGAACGACACCAGAAGATAACCAACCGGATTTACTTATTTATATTCAGGCTATTAAGGACTCTATTAAGATACTGATAAGGAAATTACCTACACAATTAGTTACTATTTTAGCTCACCACCATATTACAGACTTAAGATCCTTAATTACCATTGCACAAAATGAGGGCATTTATGAAGAACACATTAATTTTGAATTTAATAAAAACCCAGAATACCGTAATAAAAACTCAAATTCTAATCAGAATTCGAAAGCTCATAAATTCAATGCAAATGTTCAAACTCAATATCGCCCAAGTTACCCACAATATTCCCAACCCTTCCAACCTAATTTTAATCAATACGTGCAACCATTTAGACCTAGCTACACAAAGCAGATGACTAACAACCCACCCATGTGGCACGCACCTAATTATTTCAGACCCAACCAATACATAAACACACAACCCATTATTCAAAAAATTCCTTTCCAACAACATCCCAACAAAATCCAAAATCCCCAAACAACACATTTTAGAGGAAATACATACCCTCAACTACAACAACCCTCTACATCTAAAAATTCTAACTTCCCGATTACTAAACGACTAAGACCATCGGACAGTGAACAAACTAAAATGTCTATTGACGAAATGAGATTCCAAGACGCGCATGAATTCAAACAAGTCCAACCAAATTATTACGAGCAACAGCACTATGACCAAAATCAATACAATCCATATCATAATCATGGGTACATTAATGAAGGGCAAGAACAGGTGCAACCCGTACAAACTAATAACGAAAAAATCTAAATAATTCTGAACTAAACGAAAATTTTCGGTCAACAGCCCCCGACAACTCGAATACATAAAAATAGAATACAAAGATTCCACATACAAATGCCTTCTAGACACAGGATCCACAATTAATATGATCAATGAAAATATATTTTGTCTTCCCATTAAAAATAGTAGATGTGAAGTTTTAACATCAAATGGCCCTATCACCTTGAACGACTTGATTATGTTACCCAGAAATAATATTTTCAAAAAACCGAACCATTCTATGTGCACAAATCAAACTCAGATCAGGAATCAATAAAAAAATTAGATTTTTCACAGTTTCGATTAGATCACTTAAATCAGGAGGAAACTTTAAAGTTAAAAGTCTTATTAAATAAATTTAGAAATCTTGAATATAAGGAAGGAGACAAATTAACATTTACAAATACCATTAAACACGTACTAAAACACGTACATAACTCCCCAATTTATTAAAAACAATACCCACTTGCGCAAACACATGAAATTGAAGTAGAAAACCAAGTACAGGAATTGCTAAGTCAGGGATTAATTAGGCAAAGTAATTCACCATACAATAGTCCTACTTGGGTTGTACCAAAAAAACTGGATGCTTCTGGCATAATGAAGTACAGGGTAGTTATTGATTATAGAAAGCTAAATGAAATAACCATACCTGACAGATATCCAATTCCAAATATAGACGAAATACTTGGCAAACTGGGTAAATGCCAATATTTTACAACAATCGATCTGGCAAAAGGATCTCACCAAATAGAAATGGACGAGGAATCAATTCCTAAAACTGCATTCTCCACCAAAAGCGGTCATTACTAATATCTTCGAATGCCATTTGTCCTTAGGAATGCACCAGCTACTTTTCAAAGGTGCATGAATAATATCCTTCGACCTTTGCTTAACAAACACTGTTTAGTGTATCTGTGTAATACAATTAGTTTTTTCAAAGATTGCAGAAGCAAATTTAAAATTGCAACTAGACAAATGTGAGTTCTTAAAAAAAGAAGCTAACTTTCTTGGTCACATAGTAACTCCTGATGGTATTAAACCAAATCCTATAAAAGTTAAAGCCATAGTTTCATACCCAATTCCGACAAAAGTAAAAGAGATTAGAGCTTTCCTCGGATTAACAGGTTATTATCGCAAATTTATTCCAAATTACGCAGACATAGCAAAACCCATGACCAGCTGCTTAAAAAAAGGAGCAAAGATAGATACGCAAAAACTTGAGTACATAGAGGATTTCGAAAAACTTAAGGTTTTGATAATTCGAGACCCAATTTTACAATTACCTGATTTTGAAAAGAAATTTGTTTTAACCACAGACGCAAGTAACTTGGCCCTCGGGGCTGTCCTTTCTCAAAACGGTCATCCTATATATTTTATTAGTAGAACAGTTAACGATCACGAATTAACTTACAGTGCTATCGAAAAAGAATTACTCGCCATAGTTTGGGCCACTAAAACTTTTCGACATTATTTACTAGGGCGACAATTTCTCATTGCTAGTGACCATCAACCCCTTACATGGCTTCATAACTTAAAGGAACCGAATGCTAAGTTAGAAAGATGGAGAGTCAGATTAAGCGAATACCAATTTAAAATCGATTATATTAAAGGGAAGGAAAATTCAGTCGCCGATGCATTATCAAGAATTAAAATTGAAGAAAATCACAATGAAGTTACTCAACATAGTGCAGAAGAAGACAATAGCAACCTTATTCATTTAGCAGAAAAACCAATAAATTATTTCAAGAAACAAATAATCTTTATTAAATCCGATAAAAATAAAATACAGCATTCACTAAAATTTTTGGTAACTCCATTACCACAATTCAATATGATGTAATGACACTCGAAAAGGCCAAACAAATTTTACTCGATCACTTTATCCATAGAAACATTACCATTTATATTGAGAGCGATGCAGATTTTGAAATTATTCAAAGAGCACACATAGAAATTATTAATACCACCTACACACAAGTAATTCGCAGTCTTTTCCTATTAAAGAACGTTGGTTCATACGCTGAATTCAAAGAAATCATACTTCAATCACATGAAAAACTTTTACACCATGGTATACAGAAAATGACAAAATTATTTTAAAGAAAATCACTTCTTCCCAAATAGCCAACTACTAATTCAGAATATAATAAACGAATGCAACATATGCAATTTACCCAAAACAGAACATAGAAACACCAAAATGCCTTTAAGAATCACGCCTAAACCGGATCATTGCCGAGAAAAATTTGTGGTAGCTATTTATTCATCTGAGGGAAAACATTACATCAGTTGCATTGATATTTATTCTAAATTAGCTACACTTGAGCAAATTAAAACTAAGGACTGGATAGAATGCAGAAACGCACTAATGCGTATTTTCAATCAATTAGGTAAACCCAAATTACTTAAGGCAGACAGAGACGGAGCTTTCTCCAGTTTAGCTTTGAAGCGATGGTTTGAAGAAGAAGAAATCGAATTACAACTCAATACAGCAAAAACGGGGTGGCAGACGTCGAAAGATTGCACAAAACAATAAATGAAAAAATTCGTATAATCAATTCATCTTCATCATCATGAAGAAGTAAAATTAAGCAAGATAGAAACAATCCTTTACACATACAACCATAAAATTAAACATGACACTACTGGACAGACATCTGCTCAAATCTTCTTATACGCTGGGCATCCAATATTAGACACTCAATAAATTAAAGAGAAGAAAATAGATAAAATAAATGAAGACCGACAGGAATTTAAAGAAAAGGTCCACTACAGAAAGGCAAATTAGAAAACCCATTTAAACCAACCAAAAATGTAGAGCAGACAGACCCTGACCATTACAAAATCACTAATAGAAATAGAGTTACGCACTACTACAAAACACAATTCAAAAAAAACAAGTGAGAAAAGTTATCTTCGGCTTGCCGAAGATGGTATACCCTTGAAAACAAAAAAGTTTCCTATACAAAGACTTGTTTTCATATCGGTCGTTTGTATGGCAGCTATATGATATAGTGGTCCGATCCGATCGATTCTTAATTTTGATCTGCGTGCAACAAAAATAATGATCTGATAAAAATTTCAAAACGCTAGCTTTAAAACTACGGTCTATTTTTTGCATAGAAACAGACGGACAGACGGATAGACGGACAGACGGACATGGCTATATCGACTCGGCTGTTGATGCTGATCAAGAATATATATACTTTGTGGGGTCGGAGATGCTTCCTTTAATGCGTTACACATTTCTGGACAAAATTATAATACCCTTTTTCAAGGGTATAAAAATGAAAAATAATCAACTCTCAATTTCACAAGCACCTGGTACCTGATAACATTATTGCTTATCTAACACATTTCTATTAACCATACTCTTGTTAACACAATTAAAGTACTTCCCTATCCCGACCATAATGGATTTCAATTGGACTATTCAGAGAAACAATCATATTTTGAAAACGATAATAAAATTTATAATCAAGACAACAAAAAGGAAATTATCCAATATGTCGAACCAAATGGAATACTTACATGGAAGCTAACTGAAACTACTATTTCACAAAAATTGTCAAAAATGGAAACAAAATTATAAGAATAATACAATGTAGAATTAGAATTAGAAATGTTATTTTAAGCGAAAATTTATTAAATCTAGAAATTGACCTAACACCACTATATTTACGATTTAATGTAACTAAGATAAAGTTGATAAAACAAAATGATGTTTTAAAGTTATTTTCAGAAAATAATGCGACACTTTATGTAATTGCAATTGTTTTAATATTTTGCCTAGTAAAGTCTATACAAAATATTTAACATTTAACCCATTCATGATGCTGTATGCAAAACT
Organism: Drosophila merina; assembly: GCA_035047645.1. NCBI lineage: Eukaryota > Metazoa > Arthropoda > Insecta > Diptera > Drosophilidae > Drosophila > Drosophila merina. The sequence goes on along the minus strand of JAWNPH010000069.1, from coordinate 311,035 downwards.
TAAAATAAGAAAAAATCAAAATCAAAACCATCCACAACAAATAGAAATAGAAGAAACTCCATTTCCCATATATCCATCAATCCCAGCCCAAGTATAGGCTTATCTTTATGGGAAGGGGAGTGACGTATTTGGGTGGTCCAAGCCGGCCACTTCAATTATTTCATAGAACTATAAACAGTTATGCACTTAAGTGATTTCCATAATGTATCGCAGCTGCGCAGCATCCGATTCCAATAAAGAATTCTTTCGCAGCCGCACTTAGCCATTCTTGTAAACATCCTAAAGCCTGACCTAAGCAGATTTGAATGCTCTCTTTGAATCTTTTCCTAATCTTAAGAATCCAAGAGCAAGGCTCTCCCGAAATACAAATATTGTTAAAATACCGAGGCTTCTCCTCAACGCAATGTACATTTGATTTTTACTCTTAAGCTGATATCCGAATAAAGAAGTTCAATAAAAACCTTCGTTAAATAATTCTCGGCGTTGTCCTTAGTCAACTGACGGGACATTTATTCGACTTAAATTAAAAATTTTACAATCAATTTTACTATATGTACTTTTTGTTGTTGGAGATGCTTCCATTAATGCGTTACACATTTCTGGACAAAATTATAATACCCTTTTTCAAGGGTAAAAAAAAGTAAGAAAAGTTATCTTCGGCATGCCGAAGATGGTATACCCTTGAAAACAAAAAAGTTTTCCATACAAAGACTTGTTTTCATATCGGTCGTTTGTATGGCAGCTATATGATATAGTAGTCCGATCCGGACCAAACTTTCACAAATCGTGTATGGCTATGTCAAATGAATAAATGTGGAATTAGGTTGCAATAGCTTGGAAAACAAAAAAAGTTTTCCATACAAAGACTGGAAATCTGATTGATCGTTTGTATGGCAGCTATAGTAGTCCGATCCGACCGATTTTTAAACTTGATCTGCGTGCAACAAAAATAATGATCTGGTAAAAATTTCAAAACGCTAGCTTTAAAGCTACTGTCTATTATTTGCATAGAAACATACGGACAGACGGACATGGCTATATCGACTCGGCTGTTGATGCTGATCAACAATATATATACTTTGTGGGGTCGGAGATGCTTCCTTTAATTTCTGGACAAAATTATAATACCCTTTTTCAAGGGTATAAAAAGTTCGATTTGGATGTTTGTAATCCAGTTGGGACTCCTCTTCCAAGTAAATTAAATTATGAGGCATTGCAAGGAGAAGAATCATATAAAGCACCATGTAGGAATTTGATTGGTTGTTAAATGTATTTAATGTATTAAATGTATGGATTTAATCAATAAGTACATATATTAAGTCGATATACTTACAATAATAATAGAGAATTATGGCAATGTCTTAAAAGAATTTTAAGACACCTAAAAGGAACTGTCGATTTAAAGTTATCATTTAAAACGAATTTGAAAGTAAATAAAATTCTTATGTGGTATGTGGATTCAGATTGGGCTGGAAATGAGACTGACAGAAGAAGTACTACACGGTATATATTTAAAATGTTTGAAAATTGTTCAATATGCTGGAGTACTATGAAACAAAAATCTGTTGCTGCTTCATCCACCGAAGCTAAATATATGGCCTTATTCGAAGGAGAAAGGGAAGCATAATAGCTAAAATCATTAACACTTGAAATGAAATTAAAATTAAATGGTCCAATATTTACTTTCGAGGATAAACAAGGTTGTATGGATATAGCCAACAATCCAACTTGCCACAAGAGAACTAAGCACATAGATATCAAATATCATTTTACCAGTGAACAAATTGAAAACAAACTAATTTGTGTTAAGTATCTATCCACAGATTTACAATTGGCTGATATTTTGACAAAGCCACTACCAACTGCCAGATTTACTACACTGCGGGACCAACTGGGATTAACCGGATCCTGAATGATAAAAATCATCTGAATAAAAAAGAACTTATATATGAAGTTTGAATCTCTTTATTTATATGTATACAAGTATATCCATAATCAAACCAAAACAATTCCTAGTCTAACCATAACCATGTTTATACAATCGAATCTTGTTAAATTTTTGTTTGATTAAACTAATTGGGTTTTACTGGGTTTCCCCAACTATGCAGCAAATGCTGGTTCAAAAAAAAAAAAAAACGAGATCCAGAAAGATCCATTAGAAAACGCATGCTCTCGTCTGAAAGTCATTTTTGTTTCCTTTTATTTTTGATCAATTTTTATCAATGTAACTTTTGAGGTGGCGTGTTGAAAATACAAAAGTCACACATATACAAAGTAGTGTGGAGTGAGAGTGGTGATCAAGAAGAACTTGGAAAGAGAGAACGCGCTCTCTTACTGTTCTCTCTCACTTAGTTGTTGGTGCCGCTCACTTTTATTTTCTAGAGTAATCTTTCATTCGTCTGCAGACAGCGAGAGCGTGCGGTTGTATCGGTTGTTTTGAATAAAAATGAATATTGAAAGCAAGACATTGAATGTGTTTTACTGCTTTGGCTTATGGACTGGCTGACGATATACTTGAGCATATCTCGTTGTATTAAAATCAATAATTACCTTATCAATGTTTTTCCTGTGACACAATTGTTAAAAAAAATAAGTTTGAATGTAAAAAATCTTTTAGAATTTTCTGTTTGTATCTTTTCTTACCTTGACCGGTAACAAGACCGGGAGTTTTTCCTACGTCACCTCCTACTACTCCAAGGGGTTGTCCTCCGGCTTGTCCAGGACCTTTTCCTGCATCAGTACTGGCACCTTTTCCTGCATCAGTACTAGCACCTTTTCCTAAAATTAAATAAATATTTAGAAAATAATTTTAAATTAATAATAAGTATCCAAAAGAAAACAAGTGAGAAAAGTTATCTTCGGCTTGCCGAAGATGTTATACCCTGGAAAACAAAAACAAAGACAAGTCCATACAAAGACTTGTTTTCATATCGGTCGTTTGTATGGCAGATATATGATATAGTGGTCCGATCCGCCCGATTTTTAAACTTAATCTGCGTGCAACAAAAATAATGATCTGATAAAAATTTCAAAACGCTAACTTTAAAACTACGGTCTATTTTTTGCATAGAAACAGACGGACAGACGGATAGACGGACAGACGGACATGGCTATATCGACTCGGCTTTTGATGCTGATCAAGAATATATATACATTGTGGGGTCGGAGATGCTTCCTTTAATGCGTTACACATTTCAATGAGCGCGAGCTACCACTTTCAATGTTACCCTGTGGCCTTCACGCACCACGCCTATGCCATCAACCGGTACTCTGGCCAGTAGTAACACACACTACTCAGAAAAGTGTGCAAAAGTATGGGATAGAGCGATATACTTGCGAAACAACGTAGCAAAACGTATAACGTATAAGAGCTGCCTGTGAGCAGCAAATACACATTCATACTGAAAAAGACCATCAACGAAGACGTGTTTCATTTGAACACACCCAAACTCCCAAAAAAAATTCTATCATGGTTACCCCGAGCCACGGATGGTAACTGGCGATGCAGGACTCGTCATTGGACTAAAAGAAGATCCAAGGACGAAGACCCCACGCAATGCAGATCGGAATAATACTATTAACAAGTAAGAAAAGTTATCTTCGGCTTGCCGAAGATGGTATACCCTTGAATACAAAAAAGTTTTCCATACAAAGACTTGTTTTCGTATCGGTCGTAATAGCTTGGAAAACAAAAAAATTTTGCATACAAAGACTTGTTTTCATATCGGTCGTTTGTATGGCAGCTATGTGATATAGTAAACCGATCCGGACCAAACTTTCACAAATCATGTATGGCTTTGTCGAATAAATAAATGTTGAATTCGGTTGCGATAGCGTGGAGAACAAAAAAGTTTTCCATACAAAGGCTTGAAATCTAATTGATCATTTGTATGGCAGCTATATGATATAGTGGCCCGATCCGACCGATTTTTATACCCTGTACCCATTAAAAATGGGTAAAAGGGGTTTCATAATATGGTGCAAATGTATGTAACAGGTAGAAGAAAGCATCTCCGACCCCATAAAGTATATATATTCTTGATCAGCATCAACAGCCGAGTCGATATGGCCATGTCCGTCTGTCCGTCCGTCCGTCTGTCCGTATCAACGCCTAGATCTCAGAAACTACAAGAGCTACAGACATGTGCCATATATCGTTGGATAGGTAATTACCATACGCAGTACAAGTTTGTTTTTTTTATTTTGATATCACCCCCCGTTCCCCCGCAAACAGCAAAAAACTGTCACGACCACGCTCCCCCGCAAACCTCAAAAAACTGCCGCGCCCACAATTATTAACCTAATGCTATGGAATTCGGCATATGCGTCGGTGCTTATAAAAGCTATCTAATTTTTTGAATTTGAACCAAATCGGATAAGAAACACGAAAGTTATGCCACATGAAAAATCTATGGCAAGGGAAGCAGAAGCGCAGCAAAACACGCATTGCGCGACGCCGACTGCGACGTTGACAGCGAAATGTGTATGGCTTTACGAAACTTATTTTCATAACCAAAATCATACCAAATTTATATTGTTATGGTACTCTTTTCTAATAGAATATTATTTCATTTATTTATTGATATGTATGGCTATGTCAAATGAATAAATGTTGAATTCGGTTGCAATAGCTTGGAAAACAAAAAAGTTTTCCATACAAAGACTTGTTTTCATATCGGTCGTTTGTATGGCAGCTATATGATATGGTCGTCCGATCCGGACCAAACTTTCACAAATCGTGTATGGCTATGTCAAATGAATAAATGTGGAATTCGGTTGCAATAGCTTGGAAAACAAAAAAAGTTTTCCATACAAAGACTGGAAATCTGATTGATCGTTTGTATGGCAGCTATAGTAGTCCGATCCGACCGATTTTTAAACTTGATCTGCGTGCAACAAAAATAATGATCTGGTAAATATTTCAAAACGCTAGCTTTAAAACTACTGTCTAGTTTTTGTATAGAAACAGAGAGACGGACAGACATGGCTATATGGACTCGGCTGTTGATGCTGATCAAGAATATATATACTTTCTGGGGTCGGAGATGCTTCCTTTAATGCGTTACACATTTCTGGACAAAAATATAATACCCTTTTCCAAGGGTATAAAAAAAACATAAAATATATATATATTTATATATCGCCAGACGAATTTAATAGTGTGTTGAGACACTGTACATATTTGTACCGGAGACTAGGAGTCGCAGTATTAGAGCAAGAAATAAGAAATGTGTGTGTTCTAGGAACTTTGGTCTCTGGCGCTTAGTGAGGTCTGATCGTAGGGCCAAAAGAGAAAAAGACAAAGAGAGGATAAATTCTAAAGAATGTAGCTAAGTAGAAGCTTGGTGCAGTCCAGTCAGTCTTCTCCCAGTGGCCCAGTTACGAGCCGAACTAACCGCTGATCACGATGGGTCAAATATCATATGAGAAGAGAATGTCAAGCTGAAACCAAATGTTTTAAGTGCTCACATTTCGAAAAACTGCACCGAGGGTGAAAAACGTGGAAGAGTCGTTCAAGAAAAAAAGTGTTTTTAACAAATTTTGTTCAACAATGCCGAAATGAACTGTTGAACTGTTGACACAGGTGCCGATGTGTCCATTATTTAAGACTGCGTGTTCCGTAAACTTTATAATATTGAGCTGAAAAAATCTTTGGGCTGCCTGGGCTTGGAAATATAAAAACATAACAACTGAATAATTTGTTGCTGCAATACGCGTAGATGACGTCCAGGATAATCAAATGTTTGTTGTGGTACCTGACGATAAGCTGGAGTACAATGGCTTGGTGGGCTATAATGTATTGAATTTTGCAGTTCGTAGTGGCTTTGTCAAAATATCAGCCAATTGTGAATCTGTGGAAAGATGCTTAACACAAATTAGTGTGTTTTCAATTTGTTCCAGACCACCATGACACAAAAAAACAATAGAGACGTAATGGACGAACTACAAATCCCCGACGGAGTCAAACCATTAGCCACTTTTGACTGAGAAAAAGAATTACTAACCAAATTTATTAGAAGTGTAGAACGACAAATCTAGAACCATGAATGTAGACAAGACAGCATATGGCCTTTGGATAGAGGACGCAGCTATTAAAGATGGAATATATATCTGGAAATTGGGCTGAGCGGGGCACCGATCAGCGCCCTTAGTTCCACCCTCTCCTCCGTGAACCTGAAGCAGTGCATGAGTACATGCTCTGCTGTTTCCTCAGCATCGGGGCAGTGCAGGCATTGAGCTGCCTCTACGTGGTAGAACCGGAGTAGGTATGCCCGAAAGCAACCATGATCTGGCCCAGTTACGAGCCGAACTAACCGCTGATCACGATGGGTCAAATATCATATGAGAAGAGAATGTCAAGCTGAAACCAAATGTTTTAAGTGCGGCGGTACTGATCACATTTCGAAAAACTGCACCGAGGGTGAAAAACGTGGAAGAGTCGTTCAAGAAAAAAAGTGTTTTTAACAAATTTTGTTCAACAATGCCGAAATGAACTGTTGAACTGTTGACACAGGTGCCGATGTGTCCATTATTTAAGACTGCGTGTTCCGTAAACTTTATAATATTGAGCTGAAAAAATCTTTGGGCTGCCTGGGCTTGGAAATATAAAAACATAACAACTGAATAATTTGTTGCTGCAATACGCGTAGATGACGTCCAGGATAATCAAATGTTTGTTGTGGTACCTGACGATAAGCTGGAGTACAATGGCTTGGTGGGCTATAATGTATTGAATTTTGCAGTTCGTAGTGGCTTTGTCAAAATATCAGCCAATTGTGAATCTGTGGAAAGATGCTTAACACAAATTAGTGTGTTTTCAATTTGTTCCAGACCACCATGACACAAAAAAACAATAGAGACGTAATGGACGAACTACAAATCCCCGACGGAGTCAAACCATTAGCCACTTTTGACTGAGAAAAAGAATTACTAACCAAATTTATTAGAAGTGTAGAACGACAAATCTAGAACCATGAATGTAGACAAGACAGCATATGGCCTTTGGATAGAGGACGCAGCTATTAAAGATGGAATATATATCTGGAAATTGGGCTGAGCGGGGCACCGATCAGCGCCCTTAGTTCCACCCTCTCCTCCGTGAACCTGAAGCAGTGCATGAGTACATGCTCTGCTGTTTCCTCAGCATCGGGGCAGTGCAGGCATTGAGCTGCCTCTACGTGGTAGAACCGGAGTAGGTATGCCCGAAAGCAACCATGATCTGTGAGGAACTAGGTAAGGTGGTAGCCCAGTTTTTGATGGCGGCAATTGGCCCACGCCGTTAATCGGGGATGAGTTGGTAGGACCACCTCCCCCGTTGCGATGTTATCCATCTGCTCTGCCACTCTCCCATCAGTCGCTCGTGAGCCTCCAGCCGGGTAGCACCTTCTCGGACCTGACAAATAGCCTTTATCTCCAGGTCGATTGGCGGCAAGCCTGCCAGTGCTAGTACTGCGTCTCCGGATATGGTCATGAAGCCTCTAATGAGCCTAAGGGCCATAGACCGTACCACCGCGCGTGCTCCATTTAAGTAAGTGCCTTTCTTGGTGGCGTTGCTCCATATTGGCGCAGCATAGAGCAGCGTTGCCTTGGCTACCGCCACCAGTAGTTTCCTTGCCGGGTAATTTGGACCTCCTACATTGGGCATGAGCCTGGACAAGGACGCAGTTGTTATTGCTTAGAGCTACTGCTGTTGGCCGCCATAGATTGGTCTGCCTTGGGAATAGTTCTGCTACTATGCTAGCCAGAACATCCGGGTCAGTTGGAGTTGCCTCTCTCTTCCTTAGCTTGTTAGCTACGAGTTTGTAGGCAAGTCCCCAGGGCTCTCTATCCACGGTATCTAGCAGTTCCTTATAGGACCGCGCTTTAGCAGCCAATATGCCGTGCTTAAACTCAGAGCGTTTGCTTCTAAAAGCCTCCATGAGTTCCGCGTGCTGGGTGCTGCCTCTAGCTCGTTGCGCCTTCTCCTTGCACTTAGGCATTCCGAGCGTAGCTTGCTTAAGTTGGCGCTCCACCAGTACACTGGGGGCTTGCGCTGCTCTTTTTCCTCCTTGGCATGGTTGCATCACACGTTGCCTCAAGCATCTTCATGAGGTCGGCCGCCATTGAATCTGTGTGTCCATTTGAGATTCGAAACGAGTCGATTTGGTATGCCAGCATATCTTCGTCGATCTTCCTCGAGTGCCAGGCTTGCCCGACTGATCTCCTCTGCCGCCTCCAAGTCGTGCCCTTCGATAGGATGCAGACGGAAATCAGTGCGTGGTCACTCAGCGTTACAACGTCGTGGACCGTCCAGCTCGCGTTAGCCACTAACCCTCTGCTGATATAGGTGATGTCGATATAGGACGAACCCCTATCGTTGTTGAACGTTGGTTTGCAGCCGTCGTTCAGCAGTACCAGGTCCAACATAAGCATTGTGTTTATTACTGCTCGGCCTCTGGGATTGGATATCCTGTGCCCCATTCTTCTGCCCATGCATTGAAGTCGCCCGCGATGATCTTGGGGCCGCGCCCTCTCGCATGGCTGCCCAGCACCGCCAGCATCTCCTCGAACTGGTCTGGGGTGTCGCTAGGGGGGGCGTAGCAGCTGTAAAAATGCACTCCTTTTATTCTTGCATATGCTATTCCGCGCATCTGCGAGGCCGCCAATTCCTGTATGTGCAGGTTGCTGCAACACTTGATGGCTCATTGTGGGGTTGCCATGGACAGGGTAATAGGGTTCGCTCCAATGCATGATGTCTACCTTGCGCTCCGCCGAAGTTTGAGCCAGGAGGCTCTGAGCAGCTGCACAATGGTTTTTTTTTCCAATGTTTTGCTTATTTATTGAATCTTCCCTTTTACTTAAGAGTCTAACAATAACTTTTCAAATCTTATTCTAAGCTAACTAAATATCCTTTTATGAAATGATTCGTGCTGTGTGCCCTAACAAATTTAACGCTGGGCTGGTTGGTCGTTCCGGTGCAGTCGGCTTTGGCTGCATACTCGAATAAGTTTTCTTGCAAGAGGATTTGGATGTGAGGCTAGTTTTTCATTATATTTAACTTCTTTCTCAGCTATTGTCTCAATGTCAAGTTTTATTTGTAAGTCCCTGTGTATATTCTCGTTCCGAAGATACCATGGAGCTCCAGTAATGATTCTCAGGATCCTAGACTGTGCTCGCTGGACTATGTCGATGTTGCTTCTCGATGCGTTGCCCCATAGCTCGGAGCCATAGGTCCATATGTGTTTTAAGACGGAGTTATAAAGGAGGACTTTGTACTCCAAGCTTAGGGGAGAGCGGACGTTTATAAGCCAGTGTAGATCCCGTGCTTTTAGTCTGAGGTGCGTCGTCTTGGCCTCTATGTGTTTCCGCCAGGTGAGCCGCTTGTCCAGATGAATGCCTAGGTATGTAACGTTATCGGCTTGTGGGATGCGCGTGTGGTTCATTACCAAGGGCGGGCAGCTTTGTTTGTTTAGGGTAAATGTTACCTGTTTGCACTTTTCTTCGTTTACTCGTATGCGCCAATCTGCAAGCCAATGTTCTACACAAGTTAGATGGCGTGCTAGCTGCATCATAGCTTTTACTGGGCATCTGGATCGACTTAGAATTGCAGTGTCATCAGCGAATGTGGATATCGTTAGCTGGTAGTTTGTTGGGATGTCCGCCGTGTATAGGGTGTATAGAATTGGGCCCAGAACACTTCCTGGAGGCACTCCGGCTTCTATAATACACTCGTTTGAAGTGCTTGAACTGCATGTAACCGCGAACACTCTTTTATATAGATAAGACTTTAGAAGCTTATGTATGTTTTGAGGCAGCAGTTTGATTATTTTAAACATAAGTCCATCCAGCCATACTCTATGGAATGCTTGTGCAACGTCTAAGAATAGAGCTGTGCAATATTCACGATGTTCAAAGGCAGTGCGAATTTCTGTTGTGATGCGGTTAACCTGTTTGATGGCTCTGTGTTTTGCCCGAAAACCAAATTGGTGCGATGGGAGTGTGTTGTGTGTTTTGAGGTGGGGGCTGATGCGTAGTAGCAGCACTTTTTCAAATAGCTTGTGTAATAATTCAGTAGTATAATTTGTATTCGTTTGTATTCTGTTTATTCCCTCCAGATTCAGCTGTGGTCGCATTATCTCGGACTCTTTGTTGATTTCTTCCTCCATTTGGCAGAGATTTATTATCTCCGATAAATTGTACTCTTTTTCCAAAAGTTTCCGTTTTAGGCTTATGTTGGCGCAGCTATCGATGATTTTATCCTCTAAACAGATCTCCTCGATTTCGGTTTTGGTGGATCCAAAATCGCATTTTTGAATTTGGTACCTCAGCCTCAATACAAACTTCGCAAATGTCTCCCCCTCTGCAGGAGAAAGGTTCCTAAATAGATGTCTCTCGAAGCTTGAGTTCTGTTTCGGCGAGAAAAACGCATTCAACTTATCGACTAACGTCTGAAATATGTCGGTCTGGTCTTCAGCCGCCGTTTCCGTTATCACGGCTCCGGGCAGTGTAAATGCTACCGTTTGTAGCTGAGGGCCGCCAAGATGTAACAGTTTGTTTCTTTTCCGGGATAGTGAACTGATGATCTCCTCAGCTTGCACATATATTTCGAAAGCTCTAAACCATTTCTCCCATTCCACACGCAACAGAGACTTCTCAATCGTCTCGCAAAGAAACGGCCTGATTACGCTCTCTGTCATTGCTTGTAGGTCGACTGAAAATAAATTTTGCTTTAATATTTTTGGCCAACTGCCTCTGACTTAGTCATATCGTAATTAGTTACATATAGTTTTCAAGGAATATACCGTGATATACATATACATGTGCATACCTATCGACTGATACTTTAGTACAGCCCCTGATCCAAATCAGCTCATATCTAATTATTCGACTCGTACCTTTAGTACAGCCCCTGACTCAAATCAGCTTATGATTATTTGTTCGGCTCGTACATCTAGTACAGCCCCTGACTTAAGTCAGCTCAAAATTATTTACTCGGCTTGTACATTTAGTACAGCCCCTGACCCAAGTCAGCTCATATCTAATTATTCGACTCGTACCTTTAGTACAGCCCCTGACTTAAATCAGCTTATGATTATTTGTTCGGCTCGTACATCTAGTACAGCCCCTGACTTAAGTCAGCTCAAAATTATTTACTCGGCTTGTACATTTAGTACAGCCCCTGACCCAAGTCAGATAGAACAATAATAAAATCTGTGTCTCTTGACACTGTCACTGTATTTGTCAGTTGTTTTCTCTTTCCTTTTATTTTTCATTCTTTTATTGTTGTTGTGTTTTTTTTTTACATACGAGCTGCCATAACTGAAATGCCTGCGAGCATTCTTATATTTTATTTCTTTTCCTTCTTTCTTTCTTCTCTTCATCACATTAGTTCGTCAGCGTGCATTTGCCCGCGCGTTCATATGTACATACGAACAACGAGAGTGAGCGAAGAAAAGAAGAAAAAAATTATCGAATTATTGTGTGACAATTTTGCCATCACAGATTTGCGCTAAACATTTTTTTTTTTTTTCAATGTTAATTTACATGTTATTTCTCCCTTGCATTAATTTGTCTATTTGTATTCGTTCGCGCGTTCGATACCACATTTGTATGTACATATGTATTTATGTATATATACGAAGAACGCCAGGGAACGAAAAGAACAAACTAACGGGACTGTTGCGTGCTAATTTCAGCATATGCCGGTTTGCACTGAATTTTTCTTATTTTAATTAATTTATAAGTTGTTGTTTTTTTTTTTACCTCGTCGCCAATGTAATAATTCAGTAGTTTAGTCTTCGTTTCAATACACTTTATTTCACAGTTAGTTTTATTATTTATTATTAGTTTACAATGGTTATTCTAATACGTGTGTTCGCATTCAACTCCATTGATCGACTGCCCTCTCTCTCCAGCCCCATCGCTCGTCTCTCTGCTTATGTTAGATTAATCGGGAGAGCGTGAGTTGCGCTTATCTTCCTCTCGCACCGGTTCCCACAGCTTGGATAGACAAGTAAGTAAGCTTATTGGCCTGTATGATGATGGCTGTGTTTTGTCTTTCCCAGGCTTAGGGATCATAATAATAACTGATTTCTTCCACTTTTGAGGGAAGTATCCAATTTTAGTAATTGCGTTGAAGAGCAAGCAGATTCGTAGAACTGCACACTTTGGGAGCTCGATGATCATTTTCGGGATTATTAAGTCGTAGCCAGGCGATTTTCCAGTCTTAAGTTGCTCTTTAATGAATTGCGTTATCTCGCTTGGCCGAAATTCTATAGGATCTTGTGGTGCTAAGTCAGATTCAGTTAAAGGCGGGAGAGTAAATGAGTTAGTGGCTGGATTTGGTTGAAATATTTTTTTAAGATGATCAGCGAAGACTCTGTCCTTGTCACTGCTCTGTCCTTGTCACTGCGAGACCAGCTTCCGGTAGAGTTACGGAGCGGTACAACCGCTTCTGTTGGTGCCTGTAGGTTCCTGTGGCTTTTACACAACGAGTTCTTTGTGCCTGTGGGCGTGAGATTCTCGATGTACCTTAGTTGTGCGTCCGCTTCTTCTTTCTTAAGCGCATTGGTAAGTCTGCGAGAAGCTGCTTTTAGTCTACTCTTTGCGCCAGGTGATCTGTGCTCCTGCCACTCTCTTCGAAGTCGTCGTTTTTCAAGGACAAGCGGTTCAGTATCTCTACTTGTCTTGTTGAACTTTGTGCTGCATACATAATTGTCTTGTGGAGTTGACGCTTTTGCTGCTGCAACGAGTATTGATTCTATGTTATCAGTAAGCTGATCAATGTCTTGCTCGGTTTCCAGGGGGCTAGAAAAGCCGGTATGGGAACAAACATATTTTTTGTACCTCGCCCAGTTGGTCCTGTTGCTTGTAAGCCTATGCGGTCGCTCGATGTGTTGTAGCTGGTACAAGAGATGAAAGAGCACCGGACAGTGATCAGTTGAGAGTTCTGGAAGTGCCTCAGCTGTGATCATGGATTGGGGTATCCTTTTTGTGATGGCAAAGTCGATCAAATCTGGAAGCTCCATGGGATCTGCTGGCCAGTATGTAGGCGCTCCCGGGGAAACATAGTTTAGTTTGCGTTGCGGATTAATGATTGCGTTGTACAGCTGTTTTCCTTTAGGGTTCGCTATCCGAGATCCCCAGTACATGTGCTTGGCATTCCAATCGCCAGCTGCAACAAACCTTTCACCAAACGAGTCAAAAAGTGTTGTGAATTTTTCTTCGGAGATTGTGAAGCGAGGTGGGCAATAGACAGCAGCCAGAGTGAGAGCACCGTTGTGGCATTGGAGGTTTATAGAGGTGCATTGTAGGCAGTCTTCTTGCCAATTACCAAGAAAGTGGTGCTTAATTCGCAATCGTATTAGTATGCCAGTGCCTCCATGGGCCTTGCCATCTGGGTGATTCGTAAAATAAAATTTATATCCTGGTATTTGGAAGTTGTACTTTTCGGTAAGGTGAGTCTCTGAGAGTAGCATAACGTCAATGTTTCTGTCGGATAAGAACTGAGCGAGTTCTAGCTTGTGCCGCGAAACGCCATTAGCGTTCCAGGTAGCGATTATTAAGGGAGTCATTATCCTGATTTAGAAGAAACGAGCATTTTAATAAGGATGTTTTGGTTCCTCATAATCTGTTGCATAGTTTCTTGCATGAAGGTCATGAAGTTGTTCATGCTTTGCTGCATCGCTGCTGCTGTTGCATGTTCTGTGTGTTTATTTGGTTAATTTTATGCTGGACGCTGGAGGTGACTGCTGTTGGTACTTGGATCCCTGATTTTTAGTACACTTGCAAAGGAAGAGTTTGGTATTGTTCGGTGGCTGGCAGACGAAGGTATGTTAGTTGTAGTCGGTTCCATTACTTTGTGAATTGTTGGTGTGATACGATCACGAGCTGAATCCACTCGTTTGTTTAGGCGACTCTTGAGTTCCTTGTAAACAATGCATCCTCGCCAGTTGGCTGTGTGTTTTTCGCCACAGTTGCTGCATAACTTAATTGAACTGTCGTTTTTATTCTTAGGACAGTTTACAGTCCTGTGGGCATCGCTGCAAACGACGCAGATGGATTTTAGGGTGCAGTACGCTTTGGTGTGTCCATATTCTTGGCAGTTGGTGCACTGCACAGGTTGCCTGCGCTTGTGTGGCTCTTCTACGGTTATTCTTCGGTGCAGTAAATACTATAGCTTATATATAGGATGTACTTCATTTTTGTTGTTTTTCTGACTCGATGGCTCCAGTTCGACTTTAAAGAGTGGCTGCGGCTCTTTGTTCCTGTTGAGGATGTTGATCACCGTTTTGGCGTTGAAGTTCTTCTCCTTTAGTGCCGCGATAATTTCGGATGAGGTCACGGATGACTCTATTCCTTTGATGACAACCTGCAATCCTTTGGCACTTTTCAGCTGGTAGGTATAGTAACTCTTCCCAGCTTTGTCTAGGTACTTGGTGACCGTTGGCTAGACTCATCCTGAGTCTGCACTTTCGTTTCTTGTATGTTGCCCTTAGTAAGAGGTATAACATGGAACTTGTTCTCTCCAATAATTGCAACTAGTTTGTTAACCAGCGCATTTGAGGTTTTCTCACGTATATATATTGGTGGCGGCTTTATCTTCTTCTGCTCCTGTTCCTGCTCTTCACAGTCATCCAGTAGTGCAAACCTATTTGAACTTGGCGCGTTGGCGCGATTTATTTTTGGCTGATTACCAGCCTGCTTGTGTTGTGGGCTTAGCTTTCGCTTTATTTGGATGTAGCGATCCAGCCCTGTTTGACAAAGCTGCACAATGGTTAACATTGAGCTGAACAATCTTAATTTGCTCCTGCATTATGCTGGGACTTCGCTTCTTTAAGGCTGGCTTTGTATGTCGGGCACGCGAAACAGCCCGTCGGGTGGTTTTTATCCACTTCGGCGCTGCATAATAGGCACTTTGGTGGTGCAACACATCCCCTTGCCATGTGTCCTCGTTCGCCGCATCGCAGGCAGCAGTCTGACCGATCGATCGCCTTGCAGGTCGTTGCTCGATGCCCGTAGCCCAGGCACTTCTAACATCTCGTGGGCCGGACGTCCTGGATGATGCGGCACCTTGACCACCCCACGGTTACCGTGCCCTTCTTTATGACCGCGATCTTATCATTCGCGTTCTTCAGGACAGAGGCTATCTGAGTCCCATCCCGCATTCTACGCAGTCCTTTGATGTCCTTTGGTTTCAGCAGAATGCCTTGAAATTGGGAGACCAGGCAGCTGTCGACATCATCTGCTGTCGTGGCCTCGTCCAATCCACTGCAGGATAGTGCTATTCTTTGAGTAGCCGTACGTACCGAAGCCATGTCTTTTAGAGTTGCTTCCAGCTCGGTATTAAATTTGGGGTCGCTGTCTGAGACTTTTCCCTCTACTTCCAGCAGTGGTTCGCCTTGCTGAGTTCTGCGGCCTTTGCGAACATGTTTGCCCAGTTCGCTGAGGTTCGGGTCCGCTATCAGTTTCAGGAGCATTTCCGCATACGAGGCCTGTCCCGTCTTCTTTTATATAAGTGCCTCCGGCTTCTTCCTCAGGCGTTTAGGCTGAACTTTTTTCCACTCGCCTCCTGTGCTAGCCTCCTTGGCGACGGATGCATAGCTGTGCGGCTTGGACGTATTTTCTTTGGGTTTAGGTATACCCTCTGAGCTCACCGCGGAGTAGTTGCCGCGCTTGGGAGCCTGTGCTTTAGGCTCCTGAAGTTTTGGGCATCTGTCCCTTTGGCAGTTCCCTTGATGGTGTAGCCTTTTTTCCAGGCTTTTGGGGCTCGGTTTGGGTAGAAGCGGTCGTAGAAAGATTCTCGCCGAATTTCGAACGCGGATAGTATCGCGTTAATTTTATTTCCCATCCTGGCGAGGATGCTCCGTAGGTCTTCATTTTGGAATCCCGCAGCGAAGTCCAAGGGTCTTATAGGCGATCCCGTTGGTGATTTCCCTCCTTTCCTGTGCGACGGCACGCTGATAACGTCCTTTGCCTTCGGGTTGCTCGTATTAGTAGCGCTGCTAGCTACAGGGGCCGAGTTGTCCAGCTCTGCCGCACTGCGGGGGCTAGTCGGTATATCCTCCAACACAACCGCCGGCGCAGGGGTTCCCGCGGCTAGGTCTAAGGGCCCTATAGGCGATCCGATTGGTAATTTCCTTCCTTTCCTGTGCGACGGCACGCTGATCACGTCCTTTGCCTTCTGGTTACTCGTATTGATAGCGCTGCTGGCTACAGGGGCCGAGATGTCCAACGCTGTATCACTGCGGCGGCAAGTCGGTATATCCTCCAGCACAACCGCCGGCGCAGGGGTGTCGTGCTGCACCGCAGTTCCTCCTCCTTTTGTTGGGGACCTTGAAATTCGGGAGCTCCTCCTGATCGGTGGGGGCGGGTCGCTGCGGCGGGCCGCTGCTGTCCATTTAGTTCCCGATCACCAGATCTGGCAGCACTGTTGGTCTGCGTTGAGTTGTCAGCTCCACCAGCTGATTTAACAGATGGGCCTCCCACCGCAAATAGTGCAATCGGAAAAGAACAAAATGAGAAATTGTATTTTGGACTTTTTAACACACTTGCTTTGGTTTGGTTCGCTCTAGCCGAACAATTACACGTTCTCACGATGTGGCTCTGTGCAATATAAGCTTGTTCCAGCTGGGCTGTCTCCGTCTAAATGATTTTTTCGCGCTGCGTATGTTGAACACGTCCGTATCGATCAAAATCTCAAGAGAGAATAATCTGGCAGTAGTGATAACAGCCATATGTTCCACACAGAAGCTAATAACACCAAACAAACTGAAAAATTTCCAGTAAATGCCTCGGGACCACAGATTATACCTGACAATCAAGATTCGGAGCGGAACTCTAAATTCGCCACTTGGCAGAAAGGTGACATTCCTGATTTATACAGGATGCACTATATCTATTATATAATTAGCCCCACATTAGTTCAGGAAGGTACTCAACAATCAAACCAAATACAAATTCGAGAAATACTGAATACATACGATAATCACAATAAAATTACTTTTATGATTTTTAATTTATTTAAGCAAGAGGGAAATTTCACATTTTTAATTTTTAAATTCCAAAAGTTTTTTGACGGAATATTAGGAATAGACTTCTTAATAAAAACTGGAGTTGGCATTGAGGAAGAAAAACGGTAAACGCAATTATTGTTATTTAAGATATTATTTGCATCCCAGATTTTAGTTTTCACAGAGACCTGGTTAAAGCCGGAAATTTCCAGTTCGGAAATTTTCCCAGACAGGTACACCACTTACAGACGGGACCGACCACTACGAAGGGGAGGAGAAGTCCTAATCTCTGTGGACTCCGACTTTGCTTCTGAAGAGGTTAGGTTACCGAATCTTGGTGATATTGAATTTCTATGTGTCAAAATCACTATGTCGCTTCAATCAATATTCATAAAACGCTCAGCCTTCCTTGTGTCCGACAACACAGTATTAAACTTCGATGCCATTTTGGCCAGGCTAGATTGTACCTACTCGGACAAGACATCCTTACGTTTGTTGAGGCACGGATTGGAGATAGTTAGGCAGGGTGACCTATCATTAATGCAATACTACGACGAAGTTGAGAAAAAGCCAACGCTTGTCACCAACAAAATCGTAATAATGCATGAACAAGAGGGGGCTGACCTGCTTAACGCTGAAGTCAGAGCCGACGCGCTGCATGCATCCATTTCAGGGCTCAAAAAGTCCCCTAGAGCTGTGGTCTTCCCGGCCCAAACAAAGGATTTGCCAGCTGCACTGGCTTTGGCCAGAGAAGCAGAAGCAAGCATAGAGAGAAGCATGTTCACAAACTCCTACGCCAAGGCCGTAGACGGCTGGAAACGGCAAGAAACAGACGGATAGACGCACAGACGGACATACG
The DNA here is from genome assembly GCA_035047645.1 of Drosophila merina. Classification (NCBI taxonomy): domain Eukaryota; kingdom Metazoa; phylum Arthropoda; class Insecta; order Diptera; family Drosophilidae; genus Drosophila; species Drosophila merina. Next base: position 293,185 of record JAWNPH010000069.1, on the reverse strand, counting down.
GATATGACTATGTGGACTGGGCTGTTGATGCTGATCAAGAATATATATACTTTATGGGGTCGGAGATGCTTCCTTTAATGCGTTACACATTTCTGGACAAAATTATAATACCCTTCTTCAAGGGTATGAAAAGTAAGAAAAGTTATCTTCTTCCATACAAAGAATTGTTTTCATATCGGTCGTTTGTATGGCAGCTATATGATATAGTAGTCCGATCCAAATCAAACTTTCACAAATCGTGTATGGCTATGTCAAATGAATAAATGTTGAATTCAGTTGCAATAGCTTGTAAAACAAAAAAGTTTCCCATACAAAGACTTGCTTTCATATCGGTCGTTTGTATGGCAGCTATATGATATAGTTGTCCGATCCGACCGATTTTTATACATGATCTGCGTGCAACAAAAATAATGATCTGGTAAAAATTTTAAAAGGCTAGCTTTAAAACTACTGTCTATTTTTTGCATAGAAACAGACGGACAGACGGACATGGCTATATTTATTTATTTATTTATTTGCTTTATTTATCCCTTAAAACGATATTTTGGCACTAAAGCTTATGACTTTATATCATATGTTCCAGAGTTTAGCGTTAATTTGCTTTTCAACTGAATTATTATTAATTTTGATTTTAATATTAACAAATGAAATTGATTTACATTTTGCTTACATTCTATATATTTATAAGGAAAATGGGGAAAAAACCTTAATTTGAATTTACTAACCTAACTTAAAACTAAACTAACTTAAATATTGTTTAACAGTTGAAATTTTAGCAATGCTGTGTATGTATTTAGTGCTTGTGTAGTACGGCAGATTTAATAACAATTTTAATGCCTTGTTTTGGCATATTTGGATTTTTTTAATGTGTGTTTGTGCACATTTCCCCCATATGGGACTACCATACATAAGAGCCGGCCTTCTATAATCATTCAACTGAAAATAAACTAACATTTCTCATAGATACTGGTGCAGATATCTTACATTTTACATTATAAGTTTGTTTAGAGTTGATAGTTTTGATTTTCGATTAATAATTGGATACATTATGCGAATTATTTTGTTTATTTTGTCAATTGTGACTCCAATATGAAATTTAAACGTGAGTTTTTTATCAAAGTGTATACCTAAATATCTAACATTGTTCACCCATTGAATAGGAGTGTTACAAATTTGTAGGCAGCTATCAGGTGTATAACAGGGTTTTCTTCGTTTAGTAAAGAAGACAGCGCTAGTTTTGTTAGGATTAATTTTAATCTTCCACTTATGATAGTACTTCTCTAGTATATTAATGTAATTTTGGATAGGATTGCTTATTTCATTGTATAAAATACCAGCTGTGTAAATGGCTGCGTCATCGGCAAATAAAGAAAGTTTGCAATCAATTACTTGTGGTATGTCATGTGTGTATATGTTAAATAATATTGGCCCTAAAACTGAACCCTGCGGGACTCCAGCTAAAATATATCGCTGCGTGGATCGGTCTCCGTTGATGTCAGTGTAAAATATACGTTGCTTCAAAAAGTTTTGGATTATTTTTATAAGGTATAAGGGCGCTTTAATATTTATTAATTTGTAAACTAATCCCTCATGCCAGACTGTGTCGAATGCTGCTTCGATGTCAAGTGTGACCAACCCCACTGAATGTTTATTTTCTAATTTGTCTTTAATGAAGTTCTTAAGTTTTAAGCAAGGTGTTATGCAGTTTAGTCCAGATCTAAATCCATATTGTGTAGAAGGTAATATACCATGTATGTCCAAGAAGTCAACCAATCTAACTTTAATAAGTTTTTCCAATATTTTTGACAGGCCACACAGTAGACTGATCGGTCTATAACTATCAGGTGTATTAGCAGGTTTTCCTGGCTTAGCAATAGGTACTACTTTGGCGACTTTCCATGCGTCAGGAAAATAACCAATGCGAAAACAGAGATTAAATAGTTGAGACAAAAAACTAATAGCGATCGCAGGAAGATTCTTTAAACAAACGTTACGAATACCATCATTCCCTGGAGATTTTCTTGTCACAAGACCATTAATAATGTATAAGATTTCAGAGTTTTGAATTTGAAGTATTTGTTGGTTGGGGATGTAATTATTTTCAATGGTCTGCAATGTCGATTTGACTAAGTTGATAGTTTCTTGATTTGAGTGTGTATCTGTTAACTTATGCTTTTGTTCAAAGGTGTCAGCAAGTATTTTAGCTTTTTCTTCTCCTGTAACATAGCTTGTATCTGCAGAATAAAGACAGGGTATAAATTGCTTTCGCTTTTTTAATGCTTTCGTTATGTTCCAGAAGGGTTTGCTACTTTTATCCAGTTTTTGAAGCTTATTGTTCCATTGTTCATTATTATGTATAAATAACTTTTGCCTGATAATATAGTTCAGGTGGTTACATTTAGCTTTAAATATGGGCAACCTTGTTCTGATCCATTTTCTCTGGATTAAATTTCTTATTTTGAACAGTTCACAAATGTCTTGGGGAATTTTGTAATTTTCAGATTTTTTTTTGTTTTTTTGTGTGGAACTGACTCCTGAAATGCGTAATTTACTGCTTCTGTAAAGGATTTTGCTGAGATCAATTCAGAAGTTGAAACCGAGGAATTGTCATTAATAAAATCTATGTCTAATAGCATATCACTAATAATTTCCTTAAATAGTTTCCAATTTGCTTTGCTGATAATTGGGTGTAACTTTTCTGTAAGTATGAAATTTATTGAATATTTTAATACTATTGGTAAATGATCAGAAGAGAGATCGTTTACCACTATTGGATTTGTGATTTTTTCAGGAGATTTTGTGAGACAAATGTCAATTGTGGAGGGCTTCGCTTTGTGGCACATCGGAATATATGTGGGTTGGTTACTGCATAAAATATTGAGTTTTCCTAGATCTGAAAGGTCATTAAGAATGTTACCCCAACAGTTGGCTCGAATACAGTTCCAGGCCCTGTGGCGAGAATTAAAGTCACCGCAGGCTATAAAATGGCCCTGTAACCTTGATATTTTCAGTAAGTCAGACTTAAATTGGCTTTTCATATGATTTCGGTCCTTGCAATTATTGCATGAATTTAGTAAACATTTTGCTGTGTTGCCAGGGAAGTACACAGAGTAAATTTTTAAGTTGTTAGTATTAGAGTTGGTTTTGATTTCAACGCCAACGTTTTCAATAAGATGAGTTTTAATATTGGGAATTTGTTTGTGTTCTATTTTGTTGCTCACGATAATGGCAACACCGCCACCTTTGCTGCCTGTTCTATCGCACCTATACACAGTGTAGTTAGGAATGTTAAGCCGATCGTCTTGAGTGAGCCAAGTTTCACTTAGCGCAGCCACATGAATTTCATTTTCATCTAAAAATTTGATAAGTTCTACTCTCTTATTTTTAACGGCACGGGAATTCCATGCCATAATAATTAGATTATCAATTGAGTTATTTCTTTGCATATACATATTTAATTGCTAAGTTTGAAATTACTTGAAATTGTTCTCCTTTGTTGGAGCATGTGCTTAAGTTATTTATTAAATCTATGAGTAGAGAATTAATTTCGTCAGCAGAAAAAAGCTCTTGATTGGTTGGTGGTTCTCTTGGTGATGTGGATTCTTTGACGAGTGCATCTCTGTAGCTGCCATGTGTAAATGAAGGAACTCTCTTAATTAGAGTAGACGAAGAGAGGGGACTTCCAGAGCTCGTACTATCAAGAGTTTTGCTTTTACTCTGTACAGTTATTTGAGTTTCAAGGTTGGTTCTTCTCATTCGCATTGCCGAACGCTTTGAGATCAGGTTGAGATAATACAAACGGCATGGACAAGTCTTATCGGTTGATGGGTGTTCTCCTTTACAATTTGTACATTTTATGTTGCTTGTATTCGTACATGAAGCTGTTGTGTGGGGTCCAGCACAGTGTGCACAAGAGGTTTTGACTGAGCAATTGTTTGACCCATGTCCAAACATTTGACAGTTGTAACATTGTGTTATTTTGTTTTCATTTTTTAACTTGTGATCCCATCGTACTTTCATGTGGTTAATATACTTGAAATTGTTACGCAGTTGTTGTACTGTTACACTTTTGTTTACAAAGTAAACAATGTACAGTAACAGGTCGTAATTCGATTTTACTCTTTTTTCAACCATTTTAACTTCGGTGCATTGCAATCCCAGATTAATTAGAAATGACTTCACAACGTCGGTTGGAAGCCTATCCAATCCAGATCGGACGGTTAGGTCGGCTTCTAGATCTATGGTTCGTTTCTAGATTCAGATAGAATAACCGTGTCCAGAACCATGCCACTTTCGCTCCCAGAAGATCCTTAACACCCAACGCTTGAGTTTTCGTTGAAAGACTTACTGCTAGCAAACTTCAGTCTTGCCATGGAGTTCACAAAACTCGCTGCTTTCGTAAGGCCGATTTTCAGAGACTAGCAATCTTTATTGATTGGTCCGGTCTCTGGGAATGCACCGAATTATATCGCTTTAGAACATTCTACAAACGCTTAACGCTTTCCTCGACTCTTGCGTGCCATGGAAGTATCCATCCTCCTCGACCGACCCTCCTTGGTTTACAAGGAGCTTAAAAACTTAAAAACATTAAAAAAGACTCCTACGAGACATAAGAAAACTGGCTGAATGTAACTTTCTCAAGGTACTTAGTAGCTCGGTCAAATTTCATCGTGCATAACGCTGAGTGTTATAGAATTAAAACCGCTGTCGGATCCAGTTTACTAAGGATCGAATAGTTTTATAATTTTGTCAACACTAAGGTACGCAGTATCTTGCCCCCCCCCCTAATTTCGTTTGAAAATGTATCGCGACTACTGATCAGGGTATTGCCGATCTATTCGCAACTTTCTTGCAAACAACGTACTCATTCCACAAGTAGATCAGCCCAATTCAAAACATTCAATCAGCTAATCTTATTTTCTATCCAACTTTCTCCGAAAGCACTGTGTTATCGGATCTTCCGAGGGTGAAACCAGTCTATTCGCCAGGTCCTGATGGTGTTCCTGGCTGTGACTGAGAAACTGCGCTAAGCCATTGTGCAGACCCTTCTAAACTTTTCTCTTTGTCTCTGGAAACTTCGATTTTTCCCCAAATATGGAAGGAATCCTACATAATTCCCTACACAAAAAAGGGAAAAAATCGGATGCTGCAAACTATAGAGGAATCTCTAAATTGTCAGCAATTCCAAAGCTTTTGAAAAATTGGTAACACTACATCTTCAACACTCTGCAGTTCAATTATTTCTCCATGTCAGCATGGATTTCTAGCTACTAAGCTGGGAGAACCCAAGGTGTTCTTTTAAGGATGTACACTCTCGTCTTGTTAGTGCTCCATCGGGAGTCCCCCAAGGAAGCCATCTTGGGCCACTACTTTTCACTATCTTTATTAACGACCTACCCCCTGCCATAACGAACTCTCTGGTTCTTAGTAGCAGACGAGTTAAGCTGTCTTCAAACAAATCCCCTTCTGCCCAAATAAACTTCAGTCAGATTTGGACAATTTTCAAAAGTAGTGTTCCACCAACTCTTAAAACTTAATGGGTCAAAATGTAAACTTAGTCTTTCTATCGCTCGTGCCCTAACCAGTCGACATACTTTCTCTATGGGATCCCCTTAGTTAGATTAACCCAGTTTAACGATCTTGGTGTCCTATAGATACTAAACTTAAATTTTCCGACCACATTTCTACGATGGTTAATAAAGCCAAGGATTTTAGTCCTCTATTCCTAAGTTGTTGTAGATCTACAATGCCCAGCATGAGCCTTTCAGTGCTTGGCTTCATTAAAAGATGGTCCAAGGAATTCAATGACCCTACAACTAAAACTTTATACGTATCTTTAGTACGTCCAATTCTGGAGTACGGGTCATGCGTCTGGAGTCCTCAGATGGGGTTCATCAAGATCGCATTGAATCCGTTCAAAAGAATTTCTTGATGTTTGCACTTAGGGGACTCAACTGGGATGCAAATCTTCACCTCCCATCTTACTCTAACAGACTCCTTCTAATTAATACCTTCCGTAACCAATCGTAGAAAGATGCTGGGGTCGTTTTCATTTATAACCTTATTAATGGTAATGTAGACAGCCAGCATCTACTAACACGACTAACATTTAACATTCAAAATAGTGTAGCAATTGAACTAATCTACCCTAACAAACAATAAATGTAAAATGTAAATGTAAATGATTGGGTATAACTTAGCGTCAAACATTGTGACACTTTGTCATAATAAAATAAATAAATATTAAATAAAAAATTAACAAAAAGACCACCAAAACTACGTAAGCAATCCAGCGCCCCAGTAATACGATCTAACGCTTAACATAAGCCGATCGCGGAGCGTGGGAATGCCGAGCATGCACTTGCAGCTCAAGTGGTCAATCCTTCTCACAATATGTAAATGTATAAACATAAGAAAGAATAAATAGATATAAGCAATGTATGTGCGGGTTAGCTGAACCCAACTTCAGCACACTTTAATCATTCAATAAATGAACCTCGAACACTCAAGAGGGTCAGAACATGGCGACCGTGACAGGACTCTACCAGGACACTACAGGACCCTACTAGGACCCTACAAGGATAAGCTCTGAGATTGGGACACTACGATATTCTCAACTATAAGAACTTTAACATCATGGGAAAACGATACAACATTCACAGCCAACTGGAGCTCTTCAAAAAAAAAAACCCGAGCAGCCGCCAAAAGCACCAACAGCAGCAGAACCAGCAACAGCAGCACCCTGATCATAGGTGAAATCAACAACAAAAATAATAAAAAAAAAACCATTTGCATCTACTTCTGTTGATTCTGTTGAGCCGCCAAACAACTAGGAATTCTAAATAACAAACCAACAACAAACAACATTAATAAAAAAAAAAAAAGCAGCAGCTACCAACGAACGGACTAAGAAAACGGGCAGCAACATCTTCGACAGAGCGTAACATCATCATCGCGTCTCTGGAGCAAGCAACTACAAAAACAAATAATGATGGCGGAAGAGCCACAATTCTCAACCGCACAGCCCACGACGCAAAGGGACTTGCCAACGTTGGAAGAAGCTCTGCAGCAAAATCCTGCAGATGGACCACGCCCACTCACAATAGCTGAGTACCGGGCAAGGCAGGAAAGGAAGGAACCGAAGAAGCACAAACGCTCCGGACAAAGGGTAAAGCTACTAGGCAACGCCGACTGGTCAAGGAAATGACCCAGTTGGCCAGAGACGAGGCATCCCGACAACGCTACAAAGAGCGTCTTGAGGACATCGAAAGCCAGATTTCGCAAGGGCGAAACAAGCAAACGGGCTGATAAATAAATGCCAATGCCCCAATTTGCCTTAATTTTAATTTCTAAACCCAAGCCGATGGGGAAACCGCTGCTTGAAAAACACTAATATCTGTTAGGCTTTTTACTAACAATGCGGTTGGACAATTTTTTTTATATTGTAAACAAATATGTGAGCCAACCACATTTATTAACAACTAATATTTCCACGTCTCCGCTACTGAGTATATATATATATTCAGCTGCAAAAATTTTTTTCAATACAGAAGATTTTTTATCTTCATTAAACGTAAAAATTTTTTATTTTTGATTTTCTAGAAGAATATAAATATCACATAAGAGAAAAACTCAAAAAGAAAATCTCATTTTTTTTCTTCTCCTTCAAACAAAACGTTTCATTGAAAATAAAATAAAAAAAATGGGATGGTTTAGCGATTCTAGTGAGGCAAAGGCCAATACTGCCAACGTAGTTACTAACGTAAAAATTATAGATCACACAGACGATATAGATGAGTTGTGGATTTATTGCTGATTATTACAATAGTACTACTTCTACAATTGTGTGCTTACGGTTTATGTTAAACATAACAAGATTGTCATTAAAAGACGTTACATGAAGAGGGCGAAATAGTTTAGACCAGATTTAAAAAAATAAAAAATATGGATTAGAAGAGAGCTTAATAAAAATTTTTTCTTACGAAAAGAATGGAATGGAGCGAAATAGCGATGCGCATAGACGAATTTCGTTTCAAGTTCGATAAGTCTTATAAATGTATCAGTAGAGACGCCAAAGCAAATCCGAAACTCTGAAAAATCAACAGAGATATTAGTAGGTGAATATAATAATATAGGTACATTAGTAAATAAATATGCAAATAGGCTCACATCTGAACATAATAACAAATGTTTAAGGGTTATAAAATCCCTAAACACAAGATTAAATAACATCAGAAAAAGAAGGCATATTCTGATAGATGTACCAGAAAGTCTAAGTCAATTGGTTGAATTCAACACAGACCAGTTCAAAGAACTAGACGAATCTGTTCAATCAAGCGGCGCTGAGTCCGATAGTGACATTGAAACGCTAGAAGGAAGCGACCGAATTGATTTTAAATCTGAACCAATAACAATTCTGAAATGGCACAGACGTTGATAGAATTTATCAGGTAGCCACATCTCTGATACCAGAGTTTGATGGTAAACCAGAAAATCTACAAAGTTTTTGGATGCTCTAGGTCTACTAGATAGCTTAAAGGGCACACATGAAACGACAGCAATAAGCCTAATAAAAACTAAACTTAAAGGCCATGTAGGAAACCTTATAAGTAATGAGCAGACGATTGCTGCAATCATTACCCAACTGTCAGTGCAGTAAAAGGAGAATCGGTAGAAGTGATATCTGCCAAACTTCTGAATCTACAACAGAGAAATAAAACGGCTAACCAATACACCCAAGAGGTGGAGAAACTGACAAAGGCCTTGAAGGTGCCTATATCAGTGAAGGTCTCAGCCAATCCTTAGCAAATAAATACAGCACTACAACAGCTGTAAAAGCAATGACACAGAATTGCTCCATTGATAAGGTAAAACTTATCATGAAGCAGGCACATCACAAACAGAATGATGCCATCTCCAAATTTGTAAACAGTTGCACAGAGATAACAGGTCAAAGTAACACTGTACTCTATTATCGACGAGGTGCAAATAATTATAATAGAGGCGCCCGGGGGTTATAATCGTGGAAGAAACAACTACCACAACAATTACAACCGAGGCAGCAATAACAACAATAATAATAACTATAATAACCGTGGAGGTAGACGAGGCCAAAATCAAGGGAGAGGCCGCGGAAACTACAACCATGGTAATAATAATAATAGCAGTGTGAGAATCGCGCAAAATACGTCGGAAAACTAACAGAACCCTTTAGGAAACAACCAATAAATGTAAAAGTTCATTCCATCAATTATAGTCTTAATATATTCGTAACTTTCTATAATCATTCAACTGAAAATAAACTAACATTTCTCATAGATACTGGTGCAGATATCTCACTTTTGAAAGTAAATTCTGATAACTTCATAATCAAAAGAAAAAATAATAAACATCGAAGGCATAGGCCAAGGTGTGATAAAGTCTCAAGGAACAACCTTAATAGAACTCCAATCAACAAAATATATTATTCCACATGAAATTCATTTGGTAAACCCAAATTTTGCAATACCATGTGATGGAATAATAGGCATTGATTTTATAAAGAAATTCAATTGTCAACTAGATTTCAAACCAAGTGAAGACTGGTTTATAATTAGACCCCAAAATTTAAATTATCCAATATATGTTCCGATAACATATAGCGCTGGCAACAATACAGTTCTTCTGCCAGCCAGATCACAAGTTATTCGGAAAATAGACATTAATGTTGTAAATGATTTAATATTTGTTCTTAATCAAGAAATACACAGTGGGATTTATGTTGCAAATACAATAGCAGCATCCAAACATGTACACGCTCGACTTCTAAATACAACTAATTTCGACCAAGTGGTCAAAGTAAATAAAATACAATATGAAAATCTAAAAGATTATGACATTCATAATACCGACACTGGAAATAGAAGCGAACAAATACTTTCAAAACTAAAGAAAAATTTTCCAGACCAATTTAAAAATCAATTAACAGAATTATGCACACAGTATAGTGATGTGTTCGGACTGGAAACCGATATCAATAATCAATATCAACAAATAATTTTTATAAACAAACATTAAGACTTAAAGATGATGAACCCATTTATATAAAAAACTATTGAAGCCCGCATAGCCATATTGAGGAAATTCAAAAACAAGTAGGGAAATTAATAAGCGACAAAATCGTCGAACCGTCTGTATCTGAATATAACAGCCCACTCTTGCTAGTACCAAAAAAATCATTACCAAATTCACAAGAGAAAAAATGGCGATTAGTAATTGACTATCGTCAAATAAACAAAAAACTTCTTTCTGACAAATTTCCACTCCCTAGAATTGATGACATTTTAGATCAACTAGGTCGAGCTAAATACTTTTCATGCCTTGACTTGATGTCAGGTTTCCACCAAATAGAACTTGAGGAAAACTCTAGGAATATAACATCCTTTTCAACGAGCAATGGCTCATATCGCTTCACGCGATTACCATTTGGTCTTAAAATAGCACCAAATTCATTTCAGAGGATGATGACTATATCATTCTCGGGATTAGAACCCTCTCAGGCATTCCTTTACATGGATGACTTAATGGTGATAGGATGTTCCGAAAAACAAATGATTAAAAACTTAACTGACGTTTTTAATGTATGTAGGAAATATAACCTAAAGTTGCATCCAGAAAAATGTTCATTTTTCATGCACGAAGTGACATTCCTAGGTCACAAATGCACAGACAAAGGAGTATTGCCAGATGACAAGAAATATGACGTCATCAAAAATTATCCTGTCCCTCATGATGCGGACAGTGCGAGACGATTTGTAGCATTCTGCAACTATTATCGTCGATTTATAAGGAACTTCGCCGACTATTCACGGCACATAACTAGATTATGTAAAAAGAATGTCCCTTTTGAATGGTCAAGCGAATGCCAGAACGCATTCGAATACCTTAAAGAAAATCTTATGCACCCCATACTATTACAATATCCTGATTTTCGCAAAGAATTTTGCATTATAACGGATGCTAGTAAACAAGCTTGCGGAGCGGTTCTAACTCAGAACCGTGACGGGATTCAGCTCCCAATAGCTTATGCATCACGTTCATTTACAAAAGGAGAAAGCAATAAGAGTACAACGGAACAAGAACTAGCGGCAATTCATTGGGCAATTACCCATTTTAGACCATACATTTATGGCAAACATTTCACCATTAAAACGGACCACAGACCATTAACGTACCTATTTTCTATGACTAATCCCAGTTCTAAATTAACTCGCATGCGGCTAGAGCTTGAAGAATACGACTTCACAGTAGAAAACCTAAGGGGAAAGATAATTTTGTAGCAGACGCACTCTCACGTATAAATATAAAGGAACTCAAAGACATGCAACATAAAGTCCTGAAAGTCACTACCAGGCAACAAAGTAGACAAGAAAACTGTACAGTAACAAATAAGGAACTATTGCCTAGGCAAAGTATCCAAAATGTATCTAAGCCCAACGTACACGAAGTCATAACAAATGATGAAGTACGAAAAGTAGTGACCTTGCGAATAACTGAATCTATTTGTTTACTAAAACGAGGAAATAAAGTTATTGCAAGAATTGATGTTGACGATTTATATACCAATGGAATTTTTGATTTAGGTCAGTTCTTCCAAAGGCTTGAAATGCAAGCCGGTATACTAAAAATCAGCCAACTCAAATTGGCACCGAGTGAAAAAATCTTTGAAACCATTTCAATAGATAATTTCAAAAATATGGGCAATATAAAATTGAAATCATTAAGAGTAGCGCTACTCCAGCCGGTGACCATTATAAAAACTGAAAAAGAGATACAATCGATACTGTCTACATATCATGACGATCCAATTCAAGGAGGTCATACAGGCATTACAAGAACGCTAGCGAAAATAAAAAGACACTATTATTGGAAAAATATGACTCGTCATATAAAAGAGTACATACGTAGATGTCATAAATGCCAAATGTCAAAAACAACGACACATACAAAGACCCCAATGACTCACACAGAAACCCCAACAAATGCTTTTGATATAGTGATAGTGGACACAGTTGGTCCACTACCGAAATCAGAATATGGCAACGAATACATCGTCACACTAATATGTGATTTGACGAAGTATCTAGTAACCATACCTGTAGCGAATAAGAGCGCAAATACTGTCGCAAAAGCTATATTCGAAAATTTTATACTAAAGTACGGTCCAATGAAGACGTTCATTTCGGACATGGGTACCGAGTATAAAAACAATGTAATTCAAGATATGTGTAAATATATGAAGATTGAAAATCTTACATCCACAGCATATCACCACCAGACTTTAGGGACAATCGAACGAAGTCATAGAACATTCAATGAATACATTCGTTCATACATCTCTGCAGATAAAACTGATTGGGACGTTTGGATACAATACTTTACATATTGTTTCAACACAACACCATCAGTCATGCATAATTATTGTCCATATGAACTAGTCTTTGGAAGATTACCAAGGCAGTTCGCAAATTTTAATAAAACAGATAGGATAGAACCACTATATAATATAGAAGATTACTCAAAGGAAATAAAATTTAGATTAGAAATAGCATATAAAAGAGCTAGACTTATGTTAGAAAAAGCTAAGTCTTATAGAAAACAACTTTATGATAAGAAAACTTCAGATTTTCAATTAAAAATAGGAGATAAAGTTATACTAAGGAACGAATCGGGTCATAAGTTAGATCCAGTATATCTAGGCCCTTATACTGTTGAAACCATAGAAGACAGAGATAACATAGTAATTAGAGATACAAAACAAAAGAAGCAAAAAGTACATAAGGATAGACTAAAAATATATAATCAATGAAACGTTTCATTTCACTTAAGAAAAGGTCTGATCAACCTCAAAACAAAAAAAAAACAAAAAAAAAAAAACCAAAAAAAAAAAAATTTTTTAATTATTTTTCCTTCTAAGAAAGTTAAACATAAATCCAAAAATATCGTAATTCAACATAAATTTTTTGTATTTTTCTGTCATTATACAAAAATGCTTTGAGACAAAACATTGCTAATAGTTAATAAGAAAAATCAATAACAATAATAATATTAAGAACTAAATGACTACATATATTACGTCATTTCTTTAAAAGGGAGGTGTAGCAATTGAACTAATCTACCCTAACAATACAATAAATGTAAAATGTAAATGTAAATGATTGGGTATAACTTAGCGTCAATACATTGTGACACTTTGTCATAATAAATATAAATAAATATTAAATAAATATAAATATACAAAAAGACCACCAAAACTACGTAAGCAATCCAGCGCCCCAGTAATACGATCTAACGCTTATACATAAGCCGATCGCGGAGCGTGGGAATGCCGAGCATGCACTTTGCAGCTCAAGTGGTCAATGCCTTCTGCACACATATGTAAATGTATAAACATAAGAAAGAATAAATAGATATAAGCAATGTATGTGCGGGTTAGCTGAACCCAACTTCAGCACACTTTAATCATTCAATAAATGAACCTCGAACACTCAAGAGGGTCAGAACAATAGACGTACTAGAAATTTTAGTCCCCTATTCCTAAGTTGTTGTAGATCTTCATATGCCCAGCATGAGCCTTTCAGGGTTTTATGTTCTGACTACAATGACTTATACTCTATTACTTCACTCTGCACGTCCACTTCTATCAAATCCTCAATTCTCACCTACCTTTCAGAGCAACAAACGAACTCTACTTTTTCCTCGTAATCTTTTCTAAACTTTATTCTCTCGGGTCTATCCCCGTAGCCGTACGAGCCGTACGATAAACGGCAGCGCCCCTCGGTCGGTTGGGCGGGAGGTCGGCTGTACGTTATGCAGTGGGAGCCGCGCGAAAAAATAAGAAATCACAAACGTCGACATTAGTAGAGTGTCATAATATACAGGTATACATAAGCGAAATAAATATACAGGATGGATTGTCCATTTCGGAAAGAATACGGAGGGAACAGAAAAACATAAAATTACTACAAGGCAAAAGTCGAATTAATTAACGCATCCGAACAAGATTTGATGATCATAATTAATAAGCCAATATCTGTACAGCGGTATGACAGTGAAAACTTCTGTGAGCTACTTTTTATAAACGAGGTAACTAATAAAGAACTAAATTAAAAAAAACAAGTGAGAAAAGTTATCTTCGGCTTTCCGACGATGGTATACCCTTGCAGATCTTTACAAAATTGCAATAAATACTTATCAGAATCAGAAATCATTCATTGAAAAATCGTTCATCAAAAAGGAACTTTGTTTTCGATTTTAAATTGAATTATTTTTCGGAATTTCGTGTTTTGTTATTCCCGCACGTGGGACTTGGTTGATTGCATATTTTACGGGCCGGGTCGGGCTGCCAAGAGCGGAGTCCCACTTTGTCCGTTGCCCTTTCGTTGCCGTTGCTGCATAAACGTTATAGAACGCCAACATAGAGTATGGACTGGCAGGCCCCGCCGCGTGCCATTAAGCTCGGCAAAACAATGTCCAGTAAGAAGGTCCTCAAAGCAAGGAAATGCAGCTCGAGCAGAGACTCAAGCTGGAGCTCTTCCTTCTCGGAGCCCAGCGAGATCAAGCGCAAGTCCGCGCGTAATAGGCAAGGAGAGAAGCCAAACGTCACACCTAGCACCAGCGCAGTTCTGCGCAGCAAGCTCGCAAATAACCCCTTTGCCCTCCTCTCAAGCAAAGAAGACGACGACGATCATGACGAACCCAAAACTGCCTCAGAGGCAGTCGCATCTAAAACAGAAGAGAAACCAATCCCGATCCCGAAGACCCTCAAGCCTCCCCCGATCTACATCCCAGACGTGACCGACATTACAGCGGTTGTCAAGATGATATCGGATTTAGTCGGATCCGAAAAGGATTTCTCCTATAAAACGGAGAGAAATAATAACGTACGCGTAATGATGCCAGACAAGGAGTCCTACACAGCCCTACGTCAGCACCTCGTGACACATAACAAAAGACACCGCACCTTCCAACAAAAGGATGAGAGAGCTTACAGGGCGGTCATCAAGGGACTTCACCACTCAACGGACCAGACTGAAATTAAAGAAGAACTCCACAAATACGGCCATACTGTGAGGGATCTGCACAATCCCATTGGCAGGAAATCCAAACAACCACTGGGGATCTTCTTTATCAATCTAGAACCAGCAAGCAACAACAAAGAGGTTTTTAAAATAAAGAGGATTTGCAGATCAGTCGTCACCGTAAAGCTCCCACTGAAATTCAACGACGATCCACAATGTTTCAGATGCCAAGGGTTTGGACACACCCAGCGCTACTGCTTCCTGGAACATCGCTGCGTGAAATGTGGTGATTCTCATGACTCTAGGTCATGAACCAAAAAAAAGACGAGAAAGCATGCTGTTTACATTGCCAAGCTGATCACCCTGCGTCGTTCAGAGGATCCCCTGCCTACAAAAAGGCAAAAGCGCAGCAATCTCCTAAAGCCAGACCCGTTGAGAGCAGCAACAAACCACCTCTCATCCAGATACCAACTATCATTAATGGTACAAGTAATAGGGACGTACTCCTAGGAAACCAAGTGACACAGCCAGCGAATCCCCAACAAACACCTCATACCACTCCCGAAGCCCCACAACCCAACCAGTTTGATATGCTTGCCCGCATGGAAGGATCGATTGAGAGGATGATGGAAAAGTTGATATCGCAGATGTTATCGCAGATGTTTTCACAGATGATGCAGTTTATAGCTCCCATCCTCAACAAAAAATAATGCAAATAAGCCTTAACATAGTTTTTTTGGAACGCAAACGGCCTGCAGAGGAGCAAAGCCGAAGTAGAGCATCTCATCAAAACAGACAATATCGATGTTCTTCTAGTTTCGGAATCCCACTTTTGTCCCAGATCCTACTTTAAAATTAGCGGGTACGAACTGTTACATGCCAACCATCCATCTGGCAGAGCACGCGGAGGAGCAGCTATGCTCATCAGGAGTGGCATTCAGTACACGGAACTTCCCGCGTTTCAGGAGGAATGGGCTCAGTGCGCCGTGACCAGGGTTTCTAGCCCACAGGAAGATATCACCATTGGTGCGGTTTACTTCCCACCCAGACACTCGATAACCGAGACCCACCTTCAGGACTTCTTCGAGTCCCTCCGTCCTCGGTTTATAGCAGCTGGAGACTTTAACGCCAAACTCTACTGGTGGGGGTCCCGCACAAACAACCCCAAAGGGATAAAGCTCTATAAGTACCTGCAGCGGAAGAGTCTGGACTGCTATTCCACTGGAGAACCCACATACTGGCCTACCGACGCTTCAAAACAGCCGGATCTGCTGGACTTCGCCGTCTCCAAGGGCATAGGACACTCTAAGATAACATGCTCAAGCTATGATAAACTGCTATCTGACCACAGCGCAGTAAACTTGCTCCTAAACATCTCCGCCCTCAGAAAAACCCCGCTTAGAAGACTCACCGGAAAACACACAAATGCCCCCAAGTTTACGTTTTGGATGCTTTCCTCCCTGTACCCAGATACCCCTCTTTCCACACCAAGCAACATAGATGCGGCCATAGAAAAACTAACCAAAGAGATGCACAATGCCGCTGAGTTTGCGAATCCACCTCCACCGACTACCCCGAGAATACCGAAAAGAGACGTGCACTTGTGGTCTCCGGAAAACCCTCGTGGCCGAAAACAGGCGCCTCAGAAGAGTCGAGTTTTCCTCGCGCAACCCCAGGGACAAGACAGCACTTAATCGTGCCACCAAAGATTTGAAGGACAAGCTATCCATCCTACGGCAGGACTCGTTTCATAGATTCCTTGAGGAGCTGGAACCTGGAGACCCGCAACACAATCTGTGGAATGTCACGAGGCACATAAAAAGTCCTGTGAAGAAGATATCACCCGTGCGAAAAGTGGACGGTTCCTGGCGTCGGACTGAGGTCGAAAGAGCAGAAGCCTTTGCTGATCATCTACATAGTGCATTCTCACCGTTCGACAGATGCACTGGCGAAGAGAGAGCTGCAACCATAAGGTTCATAGACAGCCCAAGTGCTCCCGGCCCGCCAATACTGCCCGTCGAACCAGAGGAGATTGCGCAGGAGATCGCCTCTCTAAAAAATGGCAAGTCACCGGGTCCTGACCGTATCGATGCAACAGCACTGAAAATGTTGCCCCTAATCTGTTCCCAAAGGCTGGCCAACATATTCAACAGCTGCCTCTGTCTAGGGTACTTCCCTAAAGAGTGGAAGCGAGCGGAAGTAATTGTCCTCCTTAAACCTGGGAAACCTGAAGACAACCTAGCATCGTATCGACCGATTAGCTTGCTGGCAATCCTTTCCAAAATACTTGAAAGAGTATTTTTACGTAGAGTACTGCCAGTATTGGAGGAGGCCGATCTGATCCCTGACCACCAGTTTGGCTTCAGACGCCTTCACGGAACACCTGAGCAATGCCACCGGATTGTTGAGACTATACTTGAGGCCTTTGAAAAGAAGAAGTACTGCTGCGCCGTTATGCTTGATGTCAATCAGGCGTTTGACAGAGTCTGGCACCCTGGACTACTTTTCAAAATTAAAACCCACCTCCCAAGTTCCCATTTCGCCTTCCTCAAGTCATACACAGAGGGAAGAGAATTCAGAGTGAGATGCGGATCATCAATCAGCACCCCTAGGCCCATAAGAGCAGGAGTACCACAAGGCAGTGTTCTTGGACCCATCTTATACACACTCTACAAAGCGGACCTCCCCATCACCCCCTCCCGGAACCTCACAGTAGTCACTTATGCCGATGACACCGCCTTCCTAGCCTCCGCCACAGATCCTCTGGAAGCTTCAGCCATCATCCAGAGGCAACTGAATGCCCTCGGTCCATGGATGAAACGATGGAACATCGTGGTCAACGCTGAGAAATCTACACAAACAACCTTCGCACTACGCAGGGAAGAATGCGCCCCCGTCACACTCAACGGGGAAACCATCCCAAGTAATAACACTCCCAAATTTCTAGGGCTGACACTGGACCGCAGGCTCACATGGCGTCCGCACCTAATCAATAAGCGCAACTAGGCCAACCTACGGCTTAAGCAACTGCATTAGCTCCTGGGAAGAAGGTCCAAACTCAAAGTAAAATTCAAGCTGCTTATTTATAAGGTAGTGCTTAAGCCAATCTGGACATATGGGATACAGTTGTGGGGCACGGCAAGCTGTTCGAACCGCATCAAAATACAGCGATTTCAGAATAAATGCCTGAGAATAGTTTCGAACGCCCATCCGTACCACGGAAACTCAATAATTCATAAAGGGCTTGGAATTAGATGTGTAGCAGAGGAAATCACCCGTCTCAGCGGAAGATACATAAAAAGACTGGATAACCACCCCAACCACCTGGCCATCAACCTCCTAGATAATAGGCAATCCCCAAGACGCCTGAAAAAGAAACACCCGCTTGATCTCCCCAACCAATAGACACCTAAGTCATAAGATATACATTCCATGTACCTCCTTTAAGTCAAGGTCTCCCCCAAACCATTTAATGATTGCCCACTTGGACAGATTTTAAATACAAATTAAGAATGTTATAAAAAAAAAAAAAAAAAAAGAAGCAGAAATCAGAAGTCTTTTCAAAATTATTGGTCTGGCTATGTCAAATGAATAAATGTTAAATTCGGTTGCATACCTTGGAAAACAAAAAAGTTTTCCACACTCAGACTTGTTTTCATATCGGTCGTTTGTATGTCAGCTATATGATATAGTGGCACGATCCGGACCAAACTTTTACAAAATCGTGTATGACTGTGTCAAATGAATAAACTTTGAATTCAGTTGCAATAGCTTGGAAAACAAAAAAGTTTTCCATACAAAGACTTATTTTCATATCGGTCGTTTGTTTGGCAGCTATATGATATAATGGTCCGATCCGGACTTAACTTTCACAAATCATGTATGGCTATGTCAAATAACTAAATTTTGAAGTCGGTTGCGATAGCTTAGAGATCAAAAAAGTTTTCCATACAAAGACTTGAAATCTGATTGATCGTTTGTATGGCAGCTATATGATATAGTGGTCCGATCCGACCGATTTTTAAACCTGTTCTGAGTGCAACAAAAATAATGATCTGGTAAAAATTTCAAAACGCTAGCTTTAAAACACTGTCTATTTTTTGCATAGAAACAGACGGACAGACGGACATGGCTATATCGACTCGGCTGTTGATGCTGATCAAGAATATATATACTTTGTGGGGTCGGAGATGCTTCCTTTAATGCGTACACATTTCTGGACAAAATTATAATACCCTTTTTCAAGGGTATAACAAGTAAGGTAGCAGCAGTCGAGTTTCCCGAATTCAAAATACCCTGTACCCTTAGACATGCTTACAATTTATTTATTTAATATCAATAAATAAATGAAACAATATTCTATTAGAAAAGAGTACCATAACAGTATAAATTTGTTATGATTTTGGTTATGAAAATAAGTTTCGTGTGTCATAAAGCCATACACATTTCGCTGTCAACGTCGCAGTCGGCGTCGCGCAATGCGTGTTTTGCTGCGCTTCTGCTTCCCTTGTCATAGATTTTTCATGTGGCATAACTTCCGTGTTTCATATCCGATTTGGTTCAAATTTAAAAATTAGATAGCTTTTATAAGCACCAACGTTAATAATTGTGGGCGTGGCAGTTTTTTGCGGGGAGCGGGGGAGGATATCAAAATAAAACAACAAACTTGTACTGCGTATAGTAATTACCTATCCAACGATATATGGCGATACATGTCTGTAGCTCTTGTAGTTTCCGAGATCTAGGCGTTGATACGGACAGACAGACGGACAGACAGACGGACATGGCTATATCGACTCGGCTGTTGATGCTGATCAAGAATATATATACTTTATGGGGTTGGAGATGCTTCCTTCTGCCTTTTACATACATTTGCACCATATTATGATACCCTTTTCACCCATTTTTAATGGGTACAGGGTATACAAAATAGAGGCAATAAAAATTTATACCGACAACTAGGAGGCAGATAAAATCATTTGTAGGGCTGTTAATGTTGTTATAGGAAGTTTATTAGAGACCTAGCTAAAGTAATAAAACCTCTGACAACACAACTAATAGATAAGAAGACAAGAATTTAGAGAAGCCTTAGAGTACGCAAAAGCATTACTATGCAACGACCCGATTTAACAATACCCAGATTATGACAAACCTTTTTCACTAACGACAGCGGCTAGTAACTATGCATTAAGAGCAGCGTTGTCACAATGAAAAGTAGGAATTGAGAAACCACTATCATATCGAAGTAGGACACTAAAAAGGGGTGAAGTAAATTATTCCGCTTCAGAAAAAAATGCGAGCTATTGTCTGTGCAGTTTAACAATTTACACAATACTTATTCGAGAAAAAGTTTACGAATTATACAGATCACCTACCTTTAATTTATTTAAATAATATCAAAAATAACCCAAAAAGCTAATAAGGTGGGGATTAAAGGTAACGGAGTACGAATATGATATCGTTTATAAGAAAGGCAAATTCAATACTAAAGCAGATGCATTTAGTAGAATGAAAGTCGAAACATTTGTCAGTAGAAGCAGTCAGTACAAATGCTTCGTGCGCTGACGCGTGAAGACGTGGTTTCATCGAGCTCCGTATAAAATCGGTTGATTTTTTTAGTGAAGTGAATGGTTATTAATCAAAAGCAATAAATAAATCGAAAGCGAAAGAGATGCTCTGTGCGATGCACCATCGCTCGATTACATATTCTGTGTTTAAAATAGTACCCTAAAACAATTAAGTTTCCGGAACAATGTGAATGAAGTGCAACATTTTTAATTTTCAATATTTATTTCATTGCCTTCAAAATATGCCTCTTCTGAAGCAATACTTGCAATACAATACTATATGCCACTTTTTTCCAATCATCAAAACATGCCTTGTAGATATGCGGTATCGACTTTAGTTCCCTCTGCGAATTTTCTTTTTACGGCCTCTATCTAGTCGAAACGAGTACCACGGAGTAGTACCTTCAGTTTTGGTGGTGGAAAAAAAGTTACATGAGGCCAAATCCGGTGAATAACGTTGTATTGAACAAGTTTTATACCCTTGAAGAAGGGTATTATAATTTTGTCCAGAAATGTGTAACGCATTAAAGGAAGCATCTCCGACCCCACAAAGTATATATATTCTTGATCAGCATCAACAGCCGAGTCGATATAGCCATGTCCGTCTGTCCGTCTGTTTCTATGCAAAAAATAGACAGTAGTTTTAAAGCTACCGTTTTGAAATTTTTACCAGATCAATATTTTTGATGCACGCGGATCAAGTTTAAGAATCGGTCGGATCGGACCACTATATCATATAGCTGCCATACAAACGACCGATATGAAAACAATTCTTTGTATGGAAAACATTTTTGATCTCTAAGCTATCGCAACCGACTTCAACATTTATTTATTTGACATAGCCATACATGATTTGTGAAAGTTAAGTCCGGATCGGACCACTATATCATATAGCTGCCATACAAACGACCGATATGTATGGAAAACTTTTTTTTCGATATAGCCATGTCTGTCCGTCTGTCCGTCTATCCGTCTGTCCGTCTGTTTCTATGCAAAAAATAGACCGTAGTTTTAAATCTAGCGTTTTGAAATTTTTATCAGATCATTATTTTTGTTGCATGCAGATCAAGTTTAAAAATCGGTCGAATCGGACCACTATATCATATAGCTGCCATACAAATGATCAATCAGATTTCAAGTCTTTGTATGGAAAACTTTTTTGTTTTCCAAGCTATTGCAACCGAATTCAACATTTATTCATTTGACACAGTTATACACGATTTGTAAAAGTTTGGTCCGGATCGTGCCACTATATCATATAGCTGCCAATCAAACGACCGATATGAAAACAAGTCTTTGTGTGGAAAATTTTTTGTTTTCCAAGCTATTACGACCGATATGAAAACAAGTCTTTGTATGGAAAACTTTTTTGTTTTCTAAGCTATTGCAACCGAATTCAACATTTATTTGTTTGTCTTAGACATACATCATTTTTGAAAGTTTGATCCGGAGGGGACCACTATATCATATAGCTGCCATACAAACGACCGATATGAAAACAAGTCTTTGTATGGGAAACGTTTTTGTTTTCCAAGCTATTGCAACTGAATTCAAAATTTATTCATTTGACTTAGACATACATAATTTGTGAAGGTTCGGTCCGGATCGGACCACTATATCATATAGCTGCCATTAAAACGACCGATTTGAAAACAAGTCTTTGTATGGAAAACTTTTTTGTTTTCCAAGCTATTGCAACCGAATTCGAGATTTATACATTTGACACGGCGATACATGATTTGTAAAACTTTGGTCTGGATCGGGCCACTATATCATATAGTTGCCATACAAACGACCGATATGAAAACAAGTCTTTGTATCTTTGTATGGAAATATTTTTGTTCTCCAACCTATTGCAACCGAATTCAACATTTGTTCATTTGACATACACGATTTTTGAAAGTTTGGTCCGGAGCGGATCACTATATCATATAACCAAACGACCGATATGAAAACAAGCCTTTGTATGGAAAACTTTTTTGTTTTCTAAGCTATTGCAACCGAATTCAACATTTATTCATTTATCTTAGACATACATGATTTTTGAAAGTTTGATCCGGAGGGATCACTATATCATATAGCTGCCATACAAACGACCGATATGAAAACAAGTCTTTGTATGGAAATATTTTTTGTTCTCCAACCTATTTCAACCGAATTCAACATTTATTCATTTGACATAGCCATACACGATTTTTGAAAGCTTGATCCGGAGCGGATCACTATATCATATAGCTGCCATACAAACGACCGATATGAAAAGAAGTCTTTGTATGGAAAACTTTTTGTTTTCCAAGCTATTGCAACCGAATTCAACATTTATTTATTTGACATGGCCATACACGATTTGTAAAACTTTGGTCTGGATCGGACCACTATATCATATAGCTGCCATACCAACGATCGATATGAAAACAAATCGTTGTATGGAAAACTTTTGTTTTCAAGGGTATTCCATCTTCGGCAAGCCGAACATAACTTTTCCCACTTGTTATATTCTTGAAAAAGGGAATTATATTTTTGCCCAGAAATGTGTAACGCAATAAAGGAAGCATCTCCGACTCCACAATGTATATATATTCTTGATCAGCATCAACAACCGGGTCGATATAGCCATGTTCGTCTGTCCGTCTGCTTCTATGCAAAAAATAGACAGTAGTTTTAATGCTAGAGTTTTGAAATTTTTACCAGATCAAGATCAATATTTTTGCTGCACGCAGATCAAGTTTAAGAATCGGTCGGATCGGACCACTATATCATATAGCTGCCATACAAACGACCGATATGAAAACAAGTCTTTGTATGGAAATATTTTATGTTCTCCAACCTATTGCAACCGAATTCAACATTTATTCATTTGACAGAGCCATACACGATTTTTGAAAGCTTTATCCGGAGCGCATTACTATATCATATAGCTGCTATACAAACGACCGATATGAAAACAAGTCTTTGTATGGAGAACTTTTTTGTTTTCCAAGCTATTGCAACCGAATTCAACATTTATTCATTTGACATGGCCCTACACGATTTGTAAAACTTTGGTCCGGATCGGACCACTATATCATATGGCTGCCATACCAACGACCGATATGAAAACAAATCTTTGTATGGAAAACTTTTTTGTTTTCCAAGCTATTGCAACCGAATTCAACATTTATTCATTTGACATAGACATACATGATTTTTGAAAGTTTGATCGGAAGGGGATCTCTATATCATAAAGCTGCCATACAAACGACCGATATGAAAACAAGTCTTTGTATGGAAATATTTTTTGTTCTCCAACCTATTTCAACCGAATTTAACATTTATTCATTTGACATAGCCATACACGATTTTTGAAAGCTTGATCCGGAGCGGATCACTATATCATATAGCTGCCATACAAACGACCGATATGAAAACAAGTCTTTGTATGGAGAACTTTTTTGTTTTCCAAGCTATTGCAACTGAATTCAACATTTATTTATTTGACATGGCCGTACACGATTTGTAAAACTTTGGCCTGGATCGGACCACTATATCATATAGCTGCCATACCAACGACCGATATGAAAACAAATCTTTGTATTGAAAACTTTTTTGTTTTCCAGGCTATTGCAACCGAATTCAACATTTATTAATTTGACTTAGACATACATTATTTGTGAAAGTTTAATGCGGATCGGACCACCATATCATATAGCTGCTTACCAAACGACCGATATGAAAACAATTCTTTGTATGGAAAACTTTTTTGTTTTCAAGGGTATTCCATCTTCGGCAAGCCGAACATAACTTTTCCCACTTGTTATATTCTTAAAAAAAGGTTTATTATATTTTTGGCCAGAAATGTGTAACGCATTAAAGGAAGCATCTCCGACTCTCCGAATGTATATATATTCTTGATCAGCATCAACAACCGGGTCGATATAGCCATGTTCGTCTGTCCGTCTGCTTCTATGCAAAAAGTAGACAGTAGTTTTAATGCTAGAGTTTTGAAATTTTTACCAGATCAAGATCAATATTTTTGCTGCATGCAGATCAAGTTTAAGAATCGGTCGGATCGGACCACTATATCATATAGCTGCCATACAAACGACCGATATGAAAACAAGTCTTTGTATAGAAATATTTTTTGTTCTCCAACCTATTACAACCGAATTCAACATTTATTCATTTGACATAGCCATACACGATTTTTGAAAGCTTGATCCGGAGCGGATCACTATATCATATAGTGATGTATTTGGGTGGTCCAAACCGGCCACTTCAATTATTTTATCTATATATATAAAATTCTGCTGTCACGGTGTTTGTATCCAAACTCCTCCGAAACTACTTGACCGATTTGGATGAAATTTGGAGGGGATATTCTGTAGGCCTGAGAATCGGCTAATATCTATTTTTCGTACCCCTAACCGATAAGGGTTGTCCACCCCTAACATTTTTTTATTTTGTCAAGTTTTTTTGTTAAAATTTTTTTGTTTTCAATTTTTTTTCAATGTGGCATTAGAAAATACTTTTATCCAGCATTTTAAATGGGAAGTTCCGAGGTGAAAAGATATTGATACCGCGAATCCCTATTATCCCGACAGATGTGCCATGTCCATTTTAACGAATCCAGTTTCCAATTCGATTGGCATTTGCCATGACAATTAATAAGTTCCAAGGCCAAACGATGTCTGTTTGTGGCTTAGATTTGAGCACACCATGTTTTTCACATGGTCAATTATACGTTGCATGCTCGCGAGTGGGTAAACCCTCCAGTTTGTTTGTCCTAGCGAAAAATGGGCTAACCAAGAATGTTGTGCACGCCATAGCATTGAGAGAATAAATTTAAATGAATTTAACAAATTATTGTTCAGTGTTATGTTATTTGCACATTTCATTTTCGTGAACAGCGCTCCACACCTCTCACTCATATACCACATCCTTATATACTTGCAATAATAGTTGTTTTCATCCTAGACAGAGATAAAAATGGTTTTTGTTT
Source organism: Drosophila merina (assembly GCA_035047645.1). Classification (NCBI taxonomy): domain Eukaryota; kingdom Metazoa; phylum Arthropoda; class Insecta; order Diptera; family Drosophilidae; genus Drosophila; species Drosophila merina. Next base: position 267,581 of record JAWNPH010000069.1, on the reverse strand, counting down.
ATACAGCTTGAATTGAATCACGGATAGGTGGGACGAAGTCCACCGGGTCACCTAGTAGAACTATAAACAGTAATGCACTTAAGTGATTTCCATAACGTATCGCAGCTGCGCAGCATCCGATTCCAACAAAGAATTCTTTCGCAGCCGCACTTAGCTATTCTTGTAAACATCCTAAATCCTGACCTAAGCAGATTTGACTGCTCTCTTTGAATCTTTTTCTAATCTTAAGAATCCAAGAGCAAGGCTCTCCCGAAATACAAATATCGTTAAAATACCGAGGCTTCTCCTCAACCCAATGTACATTTGATTTTTTAGTCCTAAGCCGACATTCAATCAATAAAAACACAAAACGGTTCAATCGGAGTTTTTTATTTATTTCGGCGTTGATCTTAGTTCAAATACGGATCATTTATTCGACTCGAAAACACAAACTATTTTACTGGCGCAGTCGGTAGGATACAACAAGTATCCGAAAAAAAAGAACCTTCGAGTGGAAAATAAGTTAAATTTTATAATCCAGTGCTCGAAACATTTAACAAAATAAATTCGTGAAAACTCTTCAACTTGGATTATAATTCCAATTCGGTTATCCAAATAAAAGTGGAAATGAAATACGAAACAAAAACATTAGGTCCAAAGGCAACTAAGTTTTAAAACCAACTTATAAAATTATAAGAAAGTGAAGTTAAAAACAAAAAAAAAAACTTTTATACTTAAATAAAATTAAACCAACTTCAAATACATAAACACTAATCAAAATTCAAACCAACAAACCACGATGGCCGTAGCAGCACCAGCACAAATAGAATTGAATACACGCAATCGAGGTTTTCAACGGAGATCCTAACACTTTGTACACTTTCATCAGTCGCGTCGACTTCATCTTGGCTCTGTTTCAGACCACAGATGAAAGACAAAAGTTAATAATCTTTGGACACATCGAACGGAACATCAGTGGCGATGTTATCCGCACCCTCGGAGTAACCAACCTCAGCAGCTGGAGCGAACTCAGGACTCAGCTTATACTTAACTACAAGCCCCAAGCACCGAACCACCAACTTCTGGAAGAATTCAGGAACATACAATATCGAGGTAACATTCGACATTTCCTCGAAGAAGCCGAAAGAAAACGACAGATACTTATAAGTAAATTAGAACTAGAAAATAATACTAACGAAACCATTCTCTATACTAGATTAATACAAACCAGCATCGAAAATCTAATTCAAAAACTTCCAAGCCACATTTATCTCAGAATAGTTAACTGTAATATTCCAAACCTAAGATCACTAATAAATATATTACAAGAAAAAGGTCTTTATGAGGCACCAACCTCAAGTAAAGATAATATAAAGCCAACTTCAATTCCAAACAAAATAACAACCAACCCCCAAAATAGACAACTGAATAACCAAATTAGATCCCTTGTACCCTTCCAACCATTCTATAATAACGTCTATCAACCCTATCACCAAGCACATTCTCATATGCCCAGGTTTAACCCAAACCCGGTTCCTCAATATCAAAATAGACCCATTTACCCACAATCTAACATACCCATGTCACAAGTACCCAGACCAAACCCAGCTTTTAACAGACAAAATATTTTTGACCAAAACCGATTTGGACCTAGCCACACTAACATGCCCACAACATATCCTCAAAACAGAAACGTACAAACCAATAATCCAATAAAAAGACAGAGACCATCAGACAGTGGACAGTCTAAAATGAGCATAGAAGAGCTAAGATACCAGCAAGTAACGTCTTATCAACCTGAAAATCCTTATAATTATAACTGCTATTATCCCTGCTATCCAGAATATTTTCAACCCCAGCCTTATCCCTACCAGTTAAACTATACACCAGAATCAATTCAGTGTCCCCCTGAACAGAACTACGACAATTCGGAGACAACAGAAGAGGAAATACCAGCAACAAATGACAACGAACCAGATGACCTTGAACAAGCAGAAAATTTTCGGCTAGTAGCCCCGGATCAAGCCAATATATAATGATTTGATCCGGAGTGGATCACTATATCATACAGCTGCCATACAAACGACCCATATGAAAAAAAGTCTTTGTATCTTTGTATAGAAATATTTTTTGTTTTCCAACCTATTGCAACCGAATTCAACATTTATTCATTTGACATACACGATTTTTGAAAGTTTGGTCCGGAGCGGATCACTATATCATATAGCTGCCATACAAACGACCGATATGAAAACAAGTCTTTGTATGGAAAACTTTTTTGTTTTCCAAGCTATTGCAACCGAATTCAACATTTATTCATTTGACTTAAACAAACATTATTTGTGAAAGTTTAATGCGGATCGGACCACCATATCATATAGCTGCCATACAAACGACCGATATGAAAACAAGTCTTTGTATGGAAATATTTTTTGTTCTCCAACCTATTGCAACCGAATTCAACATTTGTTCATTTGACATAGCCATACACGATTTTTGAAAGATTGATCCGGATCGGATCACTATATCATATAGCTGCCATACAAACGACCGATATGAAAACAATTCTTTGTATGGAGAACTTTTTTGTTTTCCAAGCTATTGCAACCGAATTCAACATTTATTCATTTGAAATGGCCATACACGATTTTTGAAAGTTTGATCCGGATCGGATCACTATATCATATAGTTGCCATACAAACGACCGATATGAAAACAAGTCTTTGTATGGAATACTTTTTTGTTTTCCAAGCTATTTCAACCGAATTCAACATTTATTCATTTGACATAGCTGTACATGATTTTCGAAAGTTTGATCCGGATCGGATCACACATATAGTTGCCATACAAACGACCGATATGAAAACAAGTCTTTGTATGGAATACTTTTTTGTTTTCCAAGCTACATATTTCAACCGAATTCAGCATTTAATCATTTGACATGGCGATACATGATTTGTAAAACTTTGGTCGGATCGGACCACTATATCATACAGCTGCCATACAAACGACCCATATGAAAACAAGTCTTTGTATGGAAAACTTTTTTGTTTTCCAAGCTCTTGAAACCGAATGCAACATTTATTCATTTGACTTAGACATACATAATTTGTGAAAGTTTGATGCGGATCCGACTACTATATCACATAGTTGCTATACAAACGACCGATCTGAAAACAATTCTTTGTATGAAAACTTTTTTGTTTTCCAAGCTATTGCAACCGAATTCAAAATTTATTCATTTGACATAGCCATACACGATTTGTTAAAGTTTGGTCAGGATCGGACCACTATATCATAAAGCTGCCATACAAACGACCGATATGAAAACAAGTCTTTGTATGGGAAACTTTTTTGTTTTCCAAGCTATTGCAACTGAATTCAACATTTATTCATTTGACGTAGCCGTACACGATTTGTTAAAGTTTGGTCCGTATGGGACCACTATATCATATAGCTGCCATACAAACGACCGATATGAAAACAATTCTTTTTATGGAAAACTTTTTTGTTTTCAAGGGTATACCATCTTCGGCAAGCCGAAGATAACTTTTCTTACTTGTTATACCCTTGAAAAAGGGTATTATAATTTTGTCCAGAAATGTGTAACGCATTAAAGGAAGCATCTCCGACCCCACAAAGTATATATATTCTTGATCAGCATCAACAGCCGAGTCGATATAGCCATGTCCGTCTGTCCGTCTGTCCGTCTGTCCGTCTGTTTCTATGCAAAAAATAGACAGTAGTTTTAAAGCTAGCGTTTTGAAATTTTTACCAGATCATTATTTTTGTTGCACGCAGATCAAGTTTAAGAATCGGTCGGATCGGACCACTATATCATATAGCTGCCATACAAACGACCGATATGAAAACAAGTCTTTGTATGGAAAACTTTTTTGTTTTCAAGGGTATACCATCTTCGGCAAGCCGAAGATAACTTTTCTCACTTGTTATACCCTTGAAAAAGGGTATTTTAATATTTTCCAGAAATGTGTAACGCATTAAAGGAAGCATCTCCGACTACACAAAGTATATATATTCTTGATCAGCATCAACAGCCGTGTCGATATAGCCATGACCGTCTGTCCGTCTGTTTCTATGCAAAAAATAGACAGTAGTTTTAATGCTAGCGTTTTGAAATTTTTACCAGATCAATATTTTTGATGCACGCAGATCAAGTTTAAGAATCGGTCGGATCGGACCACTATATCATATAGCTGCCATACAAACGACCGATATGAAAACAACTCTTTGTATGGAAAACTTTTTTGTTTTCCAAGCTATTGCAACCGTATTCAACATTTATTCATTTGACATAGCCATACATGATTTTTGAAAGTTTGATCCGGAGCGGATCCCTATATCATATAGCTGCCATAAAAACGACCGATACGCCACTAGACCACTATATCATATAGCTGCCATACCAACGACCGATATGAATACAAATCCTTGTATGGAAAACTTTTTTGTTTTCCAAGCTATTGCAACCGAATTCAACATTTATTCATTTGACTTAAACAAACATTATTTGTGAAAGTTTAATGCGGATCGGACCACCATATCATATAGCTGCCATACAAACGACCGATATGAAAACAAGTCTTTGTATGGAAATATTTTTTGTTCTCCAACCTATTGCAACCGAATTTAACATTTGTTCATTTGACATAGCCATACACGATTTTTGAAAGATTGATCCGGATCGGATCACTATATCATATAGCTGCCATACAAACGACCGATATGAAAACAATTCTTTGTATGGAGAACTTTTTTGTTTTCCAAGCTATTGCAACCGAATTCAACATTTATTCATTTGAAATGGCCATACACGATTTTTGAAAGTTTGATCCGGATCGGATCACTATATCATATAGTTGCCATACAAACGACCGATATGAAAACAAGTCTTTGTATGGAATACTTTTTTGTTTTCCAAGCTATTTCAACCGAATTCAACATTTATTCATTTGACGTAGCCGTACACGATTTGTTAAAGTTTGGTCCGTATGGGACCACTATATCATATAGCTGCCATACAAACGACCGATATGAAAACAATTCTTTTTATGGAAAACTTTTTTGTTTTCAAGGGTATACCATCTTCGGCAAGCCGAAGATAACTTTTCTTACTTTTTATACCCTTGAAAAAGGGTATTATAATTTTGTCCAGAAATGTGTAACGCATTAAAGGAAGCATCTCCGACCCCACAAAGTATATATATTCTTGATCAGCATCAACAGCCGAGTCGATATAGCCATGTCCGTCTGTCCGTCTGTCCGTCTGTCCGTCTGTCCGTCTGTTTCTATGCAAAAAATAGACAGTAGTTTTAAAGCTAGCGTTTTGAAATTTTTACCAGATCATTATTTTTGTTGCACGCAGATCAAGTTTAAGAATCGGTCGGATCGGACCACTATATCATATAGCTGCCATACAAACGACCGATATGAAAACAAGTCTTTGTATGGAAAACTTTTTTGTTTTCAAGGGTATACCATCTTCGGCAAGCCGAAGATAACTTTTCTCACTTGTTATACCCTTGAAAAAGGGTATTTTAATATTTTCCAGAAATGTGTAACGCATTAAAGGAAGCATCTCCGACTACACAAAGTATATATATTCTTGATCAGCATCAACAGCCGTGTCGATATAGCCATGACCGTCTGTCCGTCTGTTTCTATGCAAAAAATAGACAGTAGTTTTAATGCTAGCGTTTTGAAATTTTTACCAGATCAATATTTTTGATGCACGCAGATCAAGTTTAAGAATCGGTCGGATCGGACCACTATATCATATAGCTGCCATACAAACGACCGATATGAAAACAACTCTTTGTATGGGAAAACTTTTTGTTTTCCAAGCTATTGCAACCGTATTCAACATTTATTCATTTGACATAGCCATACATGATTTTTGAAAGTTTGATCCGGAGCGGATCCCTATATCATATAGCTGCCATAAAAACGACCGATACGCCACTAGACCACTATATCATATAGCTGCCATACCAACGACCGATATGAATACAAATCCTTGTATGGAAAACTTTTTTGTTTTCCAAGCTATTGCAACCGAATTCAACATTTATTCATTTGACTTAAACAAACATTATTTGTGAAAGTTTAATGCGGATCGGACCACCATATCATATAGCTGCCATACAAACGACCGATATGAAAACAAGTCTTTGTATGGAAATATTTTTTGTTCTCCAACCTATTGCAACCGAATTTAACATTTGTTCATTTGACATAGCCATACACGATTTTTGAAAGATTGATCCGGATCGGATCACTATATCATATAGCTGCCATACAAACGACCGATATGAAAACAATTCTTTGTATGGAGAACTTTTTGTTTTCAAGCTATTGCAACCGAATTCAACATTTATTCATTTGAAATGGCCATACACGATTTTTGAAAGTTTGATCCGGATCGGATCACTATATCATATAGTTGCCATACAAACGACCGATATGAAAACAAGTCTTTGTATGGAATACTTTTTTGTTTTCCAAGCTATTTCAACCGAATTCAACATTTATTCATTTGACATAGCTGTACATGATTTTCGAAAGTTTGATCCGGATCGGATCACACATATAGTTGCCATACAAACGACCGATATGAAAACAAGTCTTTGTATGGGAAACTTTTTTTGTTTTCCAAGCTATTGCAACTGAATTCAACACTTATTCATTTGACATAGCTATACATGATTTGTGAAAGTTTAGTCCGGATCGGACCACTATATCATATAGCTGCCATACAAACGACCGATATGAAAACAAGTCTTTGTATGAAAAATTTTTTTGTTTTCCAACCTATTTCAACTGAATTCAAAATTTATTCATTTGACATAGCCATACATAATTTGTGAAAGTTTGGTCCGGATCGGACCACTATATCATATAGCTGCCATACAAACGACCGATATGAAAACAAGGCTTTGTATGAAAAACTTTTTTGTTTTCAAGGGCATACCATCTTCGGCAAGCCGAAGATAACTTTTCTCACTTGTTATACCGTTAAAATAGGCAACGGCAAGCCGAAGATAAATTTTCTTACTTTTTATACCGTTGAAAAAGGGTACAATAATTTTTTCCAGAAATGTGGAACGCATTAAAGGAAGCATCTCCGACCAAACAAAGTATATATATTCTTGATCAGCATCAACAGCCGTGTCGATATAGCCATGTCCGTCTGTCCGTCTGTTTCTATGCAAAAAATAGACAGTAGTTTTAAAGCTAGCGTTTTGAAATTTTTACCAGATCAATATTTTTGATGCACGCAGATCAAGTTTAAGAATCGGTCGGATCGGACCACTATATCATATAGCTGCCATACAAACGACCGATATGAAAACAACTCTTTGTATGGAAAACTTTTTTGTTTTCCAAGCTATTGCAACCGTATTCAACATTTATTCATTTGAATTTAGCTGCCATAAAAACGACCGATACGCCACTAGACCACTATATCATATAGCTGCCATACCAACGACCGATATGAATACAAATCCTTGTATGGAAAACTTTTTTGTTTTCCAAGCTATTGCAACCGAATTCAATATTTATTCATATGACTTAGACGTACATAATTTGTGAAAGTTTAATGCGGATCGGACCACCATATTATATAGCTGCCATACCAACGACCGATATGAATACAAATCTTTGTATGGAAAATTTTTTGTTTTCCAAGCTATTGCAACCGAATTCAACATTTATTTATTTGACATAGCCGTACACGATTTGTTAAAGTTTGGTGCGGATCGGACCACTATATCATATAGCTGCCATACAAACGACCTATATGAAAACAAGTCTTTGTATGGAGAACTTTTTTGTTTTCCAAGCTATTGCAACCGTATTCAACATTTATTCATTTGACATAGCCATACATGATTTTTGAAAGTTTGCTCCGGAGCGGATCCCTATATCATATAGCTGCCATAAAAACGACCGATACGCCACTAGACCACTATATCATATAGCTGCCATACCAACGACCGATATGAATACAAATCCTTGTATGGAAAACTTTTTTGTTTTCCAAGCTATTGCAACCGAATTCAACATTTATTCATATGACTTAGACGTACATAATTTGTGAAAGTTTAATGCGGATCGGACCACCATATTATATAGCTGCCATACCAACGACCGATATGAATACAAATCTTTGTATGGAAAACTTTTTTGTTTTCCAAGCTATTGCAACCGAATTCAACATTTATTTATTTGACATAGCCGTACACGATTTGTTAAAGTTTGGTGCGGATCGGACCACTATATCATATAGCTGCCATACAAACGACCTATATGAAAACAAGTCTTTGTATGGAGAACTTTTTTGTTTTCCATGCTATTGAAACCGAATTCAACATTTATTCATTTGGCTTAGACATACATAATTGTTAAAAGTTTGATGCGGATCGGACCACCATATCATATAGCTGCCATACAAAGGAGCGATATGAAAACAAGTCTTTGTATGGAAAACTTTTTTGTTTTCCAAGCTATTGAAACCGAATGCAACATTTATTCATTTGACTTAGACACACATAATTTGTGAAAGTTTGATCCGGAGCGGATCCCTATATCATATAGCTGCCATAAAAACGACCGTTACGTCACTAGACCACTATATCATATAGCTGCCATACCAACGACCGATATGAATACAAATCTTTGTATGGAAAACTTTTTTGTTTTCCAAGCTATTGCAACCGAATTCAACATTTATTCATTTGACATAGCCGTACACGATTTGTTAAAGTGTGGTGCGGAGCGGATCCCTATATCATATAGCTGCCATAAAAACGACCGTTACGCCACTAGACCACTATATCATATAGCTGCCATACCAACGACCGATATGAATACAAATCTTTGTATGGAAAACTTTTTTTGTTTTCCAAGCTATTGCAACCGAATTCAACATTTATTTATTTGACATAGCCGTACACGATTTTTTAAAGTTTGGTGCGGATCGGACCACTATATCATATAGCTGCCATACAAACGACCGATATGAAAACAAGTCTTTGTATGGAAAACTTTTTTGTTTTCCAAGCTATTGAAACCGAATGCAACATTTATTCATTTGACTTAGAAACACATAATTTGTGAAAGTTTGATCCGGAGCGGATCCCTATATCATATAGCTGCCATAAAAACGACCGATACGCCACTAGACCACTATATCATATAGCTGCCATACCAACGACCGATATGAATACAAATCCTTGTATGGAAAACTTTTTTGTTTTCCAAGCTATTGCAACCGAATTCAACATTTATTCATATGACTTAGACGTACATAATTTGTGAAAGTTTAATGCGGATCGGACCACCATATTATATAGCTGCCATACCAACGACCGATATGAATACAAATCTTTGTATGGAAAACTTTTTTGTTTTCCAAGCTATTGCAACCGAATTCAACATTTATTTATTTGACATAGCCGTACACGACTTGTTAAAGTTTGGTGCGGATCGGACCACTATATCATATAGCTGCCATACAAACGACCTATATGAAAACAAGTCTTTGTATGGAGAACTTTTTGTTTTCCATGCTATTGAAACCGAATTCAACATTTATTCATTTGGCTTAGACATACATAATTGTTAAAAGTTTGATGCGGATCGGACCACCATATCATATAGCTGCCATACAAAGGAGCGATATGAAAACAAGTCTTTGTATGGAAAACTTTTTTGTTTTCCAAGCTATTGAAACCGAATGCAACATTTATTCATTTGACTTAGACACACATAATTTGTGAAAGTTTGATCCGGAGCGGATCCCTATATCATATAGCTGCCATAAAAACGACCGTTACGTCACTAGACCACTATATCATATAGCTGCCATACCAACGACCGATATGAATACAAATCTTTGTATGGAAAACTTTTTTGTTTTCCAAGCTATTGCAACCGAATTCAACATTTATTCATTTGACATAGCCGTACACGATTTGTTAAAGTGTGGTGCGGAGCGGATCCCTATATCATATAGCTGCCATAAAAACGACCGTTACGCCACTAGACCACTATATCATATAGCTGCCATACCAACGACCGATATGAATACAAATCTTTGTATGGAAAACTTTTTTGTTTTCCAAGCTATTGCAACCGAATTCAACATTTATTTATTTGACATAGCCGTACACGATTTTTTAAAGTTTGGTGCGGATCGGACCACTATATCATATAGCTGCCATACAAACGACCGATATGAAAACAAGTCTTTGTATGGAAAACTTTTTTGTTTTCCAAGCTATTGAAACCGAATGCAACATTTATTCATTTGACTTAGAAACACATAATTTGTGAAAGTTTGATCGGAGCGGATCCCTATATCATATAGCTGCCATAAAAACGACCGTTACGCCACTAGACCACTATATCATATAGCTGCCATACCAACGACCGATATGAATACAAATCTTTGTATGGAAAACTTTTGTTTTCCAAGCTATTGCAACCGAATTCAACATTTATTTATTTGACATAGCCGTACACGATTTTTTAAAGTTTGGTGCGGATCGGACCACTATATCATATAGCTGCCATACAAACGACCGATATGAAAACAAGTCTTTGTATGGAAAACTTTTTTGTTTTCCAAACTATTGCAACCGAATTCAACATTTATTTATTTGACTTAGACATACATAATTGTTGAAAGTTTGATACGGATCGGACCACCATATCATATAGCTGCCATACAAACGACCGATATGAAAACAAGTCTTTGTATGGAAAACTTTTTTTGTTTTCCAAGCTATTGAAACCGAATGCAACATTTATTCATTTGACTTAGACACACATAATTTGTGAAAGTTTGATCCGGAGCGGATCCCTATAGCATATAGCTGCCATAAAAACGACCGTTACGCCACTAGACCACTATATCATATAGCTGCCATACCAACGACCGATATGAATACAAATCTTTGTATGCAAAAAATTTTTGTTTTCCAAGCTATTGCAACCGAATTCAACATTTATTCATTTGACTTAGACATACATAATTGTTGAAAGTTTGATGCGGATCGGACCACCATATCATATAGCTGCCATACAAACGACCGATATGAAAACAAGTCTTTGTATGGAAAACTTTTTGTTTTCCAAGCATTGAAACCGAATGCAACATTTATTTATTTGACTTAGACACACATAATTTGTGAAAGTTTGATCCGGAGCGGATCCCTATATCATATAGCTGCCATAAAAGCGAGCGTTACGCCACTAGACCACTATATCATATAGCTGCCATACCAACGACCGATATGAATAAAAATCTTTGTATGGAAAACTTTTTTGTTTTCCAAGCTATTGCAACTGAATTCAACATTTATTCATTTGACATAGCCGCACACGATTTGTTAAAGTTTGGTGCGGATCGGACCACTATATCATATAGCTGCCATACAAACGACCGATATAAAAACAAGTCTTTGTATGGAAAACTTTTTTGTTTTCCAAGCTATTGCAACCGAATTCAACATTTATTCATTTGACTTAGACATACATAATTGTTGAAAGTTTGATGCGGATCGGAAGACCATATCATATAGCTGCCATACAAACGACCGATATGAAAACAAGTCTTTGTATGGAAAACTTTTTTGTTTTCCAAACTATTGAAACCGAATGCAACATTTATTCATTTGACTTAGACACACATAATTTGTGAAAGTTTGATCCGGAGCGGATCCCTATATCATATAGCTGCCATAAAAACGACCGTTACGTCACTAGACCACTATATCATATAGCTGCCATACCAACGACCGATATGAATACAAATCTTTGTATGGAAAACTTTTTTGTTTTCCAAGCTATTGCAACCGAATTCAACATTTATTCATTTGACATAGCCGTACACGATTTGTTAAAGTTTGGTGCGGAGCGGATCCCTATATCATATAGCTGCCATAAAAACGACCGTTACGCCACTAGACCACTATATCATATAGCTGCCATACCAACGACCGATATGAATACAAATCTTTGTATGGAAAACTTTTTTGTTTTCCAAGCTATTGCAACCGAATTCAACATTTATTCATTTGACATAGCCGTTCACGATTTGTTAAAGTTTGGTGCGGATCGGACCACTATATCATATAGCTGCGATACAAACGACCTATATGAAAACAAGTCTTTGTATGGAAAACTTTTTTGTTTTCCAAGCTATTGCAACCGAATTCAACATTTATTCATTTGACTTAGACATACATAATTGTTGAAAGTTTGATACGGATCGGACCACCATATCATATAGCTGCCATACAAACGACCGATATGAAAACAAGTCTTTGTATGGAAAACTTTTTTGTTTTCCAAGCTATTGAAACCGAATGCAACATTTATTCATTTGACTTAGACACACATAATTTGTGAAAGTTTGATCCGGAGCGGATCCCTATAGCATATAGCTGCCATAAAAACGACCGTTACGCCACTAGACCACTATATCATATAGCTGCCATACCAACGACCGATATGAATACAAATCTTTGTATGCAAAACTTTTTTGTTTTCCAAGCTATTGCAACCGAATTCAACATTTATTCATTTGACTTAGACATACATAATTGTTGAAAGTTTGATGCGGATCGGACCACCATATCATATAGCTGCCATACAAACGACCGATATGAAAACAAGTCTTTGTATGGAAAACTTTTTTGTTTTCCAAGCATTGAAACCGAATGCAACATTTATTTATTTGACTTAGACACACATAATTTGTGAAAGTTTGATCCGGAGCGGATCCCTATATCATATAGCTGCCATAAAAGCGAGCGTTACGCCACTAGACCACTATATCATATAGCTGCCATACCAACGACCGATATGAATAAAAATCTTTGTATGGAAAACTTTTTTGTTTTCCAAGCTATTGCAACTGAATTCAACATTTATTCATTTGACATAGCCGCACACGATTTGTTAAAGTTTGGTGCGGATCGGACCACTATATCATATAGCTGCTATACAAACGACCGATATAAAAACAAGTCTTTGTATGGAAAACTTTTTTGTTTTCCAAGCTATTGCAACCGAATTCAACATTTATTCATTTGACTTAGACATACATAATTGTTGAAAGTTTGATGCGGATCGGAAGACCATATCATATAGTTGCCATACAAACGACCGATATGAAAACAAGTCTTTGTATGGAAAAGTTTTTTGTTTTCCAAACTATTGAAACCGAATGCAACATTTATTCATTTGACTTAGACACACATAATTTGTGAAAGTTTGATCTGGAGCGGATCCCTATATCCTATAGCTGCCATAAAAACGACCGTTACGTCACTAGACCACTATATCATATAGCTGCCATACCAACGACCGATATGAATACAAATCTTTGTATGGAAAACTTTTTGTTTTCCAAGCTATTGCAACCGAATTCAACATTTATTCATTTGACATAGCCGTACACGATTTGTTAAAGTTTGGTGCGGAGCGGATCCCTATATCATATAGCTGCCATAAAAACGACCGTTACGCCACTAGACCACTATATCATATAGCTGCCATACCAACGACCGATATGAATACAAATCTTTGTATGGAAAACTTTTTTGTTTTCCAAGCTATTGCAACCGAATTCAACATTTATTCATTTGACATAGCCGTACACGATTTGTTAAAGTTTGGTGCGGATCGGACCACTATATCATATAGCTGCCATACAAACGACCTATATGAAAACAAGTCTTTGTATGGAAAACTTTTTTGTTTTCCAAGCTATAGCAACCGAATTCAACATTTATTCATTTGACTTAGACATACATAATTGTTGAAAGTTTAATGCGGATCGGACCACCATATCATATAGCTGCCATACAAACGACCGATATGAAAACAAGTCTTTGTATGGAAAACTTTTTTGTTTTCCAAGATATTGAAACCGAATGCAACATTTATTCATTTGACTTAGACATACATAATTTGTGAAAGTTTGATCCGGAGCGGATCCCTATATCATATAGCTGCCATAAAAACGACCGATACGCCACTATACTACTATATCATATAGCTGCCATACCAACGACCGATATGAAAACAAGTCTTTGTATGGAAAAACTTTTTTGTTTTCAAGGGTATACCATCTTCGGCAAGCCGAAGATAAATTTTCTTACTTTTTATACCATTAAAAAAGGGTATTATAATTTTTTCAGAAATGTGTAACGCATTAAAGAAGGCATCCCCGACCCCACAAAGTATATATATTCTTGATCAGCATCAACAACCGAGTCGATATACCCATGTCCGTCTGTCCGTCTGTTTCTGTGCAAAATAGACAGTAGTTTTAAAGCTAGCGTTTTTAAATTTTTACCAGATCATTATTTTTGCTGCACGCAGATCAAGTTGAAGAATCGGTCGGATCGGACCACTATATCATAAAGCTGCCATATAAACGACCGATATGAAAACAAGTCTTTGTATGAAAAACTTTTTTGTTTTCCAAACTATTGAAACCGAATGCAACATTTATTCATTTGACTTAGACACACATAATTTGTGAAAGTTTGATCCGGAGCGGATCCCTATATCATATAGCTGCCATAAAAACGACCGTTACGTCACTAGACCACTATATCATATAGCTGCCATACCAACGACCGATATGAATACAAATCTTTGTATGGAAAACTTTTTGTTTTCCAAGCTATTGCAACCGAATTCAACATTTATTCATTTGACATAGCCGTACACGATTTGTTAAAGTTTGGTGCGGAGCGGATCCCTATATCATATAGCTGCCATAAAAACGACCGTTACGCCACTAGACCACTATATCATATAGCTGCCATACCAACGACCGATATGAATACAAATCTTTGTATGGAAAACTTTTTTGTTTTCCAAGCTATTGCAACCGAATTCAACATTTATTCATTTGACATAGCCGTACACGATTTGTTAAAGTTTGGTGCGGATCGGACCACTATATCATATAGCTGCGATACAAACGACCTATATGAAAACAAGTCTTTGTATGGAAAACTTTTTTGTTTTCCAAGCTATTGCAACCGAATTCAACATTTATTCATTTGACTTAGACATACATAATTGTTGAAAGTTTGATACGGATCGGACCACCATATCATATAGCTGCCATACAAACGACCGATATGAAAACAAGTCTTTGTATGGAAAACTTTTTTGTTTTCCAAGCTATTGAAACCGAATGCAACATTTATTCATTTGACTTAGACACACATAATTTGTGAAAGTTTGATCCGGAGCGGATCCCTATAGCATATAGCTGCCATAAAAACGACCGTTACGCCACTAGACCACTATATCATATAGCTGCCATACCAACGACCGATATGAATACAAATCTTTGTATGCAAAACTTTTTGTTTTCCAAGCTATTGCAACCGAATTCAACATTTATTCATTTGACTTAGACATACATAATTGTTGAAAGTTTGATGCGGATCGGACCACCATATCATATAGCTGCCATACAAACGACCGATATGAAAACAAGTCTTTGTATGGAAAACTTTTTTGTTTTCCAAGCATTGAAACCGAATGCAACATTTATTTATTTGACTTAGACACACATAATTTGTGAAAGTTTGATCCGGAGCGGATCCCTATATCATATAGCTGCCATAAAAGCGAGCGTTACGCCACTAGACCACTATATCATATAGCTGCCATACCAACGACCGATATGAATACAAATCTTTGTATGGAAAACTTTTTTGTTTTCCAAGCTATTGCAACCGAATTCAACATTTATTCATTTGACATAGCCGTACACGATTTGTTAAAGTTTGGTGCGGATCGGACCACTATATCATATAGCTGCCATACAAACGACCTATATGAAAACAAGTCTTTGTATGGAAAACTTTTTTTGTTTTCCAAGATATTGAAACCGAATGCAACATTTATTTATTTGACTTAGACATACATAATTTGTGAAAGTTTGATCCGGAGCGGATCCCTATATCATATAGCTGCCATAAAAACGACCGATACGCCACTAGACTACTATATCATATAGCTGCCATACCAACGACCGATATGAAAACAAGTCTTTGTATGGAAAACTTTTTTGTTTTCAAGGGTATACCATCTTCGGCAAGCCGAAGATAACTTTTCTTACTTTTTATACCGTTGAAAAAGGGTACAATAATTTTTTTTTAGAAATGTGGAACGCATTAAAGGAAGCATCTCCGACCAAACAAAGTATATATATTCTTGATCAGCATCAACAGCCGAGTCGATATAGCCATGTCCGTCTGTCCGTCTGTTTCTATGCAAAAAATAGACAGTAGTTTTAAAGCTACCGTTTTGAAATTTTTACCAGATCAATATTTTTGATGCACGCGGATCAAGTTTAAGAATCGGTCGGATCGGACCACTATATCATATAGCTGCCATACAAACGACCGATATGAAAACAAGTCTTTGTATGGAAAACTTTTTTGTTTTCCAAGCTATTGAAACCGAATTCAACATTTATTCATTTGACTTAGACACACATAATTTGTGAAAGTTTGATCCGGAGCGGATCCCTATATCATATAGCTGCCATAAAAACGACCGTTACGCCACTTGAAAGTTTGATGCGGATCGGACCACCATATCATATAGCTGCTGTGGGAACCGGTGCGAGAGGAAGATGAGCGCAACTCACGCTCTCCCGATTAATCTAACATAAGCAGAGAGACGAGCGGTCGGGCTGGAGAGAGAGGGCAGTCGATCAATGGAGCTGAATGCGAACACACGTATTAGAATAACCATTGTAAACTAATAATAAATAATAAAACCAACTGTGAAATAAAGTGTATTGAAACGAAGACTAAACTAAAAAATTATTACATTGGCGACGAGGTAAAAAAAAAACAACAACTTATAAATTAATTAAAATAAGAAAAATTCAGTGCAAACCGGCATATGATGAAATTAGCACGCAACAGTCCCGTTAGTTTGTTCTTTTCGTTCCCTGGCGTTCTTCGTATATATACATATATACATATGTACATACAAATGTGGTATCGAACGCGCGAACGAATACAAATAGACAAATTAATGCAAGGGAGAAATAACATGTAAATTAAAATTAAAAAAAAATGTTTAGCGCAAATCTGTGATGGCAAAATTGTCACACAATAATTCGATAATTTTTTTTTTCTTTTCTTCGCTCACTCTCGTTGTTCGTATGTACATATGAACGCGCGGGCAAATGCACGCTGACGAACTAATGTGATGAAGAGAAGAAAGAATGAAGGAAAAGAAATAAAATATAAGAATGCTCGCAGGCATTTCAGTTATGGCAGCTCGTATGTAAAAAAAAAAAACACAACAAAAATAAAAGAATGAAAAATAAAAGGAAAGAGAAAACAACTGACAAATTACAGTGACAGTGTCAAGAGACACAGATTTTATTATTGTTCTATCTGACTTGGGTCAGGGGCTGTACTAAATGTACAAGCCGAGTAAATAATTTTGAGCTGACTTAAGTCAGGGGCTGTACTAGATGTACGAGCCGAACAAATAATCATAAGCTGATTTAAATCAGGGGCTGTACTAAAGGTACGAGTCGAATAATTAGATATGAGCTGATTTGGATCAGGGGATGTACTAAAGTATCAGTCGATAGGTATGCACATGTATATGTATACCACGGTATATTCCTCGAAAACTATATGTAACTAATTACGATCTGACTAAGTCAGAGGCAGTTGGCCAAAAATATTGAAGCAAAATTTATTTTCAGTCGACCTACAAGCAATGGCAGAGAGCGTAATCAGGCCGTTTCTTTGCGAGACGATTGAGAAGTCTCTGTTGCGTGTGGAATGGGAGAAATGGTTTAGAGCTTTCGAAATATATGTGCAAGCTGAGGAGATCATCAGTTCACCATCCCGGAAAAGAAACAAACTGTTACATCTTGGCGGCCCTCAGCTACAAACGGTAGCATTTTCACTGCCCGGAGCCGTGATAACGGAAACGGCGGCTGAAGACCAGACCGACATATTTCAGGCGTTAGTCGATAAGTTGAATGCGTTTTTCTCGCCGAAACAGAACTCAAGCTTCGAGAGACATCTATTTAGGAACCTTTCTCCTGCAGAGGGGGAGACATTTGCGAAGTTTGTATTAAGGCTGAGGTACCAAATTCAAAAATGCGATTTTGGATCCACTAAAACCGAAATCGAGGAGATCTGTTTAAAGGATAAAATCATCGATAGCTGGGCCAACATAAGCCTAAAACGGAAACTTTTGGAAAAAGAGTACAATTTATCGGAGATAATAAATCTCTGCCAAATGGAGGAAGAAATCAACAAAGAGTCCGAGATAATGCGACCACAGCTGAATCTGGAGGGAATAAACAGAATACAAACGAATACAAAATCGTCCAACATGCAGTGGGAGTGCAGCAGATGTGGTCGAAAAGGTCACATAATAGCCCCAATTGTCCAGCCTTAAAACAACAATGCAATAAATGCACACGGTTCGGGCACTTTGCAAACAAGTGCCGAACCAATTTAAGGCGACCAAGAAACCAGAACAACAGCAATGCAACAAAACGACAACGCTCAAACGTGAACCTGGTAAATGAAGGGGATGATAAGAAACCGGCAAATAACTGTTTTAAAATTCTAAGTGACGACGAAGACGAAGTAATCAAATGCCAAGTGGGTGGCCAAGAAATGCCTTTCATCATCGACTCAGGATCACGTTTCAATCTCATAAGTCCGGAGGATTGGTCAGTTCTACAAGATAAGAAAGCAACAATTTTCAACGTCCAATGGGACTGCTCGAATCATTTTAGAGCATATGCTTCAGACGAATTACTGCAAATAATCTGTTGTTTTGATGCACCTGTATCCATTGGATCTAACCCGGAGGTAATTGCTCCATTTTTTGTAATTAAAAAAGGAAAACAATCACTACTGGGCAAGGAAACGGCGATAAAGCTACAAGTATTACGACTCGGTTTGGGAGTCCACAGTATAGAGAGCGTATCTCCATTTCCAAAATGGAAAGGATTGCCAGTTAAACTATCCATTGACCCAGACATCAAACCAGTTCAACAACCGATGAGGCGGATTCCAATAGCGTTGGAAGAGAAAGTTATTGGAAAACTGGAGGAAGCGTTAGCCCTCGATATCATTGAACCAGTAATGGGACATTCTCAATGGATCTCACCAATGGTCATGACATTCAAAGAAAACGGGGATCTCCGCATCTGTATAGACATGAGACTAGCCAATAAAGCAATTTTAAGGGAGAACTATCCATTGCCTATCTTCGAAACGTTTATGACCAAACTGAGAGGAGCGGAATATTTTTCTCGTCTGGATCTCAAATATGCATATCATCAATTAGAATTGGACGAGGCTAGCAGAGCTATAACAACTTTCATAACTCCTCGTGGGTTGTTCCGGTATAAGCGATTGATGTTCGGGGTTAACTCTGCACCCGAAATTTTTCAAAGAAGACTGGAGGAGCTACTGGCACCGTGCCGAAATGTCCTGAATTATATCGATGATATCATCATATTCGGAACCAATGAAAATGACCATGATAACGCCGTAAAAGAAATAAAGATTATATTGGAAAAAAACAATGTCCTCTTGAATGTGGAGAAATGCATTTGGAAGACGGATAAAGTTAAATTTCTTGGGCATATCCTGTCAGACAGAGGAATTGAAGTTGATCCGGAAAAAATATCCACAATCCTTTCATTCAGAAGTCCCAAAAATAAGGAGGAGGTCCGCAGTTTTCTGGGCCTTGTCACTTATATTGGCAAATTCATACCGGATTTAGCCGACCGTACAGAACCATTAAGACGTTTGCTAAGAAAGGATTGCAGATTTAATTGGGATAAAAATGAGGAAAAAGCATACGAGGACCTAAAATCTCATTTGGCCAAGATACCAAACTTGTCCTATTTTGACCCCGATAACACTACACAACTGATAGCCGACGCCAGCCCTATCGCGCTCGGAGCTGTGCTATTACAGTTCACTAGAGACAAGGAACTAAAAATAATTTCGTTTGCTAGTCGGAGTCTATCGGATGTTGAAAAGCGATATTCACAGACGGAAAAAGAAAGTCTGGCCTTAGTCTGGGCTGTTGAGAAGTTTTATTTTTACCTGGCTGGATTAGAATTCGAGCTGGTGACGGATCACAAACCACTGGAGGCAATATTCAAACCAACTTCGAAGCCTCCAGCGCGAATTGAAAGGTGGCTCTTACGCATACAGGCGTTCAAGTTTAAAGTAATCTACAAGGCGGGCAAAGAGAATATTTCAGAAGCTCTGTCTCGACTTTGTGAACTGGCTGCGACGAACTCTTCCTGGCGAAATGATGAATATAATGTCTTTCGGGTCATCGAATACTCTGTTCCTGCAGCGTTACACATATCAGAAATATCCCAAGCAAATAGTATGGATGAGGAAATCATTGACGCCATGTCCTGTTTGGAGACTGACACTTGGGATCCATGTACATCGAATCGGTCGGATCGGACCACTATATCATATAGCTGCCATACAAACGACCGATATGAAAACAAGTCTTTGTATGGAAATATTTTTTGTTCTCCAACCTATTGCAACCGAATTTAACATTTAATCATATGACATAGCCATACACGATTTGTGAAAGTTTGGTCCGTATGGAACCACTATATCATATAGCTGCCATACAAACGACCGATATGAAAACAATTCTTTGTATGAAAACTTTTTTGTTTTCCAAGCTATTGCAACCGAATTCAACATTTATTCATTTGACTTAGACATACATAATTGTTAAAAGTTTGATGCGGATCGGACCACCATATCATATAGCTGCCATACAAACGACCGATATGAAAACAATTCTTTGTATGGAAAACTTTTTTGTTTTCAAGGGTATACCATCTTCGGCAAGCCGAAGATAACTTTTCTTACTTTTTATACCGTTGAAAAAGGCAACGGCAAGCCGAAGATAACTTTTCTTACTTTTTTTACCCTTGAAAAAGGGTATTATAATTTTGTCCAGAAATGTGTAACGCATTAAAGGAAGCATCTCCGACCGCACAAAGTATATATATTCTTGATCAGCATCAACAGCCATTGCAACCGAATATTTATTCATTTGACATAGCCATACATGATTTTTGAAAGTTTGGTCTGGATCGGACGACTATATCATATGGCTGCCATACAAACGACCGATATGAAAACAAGTATATATATTCTTGATCAGCATCAACAGCCGAGTCGATGTAGCCACGTCCGTCTTTCCGTCTGTTTCTGTGCAAAAAATAGACAGTTGTTTTAAAGCTAGCGTTTTGACATTTTTACCAGATCATTATTTTTGTTGCACGCAGATCAAGTTGAAGAATCGGTCGGATCGGACCACTATATCATATAGCTGCTATACTACCGATCGATATGAAAACAAGTCTTTGTATGGAAATATTTTTTGTTCTCCAACCTATTGCAACCGAATTTAACATTTAATCATATGACATAGCCATACACGATTTGTAAAAGTTTGGTCCGTATGGAACCACTATATCATATAGCTGCCATACAAACGACCGATATGAAAACAATTCTTTGTATGAAAACTTTTTTGTTTTCCAAGCTATTGCAACCGAATTCAACATTTATTCATTTAACATAGCCATACACGATTTTTGAAAGTTTGGTCCGGATCGGACTACTATATCATATAGCTGCTATACTACCGACCGATATGAAAACAAGTCTATGTATGGAAAACTTTTTTGTTTTCAAGGGCAAGCCGAAGATAACTTTTCTTACTTCTTATACCGTTGAAGAAGAGTATTATAATTTTTTCCAGAAATGTGTAACGCATTAAAGGAAGCATCTCCGACTACACAAAGTATATATATTCTTGATCAGCATCAACAGCCGAGTCGATATAGCCATGTCCGTCTGTCCGTCTGTCCGTCTGTTTCTGTGCAAAATAGACAGTAGTTTTAAAGCTAGCGTTTTGAAATTTTTACGAGATCATTATTTTTGTTGCACGCAGATCAAGTTACAGAATCGGTCGGATCGGACCACTATATCATATAGCTGCCATACAAACGACCGATATGAAACAAGTATTTGTATGGAAAACTTTTTTGTTTTCCAAGCTATTGCAACCGAATTCAACATTTATTCATTTGACTTAGACATACATAATTGTTAAAAGTTTGATGCGGATCGGACCACTATATCATATAGCTGCCATACAAACGACCGATATGAAAACAAGTCTTTGTATGGAAAACTTTTTGTTTTCAAGGGTATACCATCTTCGGCAAGCCGAAGATAACTTTTCTTACTTTTTATACCGTTGAAAAAGGCAACGGCAAGCCGAAGATAACTTTTCTTACTTTTTATACCCTTGAAAAAGGGTATTATAATTTTGTCCAGAAATGTGTAACGCATTAAAGGAAGCATCTCCGACCGCACAAAGTATATATATTCTTGATCAGCATCAACAGCCATTGCAACCGAATATTTATTCATTTGACATAGCCATACATGATTTTTGAAAGTTTGGTCTGGATCGGACGACTATATCATATGGCTGCCATACAAACGACCGATATGAAAACAAGTATATATATTCTTGATCAGCATCAACAGCCGAGTCGATGTAGCCACGTCCGTCTTTCCGTCTGTTTCTGTGCAAAAAATAGACAGTTGTTTTAAAGCTAGCGTTTTGACATTTTTACCAGATCATTATTTTTGTTGCACGCAGATCAAGTTGAAGAATCGGTCGGATCGGACCACTATATCATATAGCTGCCATACAAACGACCGATATGAAAACAAGTCTTTGTATGGAAATATTTTTTGTTCTCCAACCTATTGCAACCGAATTTAACATTTAATCATATGACATAGCCATACACGATTTGTAAAAGTTTGGTCCGTATGGAACCACTATATCATATAGCTGCCATACAAACGACCGATATGAAAACAATTCTTTGTATGAAAACTTTTTTGTTTTCCAAGCTATTGCAACCGAATTCAACATTTATTCATTTAACATAGCCATACACGATTTTTGAAAGTTTGGTCCGGATCGGACTACTATATCATATAGCTGCTATACTACCGACCGATATGAAAACAAGTCTATGTATGGAAAACTTTTTTGTTTTCAAGGGCAAGCCGAAGATAACTTTTCTTACTTCTTATACCGTTGAAGAAGAGTATTATAATTTTTTCCAGAAATGTGTAACGCATTAAAGGAAGCATCTCCGACTACACAAAGTATATATATTCTTGATCAGCATCAACAGCCGAGTCGATATAGCCATGTCCGTCTGTCCGTCTGTTTCTGTGCAAAATAGACAGTAGTTTTAAAGCTAGCGTTTTGAAATTTTTACCAGATCATTATTTTTGTTGCACGCGGATCAAGTTTAAGAATCGTTCGGATCGGATCACTATATCATATAGCTGCAATACAAACGACCGATGTGAAAACAAGTATTTGTATGGAAAACTTTTTTGTTTTCCAAGCTATTGCAACCGAATTCAACATTTATTCATTTGACTTAGACATACATAATTGTTAAAAGTTTGATGCGGATCGGACCACCATATCATATAGCTGCCATACAAACGACCGATATGAAAACAATTCTTTGTATGGAAAACTTTTTTGTTTTCAAGGGTATACCATCTTCGGCAAGCCGAAGATAACTTTTCTTACTTTTTATACCGTTGAAAAAGGCAACGGCAAGCCGAAGATAACTTTTCTTACTTTTTATACCCTTGAAAAAGGGTATTATAATTTTGTCCAGAAATGTGTAACGCATTAAAGGAAGCATCTCCGACCGCACAAAGTATATATATTCTTGATCAGCATCAACAACCGAGTCGATATAGCCATGTCCGTCTGTCCGTCTGTTTCTGTGCAAAATAGACAGTAGTTTTAAAGCTAGCGTTTTGAAATTTTTACGAGATCATTATTTTTGTTGCACGCAGACCAAGTTACAGAATCGGTCGGATCGGACCACTATATCATATAGCTGCCATACAAACGACCGATATGAAACAAGTATTTGTATGGAAAACTTTTTGTTTTCCAAGCTATTGCAACCGAATTCAACATTTATTCATTTGACTTAGACATACATAATTGTTAAAAGTTTGATGCGGATCGGACCACTATATCATATAGCTGCCATACAAACGACCGATATGAAAACAAGTCTTTGTATGGAAATATTTTTTGTTCTCCAACCTATTGCAACCGAATTTAACATTTAATCATTTGACATAGCCGTACACGATTTGTAAAAGTTTGGTCCGTATGGAACCACTATATCATATAGCTGCCATACAAACGACCGATATGAAAACAATTCTTTGTATGAAAACATTTTTGTTTTCCAAGCTATTGCAACCGAATTCAACATTTATTCATTTAACATAGCCATACACGATTTTTGAAAGTTTGGTCCGGATCGGACTACTATATCATATAGCTGCTATACTACCGATCGATATGAAAACAAGTCTATGTATGGAAAACTTTTTTGTTTTCAAGGGCAAGCCGAAGATAACTTTTCTTACTTCTTATACCGTTGAAGAAGAGTATTATAATTTTTTCCAGAAATGTGTAACGCATTAAAGGAAGCATCTCCGACTACACAAAGTATATATATTCTTGATCAGCATCAACAGCCGAGTCGATATAGCCATGTCCGTCTGTCCGTCTGTTTCTGTGCAAAATAGACAGTAGTTTTAAAGCTAGCGTTTTGAAATTTTTACCAGATCATTATTTTTGTTGCACGCGGATCAAGTTTAAGAATCGGTCGGATCGGACCACTATATCATATAGCTGCCATACAAACGACCGATATGAAAACAAGTATTTGTATGGAAAACTTTTTTGTTTTCCAAGCTATTGCAACCGAATTCAACATTTATTCATTTGACTTAGACATACATAATTGTTAAAAGTTTGATGCGGATCGGACCACCATATCATATAGCTGCCATACAAACGACCGATATGAAAACAATTCTTTGTATGGAAAACTTTTTTTGTTTTCAAGGGTATACCATCTTCGGCAAGCCGAAGATAACTTTTCTTACTTTTTATACCGTTGAAAAAGGCAACGGCAAGCCGAAGATAACTTTTCTTACTTTTTATACCCTTGAAAAAGGGTATTATAATTTTGTCCAGAAATGTGTAACGCATTAAAGGAAGCATCTCCGACCGCACAAAGTATATATATTCTTGATCAGCATCAACAACCGAGTCGATATAGCCATGTCCGTCTGTCCGTCTGTTTCTGTGCAAAATAGACAGTAGTTTTAAAGCTAGCGTTTTGAAATTTTTACGAGATCATTATTTTTGTTGCACGCAGATCAAGTTACAGAATCGGTCGGATCGGACCACTATATCATATAGCTGCCATACAAACGACCGATATGAAAACAAGTATTTGTATGGAAAACTTTTTTGTTTTCCCAGCTATTGCAACCGAATTCAACATTTATTCATTTGATTTAGACAACATAATTTGTGAAAGTTTCATGCGGATCGGACCACCATATCATATAGCTGCTATACAAACGACCGATATGAAAACAATTCTTTGTATAGAAAACTTTTTGTTTTCCAAGCTATTGCAACCGAATTCAACATTTATTCATTTGACTTAGAAATACATAATTTGTGAAAGTTTGATGCGGATCGGACCACTATATCACATAGCTGCCATACAAACGACCGATATGAAAACAATTCTGTGTATGGAAAACTTTTTTGTTTTCCAAGCTATTGCAACCGAATATTTTTTCATTTGACATAGCCATACATGATTTTTGAAAGTTTGGTCTGGATCGGACGACTATATCATATGGCTGCCATACAAACGACCGATATGAAAACAAGTATATATATTCTTGATCAGCATCAACAGCCGAGTCGATGTAGCCATGTCCGTCTTTCCGTCTGTTTCTGTGCAAAAAATAGACAGTAGTTTTAAAGCTAGCATTTTGACATTTTTACCAGATCATTATTTTTGTTGCACGCAGATCAAGTTGAAGAATCGGTCGGATCGGACCACTATATCATATAGCTGCCATACAAACGACCGATATGAAAAACAATTCTTTGTATGAAAACTTTTTTGTTTTCCAAGCTATTGCAACCGAATTCAACATTTATTCATTTAACATAGCCATACACAATTTTTGAAAGTTTGGTCCGGATCGGACTACTATATCATATAGCTGCTATAGTACCGACCGATATGAAAACAAGTCTATGTATGGAAAACTTTTTTGTTTTCAAGGGCAAGCCGAAGATAACTTTTCTTACTTCTTATACCGTTGAAGAAGAGTATTATAATTTTTTCCAGAAATGTGTAACGCATTAAAGGAAGCATCTCCGACTACACAAAGTATATATATTCTTGATCAGCATCAACAGCCGAGTCGATATAGCCATGTCCGTCTGTCCGTCTGTTTCTGTGCAAAATAGATAGTAGTTTTAAAGCTAGCGTTTTGAAATTTTTACCAGATCATTATTTTTGTTGCACGCGGATCAAGTTTAAGAATCGGTCGGATCGGACCACTATATCATATAGCTGCCATACAAACGACCGATATGAAAACAAGTATTTGTATGGAAAACTTTTTTGTTTTCCAAGCTATTGCAACCGAATTCAACATTTATTCATTTGACTTAGACATACATAATTGTTAAAAGTTTGATGCGGATCGGACCACCATATCATATAGCTGCCATACAAACGACCGATATGAAAACAATTCTTTGTATGGAAAACTTTTTTGTTGTCAAGGGTATACCATCTTCGGCAAGCCGAAGATAACTTTTCTTACTTTTTATACCGTTGAAAAAGGCAACGGCAAGCCGAAGATAACTTTTCTTACTTTTTATACCCTTGAAAAAGGGTATTATAATTTTGTCCAGAAATGTGTAACGCATTAAAGGAAGCATCTCCGACCGCACAAAGTATATATATTCTTGATCAGCATCAGCAACCGAGTCGATATAGCCATGTCCGTCTGTTTCTGTGCAAAATAGACAGTAGTTTTAAAGCTAGCATTTTGAAATTTTTACGAGATCATTATTTTTGTTGCACGCAGATCAAGTTACAGAATCGGTCGGATCGGACCACTATATCATATAGCTGCCATACAAACGACCGATATGAAAACAATTCTTTGTATGAAAACTTTTTTGTTTTCCAAGCTATTGCAACCGAATTCAACATTTATTCATTTAACATAGCCATACACAATTGTTGAAAGTTTGGTCCGGATCGGACTACTATATCATATAGCTGCTATACTACCGACCGATATGAAAACAAGTCTATGTATGGAAAACTTTTTTGTTTTCAAGGGCAAGCCGAAGATAACTTTTCTTACTTCTTATACCGTTGAAGAAGAGTATTATAATTTTTTCCAGAAATGTGTAACGCATTAAAGGAAGCATCTCCGACTACACAAAGTATATATATTCTTGATCAGCATCAACAGCCGAGTCGATATAGCCATGTCCGTCTGTCCGTCTGTTTCTGTGCAAAATAGACAGTAGTTTTAAAGCTAGCGTTTTTGAAATTTTTACGAGATCATTATTTTTGTTGCACGCGGATCAAGTTACAGAATCGGTCGGATCGGACCACTATATCATATAGCTGCCATACAAACGACCGATATGAAAACAAGTATTTGTATGGAAAACTTTTTTGTTTTCCAAGCTATTGCAACCGAATTCAACATTTATTCATTTGACTTAGACATACATAATTGTTAAAAGTTTGATGCGGATCGGACCACCATATCATATAGCTGCCATACAAACGACCGATATGAAAACAATTCTTTGTATGGAAAACTTTTTTGTTGTCAAGGGTATACCATCTTCGGCAAGCCGAAGATAACTTTTCTTACTTTTTATACCGTTGAAAAAGGCAACGGCAAGCCGAAGATAACTTTTCTTACTTTTTATACCCTTGAGAAAGGGTATTATAATTTTGTCCAGAAATGTGTAACGCAATAAAGGAAGCATCTCCGACCGCACAAAGTATATATATTCTTGATCTGCATCAGCAACCGAGTCGATATAGCCATGTCCGTCTGTTTCTGTGCAAAATAGACAGTAGTTTTAAAGCTAGCATTTTGAAATTTTTACGAGATCATTATTTTTGTTGCACGCAGATCAAGTTACAGAATCGGTCGGATCGGACCACTATATCATATAGCTGCCATACAAACGACCGATATGAAAACAAGTATTTGTATGGAAAACTTTTTTGTTTTCCAAGCTATTGCAACCGAATTCAACATTTATTCATTTGACTCAGACATACATAATTGTTAAAAGTTTGATGCGGATCGGACCACTATTTCATATAGCTGCCATACAAACGACCGATATGAAAACAAGTCTTTGTATGGAAATATTTTTTGTTCTCCAACCTATTGCAACCGAATTTAACATTTAATCATTTGACATAGCCATACGCGATTTGTAAAAGTTTGGTCCGTATGGAACCACTATATCATATAGCTGCCATACAAACGACCGATATGAAAACAATTCTTTGTATGAAAACTTTTTTGTTTTCCAAGCTATTGCAACCGAATTCAACATTTATTCATTTAACATAGCCATACACGATTTTTGAAAGTTTGGTCCGGATCGGACTACTATATCATATAGCTGCCATACAAACGACCGATATGAAAAAAAGTATTTGTATGGAAAACTTTTTTGTTTTCCAAGCTATTGCAACCGAATTCAACATTTATTCATTTGACTTAGACATACATAATTGTTAAAAGTTTGATGCGGATCGGACCACCATATCATATAGCTGCCATACAAACGACCGATATGAAAACAATTCTTTGTATGGAAAACTTTTTTGTTTTCAAGGGTATACCATCTTCGGCAAGCCGAAGATAACTTTTCTTATTTTTATACCGTTGAAAAAGGCAACGGCAAGCCGAAGATAACTTTTCTTACTTTTTATACCCTTGAAAAAGGGTATTATAATTTTGTCCAGAAATGTGTAACGCATTAAAGGAAGGATCTCCGACCGCACAAAGTATATATATTCTTGATCAGCATCAACAACCGAGTCGATATAGCCATGTCCGTCTGTCCGTCTGTTTCTGTGCAAAATAGACAGTAGTTTTAAAGCTAGCGTTTTGAAATTTTTACGAGATCATTATTTTTGTTGCACGCAGATCAAGTTACAGAATCGGTCGGATCGGACCACTATATCATATAGCTGCCATACAAACGACCGATATGAAAACAAGTATTTGTATGAAAAACTTTTTTGTTTTCCAAGCTATTGCAACCGAATTCAACATTTATTCATTTGACTTAGACATACATAATTGTTAAAAGTTTGATGCGGATCGGACCACCATATCATATAGCTGCCATACAAACGACCGATATGAAAACAATTCTTTGTATGGAAAACTTTTTTGTTTTCAAGGGTATACCATCTTCGGCAAGCCGAAGATAACTTTTCTTACTTTTATACCGTTGAAAAAGGCAACGGCAAGCCGAAGATAACTTTTCTTACTTTTTATACCCTTGAAAAAGGGTATTATAATTTTGTCCAGCAATGTGTAACGCATTAAAGGAAGCATCTCCGACTACACAAAGTATATATATTCTTGATCAGCATCAACAGCCGAGTCGATGTAGCCATGTCCGTCTGTCCGTCTGTTTCTGTGCAAAAAATAGACAGTAGTTTTAAAGCTAGCGTTTTGACATTTTTATCAGATCATTATTTTTGTTGCACGCAGATCAAGTTGAAGAATCGGTCGGATCGGACCACTATATCATATAGCTGCCATACAAACGACCGATATGAAAACAAGTCTTTGTGTGGAAAACTTTTTTGTTTTCCAAGCTATTGCAACCGAATTCAACATTTATTCATTTGACTTAGACAACATAATTTGTGAAAGTTTCATGCGGATCGGACCACCATATCATATAGCTGCTATACAAACGACCGATATGAAAACAATTCTTTGTATAGAAAACTTTTTTGTTTTCCAAGCTATTGCAACCGAATTCAACATTTATTCATTTGACTTAGAAATACATAATTTGTGAAAGTTTGATGCGGATCGGACCACTATATCACATAGCTGCCATACAAACGACCGATATGAAAACAATTCTGTGTATGGAAAACTTTTTTGTTTTCCAAGCTATTGCAACCGAATATTTTTTCATTTGACATAGCCATACATGATTTTTGAAAGTTTGGTCTGGATCGGACGACTATATCATATGGCTGCCATACAAACGACCGATATGAAAACAAGTATATATATTCTTGATCAGCATCAACAGCCGAGTCGATGTAGCCATGTCCGTCTTTCCGTCTGTTTCTGTGCAAAAAATAGACAGTAGTTTTAAAGCTATCGTTTTGACATTTTTACCAGATCATTATTTTTGTTGCACGCAGATCAAGTTGAAGAATCGGTCGGATCGGACCACTATATCATATAGCTGCTATACTACCGGCCGATATGAAAACAAGTCTATGTATGGAAAACTTTTTTGTTTTCAAGGGCAAGCCGAAGATAACTTTTCTTACTTCTTATACCGTTGAAGAAGAGTATTATAATTTTTTCCAGAAATGTGTAACGCATTAAAGGAAGCATCTCCGACTACACAAAGTATATATATTCTTGATCAGCATCAACAGCCGAGTCGATATAGCCATGTCCGTCTGTCCGTCTGTTTCTGTGCAAAATAGACAGTAGTTTTAAAGCTAGCGTTTTGAAATTTTTACCAGATCATTATTTTTGTTGCACGCGGATCAAGTTTAAGAATCGGTCGGATCGGACCACTATATCATATAGCTGCCATACAAACGACCGATATGAAAAAAAGTATTTGTAAGGAAAACTTTTTTTGTTTTCCAAGCTATTGCAACCGAATTCAACATTTATTCATTTGACTTAGACATACATAATTGTTAAAAGTTTGATGCGGATCGGACCACCATATCATATAGCTGCCATACAAACGACCGATATGAAAACAATTCTTTGTATGGAAACCTTTTTTGTTTTCAAGGGTATACCATCTTCGGCAAGCCGAAGATAACTTTTCTTACTTTTTATACCGTTGAAAAAGGCAACGGCAAGCCGAAGATAACTTTTCTTACTTTTTATACCCTTGAAAAAGGGTATTATAATTTTGTCCAGAAATGTGTAACGCATTAAAGGAAGCATCTCCGACCGCACAAAGTATATATATTCTTGATCAGCATCAACAGCCGAGTCGATGTAGCCATGTCCGTCTGTCCGTCTGTTTCTGTGCAAAAAATAGACAGTAGTTTTAAAGCTAGCGTTTTGACATTTTTACCAGATCATTATTTTTGTTGCACGCAGATCAAGTTGAAGAATCGGTCGGATCGGACCACTATATCATATAGCTGCTATACTACCGGCCGATATGAAAACAAGTCTATGTATGGAAAACTTTTTTGTTTTCAAGGGCAAGCCGAAGATAACTTTTCTTACTTCTTATACCGTTGAAGAAGAGTATTATAATTTTTTCCAGAAATGTGTAACGCATTAAAGGAAGCATCTCCGACTACACAAAGTATATATATTCTTGATCAGCATCAACAGCCGAGTCGATATAGCCATGTCCGTCTGTCCGTCTGTTTCTGTGCAAAATAGACAGTAGTTTTAAAGCTAGCGTTTTGAAATTTTTACCAGATCATTATTTTTGTTGCACGCGGATCAAGTTTAAGAATCGGTCGGATCGGACCACTATATCATATAGCTGCCATACAAACGACCGATATGAAAAAAAGTATTTGTATGGAAAACTTTTTTGTTTTCCAAGCTATTGCAACCGAATTCAACATTTATTCATTTGACTTAGACATACATAATTGTTAAAAGTTTGATGCGGATCGGACCACCATATCATATAGCTGCCATACAAACGACCGATATGAAAACAAGTCTTTGTATGGAAAACTTTTTTGTTTTCCAAGCTATTGCAACCGAATTCAACATTTATTCATTTGACTTAGACAACATAATTTGTGAAAGTTTTATGCGGATCGGACCACCATATCATATAGCTGCTATACAAACGACCGATATGAAAACAATTCTTTGTATAGAATACTTTTTTGTTTTCCAAGCTATTGCAACCGAATTCAACATTTATTCATTTGACTTAGAAATACATAATTTGTGAAAGTTTGATGCGGATCGGACCACTATATCACATAGCTGCCATACAAACGACCGATATGAAAACAATTCTGTGTATGGAAAACTTTTTTGTTTTCCAAGCTATTGCAACCGAATATTTATTCATTTGACATAGCCATACATGATTTTTGAAAGTTTGGTCTGGATCGGACTACTATATCATATAGCTGCCATACTACCGACCGATATGAAAACAAGTCTATGTATGGAAAACTTTTTTGTTTTTAAGGGCAAGCCGAAGATAACTTTTCTTACTTCTTATACCGTTGAAGAAGAGTATTATAATTTTTTCCAGAAATGTGTAACGCATTAAAGGAAGCATCTCCGACTACACAAAGTATATATATTCTTGATCAGCATCAACAGCCGAGTCGATATAGCCATGTCCGTCTGTCCGTCTGTTTCTGTGCAAAATAGACAGTAGTTTTAAAGCTAGCGTTTTGAAATTTTTACCAGATCATTATTTTTGTTGCAAGCGGATCAAGTTTAAGAATCGGTCGGATCGGACCACTATATCATATAGCTGCCATACAAACGACCGATATACAAAACAAGTCTTTGTATGAAAAACTTTTCTGTTTTCAGGTGTAAGCCGAAGATAAGTTTTCTTACTTTGTATACCGCTGAAGAAGGGTATTATAAAATTTCCAGAAATGTGTAACGCAATAAAGGAAGCATCTCCGACCACACAAAGTATATATATTCTTGATCAGCATCAACAGCCGAGTCGATATAGCCATGTCCGTCTGTCCGTCTGTTTCTGTGCAAAATAGACAGTAGTTTTAAAGCTAGCCTTTTGAAATTTTTACCAGATCATTATTTTTGTTGCACGCAGATCAAGTTGAAGAATCGGTCGGATCGGACCACTATATCATATAGCTGCCATACAAACGACCGATATGAAAACAAGTCTTTGTATGGGAAACTTTTTTTTTCCAAACTATTGAAACCGAATGCAACATTTATTCATTTGACTTAGACATACATAATTTGTGAAAGTTTGATGCGGATCGGGCTACTATATCACATAGCTGCCATACAAACGACCGATATGAAAACAATTCTTTGTTTGAAAACTTTTTTGTTTTCCAACCTATTGCAACCGAATTCAACATTTATTCATTTGACTTAGACATACATAATTTGTGAAAGTTAGATGCGGATCGGACCACCATATCACATAGCTGTCATACAAACGACCGAAATGAAAACAATTCTTTGTATGGAAAACTTTTTTGTTTTCAAGGGTATACCATCTTCGGCAAGCCGAAGATAACTTTTCTTACTTTTTATACCGTTGAAGAAGGGTATTATAATTTTTTCCAGAAATGTGTAACGCATTAAAGGAAGCATCTCCGACCGCACAAAGTATATATATTCTTGATCAGCATCAACAGCCGAGTCGATATAGCCATGTCCGTCTGTCCGTTTGTTTCTGTGCAAAAAATAGACAGTAGTTTTAAAGCTAGCTTTTTGAAATTTTTATCCAGATCAATATTTTTGCTGCACGCAGATCAAGTTTAAAAATCGGTCGGATCGGATTAATTTATCACATAGCTGCCATACAAACGACCGATATGAAAACAATTCTTTGCTTGAAAACTTTTTTGTTTTCCAAGCTATTGCAACCGAATTCAATATTTGTTCATTTGACATAGCAATACACGATTTTTGAAAGTTTGCTCCGGATCGGACCACTATATCATATAGCTGCCATACAAACGACCGATATGAAAACAAGTCTTTGTATGGAAAACTTTTTTGTTTTCCAAGCTATTGAAACCGAATGCAACATTTATTGATTTGACTTAGACATACATAATTTGTGAAAGTTTGATGCGGATCGGGCTACTATATCACATAGCTGCCATACAAACGACCGATATGAAAACAATTCTTTGTTAGAAAACTTTTTGTTTTCCAAGCTATTGCAACCGAATTCAACATTTATTCATTTGACATAGCTATACACGATTTTTGAAAGTTTGTTCCGGATCGGACCACTATATCATATAGCTGCCATACAAACGACCGATATGAAAACAAGTCTTTGTATGGAAAACTTTTTTGTTTTCCAAGCTATTGCAACCGAATTTAACATATATTAAATTTTTTTTTTTTTTAATTTAAAAAAAAATTGTATTTATTTACAGTGCATTCCACTGTTACTGTTTGTAGTAACTTATACCGCAGAGTATCATAATTTCTATTGAGTATTTACATATTTACATACATAAACCCACTTAATTAGGGAGTCTAGAGGCATGAATTAATTTTTTCAATTAACTTATATATCTTCTCGGCAGATCTGTTAGGTGAATGCGCAGGAACCTCCTTCTCGCCCTCAGTCCCAATACACGTCTCCTCATCAAGAGTTTTCGAGCCAACTGGTTTGGGTGGATTCCCAATTTGTTAACGTACGCGGTTGTTTATGACGCATGTTTGTTTATGACATCGCCAATCCTTGGTACCTTCAGCTCTTTTTCAAAGTCTTTGTTGCGGATGTACCAAGCCGCTCCAGATTGTTTACGCAAGATTTGCGACTGAGCCATACGAATTTTGTTGAGGTGCGACTTTGCGGCGATGCCATACACTTGGATGCCATATTTCCAAATAGGAGCCAAGACAACCTTATAAATTTTGGCCTTGTTGGAAACTGAAAGTTTGTTTCCAGGCCTAAGGAGCCAAGCCATGCTGTTCGCCTTTGTTTTGAGCCGCCGAGTTACATCCGTTACATGGCGTTGAAATGTAAGTCGCTTATCCAGAAGGACACCGAAATATTTGTGGGCGTTCGATTGTGTGAAGAGCTCTCCATGCAGAAACACACCAGGTGATGTGTCTTTTCTCAGGGTGTACGTCACGGAAACACACTTTTCCGGATTGACTGCAATGTTCCAGCGTAGGGCCCAGTTCTCAAATTTTTTTAGATAAAGCTTAAGCGTATCAGTGGCTGTATAGACGCAAGTATCTCTGGCCAGGACTGCAGTGTCATCAGCAAAAGTGGCAACTAGCAGGTCATTGGGATCTGTAAGCGACATGTTGTCAGCTGAGGCCATGTCGTTCGTATACAGGCTATATAGTGTTGGACCTAACACACTTCCCTGGGGTACACCTGCTCTGACTCTTTTTGTTTAAGAGGACAGTCCGTCCTGTACTACTTTAAAGGATCGCTCGTGGAGGAAGCTTTTTATTATTAAAAAGAGCTGAGCATTTAGTAGCCTTTTAAGCTTGTGCAGAAGTCTTTCATGCCACACTCTGTCGAAATCCTGCTGGATGTCGAGAAAAGCTCCAACGACGTACTCCTTTCCATGGAACCATCCAGTACAAAGTTTACTACGCGGTGTAGCTGTTCAGGTGTGCCATGCCTGAGTCTAAAACCAAACTGAAACTTCGGAATAGCTTTCTGGACCTTTCGGGACTCGAGCAATCTTCTCAGGATGCACCTCTTAAGTAATTTGCCAAATGCTGGAAGCAGGCTTATTGGGCGATAGGAGTCTAATTCCTCTGCTGGCTTCCCACTTTTATGGAGCATAATGATATTCGCCTTCTTCCAGGCGCTTGGAAAGTGTCCCAGTCGAAGAGCAGAGTTGAAAATTCGTACAAGGAATAACAAAGCTCTGTGGGGCATCAGCTTAATGGAGCGGTTGTCGATGGGATCCGCACCAGGAGCCTTGTTTTTGCGAAGGGATTTTATATCATCTTCCTATTCCGTGAGTTTAATAGGCTTTACAGGAAGAGCCATCTGCAATGGGGCTTCTAGGGATTCAGCAACCAGTTGTACTCGTCTTGGCGATGCTGTCTCGAACGGCTGGAATCTTTCCTCCAGGTTTCTGGCAAACGCTTCAGCTCTGTCCTGAGGTGACTTTGCCCAAGTGCCATCTGGATTACGAACTGGAAACTTTGGAGCAACTTGTCGCTTGAATCTCTTCGTGAGCTTCCAGAACGCGAACTTTGAGTTTTCATCGGCAGTATCTTTCCCCAGGAACGCGTCAGTTGCTTCTCTTTTCAGTATGGCTAGTACTTTTCTCACCCGATTTGATATCCTTCGGTACAGTCTGTGAATTATTGGATCATTGGTCCTAATGAACTCACGCCGGAGACGTTTCTTGAGAGTTAAGAGTCCTACTGCTTCCGGAGAGAGAGAGAGCGATGTTGCTACGCACGTTGCGTAGGTGAACTGCGCCGCCAGGAGCTGCAATTTGAGCTGCATCTTTGATCTTCTTCATAAAAGTTTCAACCGCTTTCTCGATATCGTCTGCTGTATTTATCTCTGTAGTGAGGTTAAAGGCATTGCTAAGTTAGTACTGAAACAGCCTTATATTCGCACCAGGTGGAACGAGCATCCTAATAGTGGCGGTACTATGTGACGTTGTTAGTGAAGCGATCAGCGGCAAATGATCAGAAGATAGGTCATACTCTTCGCGTACTGATAGTAGTGTTAGCTATACCTTTGTACAAGAAGAAGTCGATACATGAAGGTACATTCCTCGTGTTATACTAGTGAGTGGGCCTGCCTGTAGCCAGAACATGAGTTGAGCCGCCGGAAATAACATCGTGAAGTGCTAGGCCTCGAGCATTCGCTCTAATACTACTCCAGAGGCGATACTTAGCGTTAAAATCACCTCCAACGATAAATTTTTGACCATGTCGACCAAGGAGATTATCAAACTCAGAGGAATTCCAAGGCAGACCTGGAGGAAGGTACACACCTGACACCATAATTTCGCCCAAATTAGTGGAAATTTTTACCGTCGCCATTTGTAGGTGATTCGTTGTGATCGAATGCAGGTGATAGTGCACTAATCCCTGCCGGATTAGGATACAAGCTCCTCTGGGGTGACCTCCTGGGTGATCTGCTCGATAGCAGCTGTAACCTATCATATTGAGGTAGGATCCGACGTGTAGGAGTGTCTCTGAAATAAGCATAACATCAATTTCGTGCTTGCTGAGAAACTACTTAAGCTCATTAGCATTTAGGATAATGCTACGACCGTTCCAGGCTCCGAGGCGCAGTTCATAAGCCGTTACTTGCACTGCGTCAACGACTTAGAACCTCGGAGTTCTTTGATCTCCTCAAATAGCTCAGCGATGGTTTTTTGTAGACCAGCAATGGTCTGCTGCATTGAGAAAATGATTTGTGCGAGGGACATAGCCATACATGATTTTTGAAAGTTTGGTCCGGATCGGACCATTATATCATATAGCTACCATACAAACGACCGATATGAAAACAATTCTTTGTATGGAAAACTTTTTTGTTTTCCAAACTATTAAAACCGAATTCCACATTTATTCATTTGACTTGGACATACATAATTTGTGAAAGTTTGATGCGGATCGGACCACTATATCACATAGCTGCCATACAAACGACCGATATGAAAACAATTCTTTGTTGGAAAACTTTTTTGTTTTCCAAGCTATTGCAACTGAATTCAACATTTATTCATTTGACATAGCCATACACGATTTGTAAACGTTTGATCCGAATCGGATCACTATATCATATAGCTGCTATACAAACGACCGATATGAAAACAATTCTGTGTATGGAAAACTTTTTTGTTTTCCAAGCTATTGCAACCGAATATTTATTCATTTGACATAGCCATACATGATTTTTGAAAGTTTGGTCTGGATCGGACGACTATATCATATAGCTGCCATACAAACGACCGATATGAAAACAATTCTTTGTATGGAAAACTTTTTTGTTTTCAAGGGTATACCATCTTCGGCAAGCCGAAGATAACTTTTCTTACTTTTTTTACCTTTGAAAAAGGGTATTATACATTTCCGAATTTCCAGAAATGTGTAACGCATTAAAGGAAGCATCTCCGACACCACAAAGTATATATATTCTTGATCAGCATCAACAGCCGAGTCGATATAGCCATGTCCGTCTGTTTCTATAAAAAAAATTGACAGTAGTTTTAAAGCTAGCATTTTGAAATATTTACCAGATCATTATTTTTGTTGCACTCAGAACAGGTTTAAAAATCGGTCGGATCGGACCACTATATCATATAGCTGCCATACAAACGATCAATCAGATTTCAAGTCTTTGTATGGAAAACTTTTTGATCTCTAAGCTATCGCAACCGACTTCAAAATTTATTTATTTGACATAGCCATACATGATTTGTGAAAGTTAAGTCCGGATCGGACCATTATATCATATAGCTGCCAAACAAACGACCGATATGAAAATAAGTCTTTGTATGGAAAACTTTTTTGTTTTCCAAGCTATTGCAACTGAATTCAAAGTTTATTCATTTGACACAGTCATACACGATTTTGTAAAAGTTTGGTCCGGATCGTGCCACTATATCATATAGCTGACATACAAACGACCGATATGAAAACAAGTCTTAGTGTGGAAAACTTTTTTGTTTTCCAAGTTATGCAACCGAATTTAACATTTATTCATTTGACATAGCCAGACCAATACTTTTGAAAAGACTTCTGATTTCTGCTTCTTTTTCTTTTTTTTTTTTTATAACATTCTTAATTTGTATTTAAAATCTGTCCAAGTGGGCAATCATTAAATGGTTTGGGGGAGACCTTGACTTAAAGGAGGTACATGGAATGTATATCTTATGACTTAGGTGTCTATTGGTTGGGGAGATCAAGCGGGTGTTCTTTTTCAGGCGTCTTGGGGATTGCCTATTATCTAGGAGGTTGATGGCCAGGTGGTTGGGGTGGTTATCCAGTCTTTTTATGTATCTTCCGCTGAGACGGGTGATTTCCTCTGCTACACATCTAATTCCAAGCTCTTTATGGATTATTGAGTTTTCGTGGTACGGATGGGCGTTCGAAACTATTCTCAGGCATTTATTCTGAAATCGCTGTATTTTGATGCGGTTCGAACAGCTTGCCGTGCCCCACAACTGTATCCCATATGTCCAGATTGGCTTAAGCACTACCTTATAAATAAGCAGCTTGAATTTTACTTTGAGTTTGGACCTTCTTCCCAGGAGCTAATGCAGTTGCTTAAGCCGTAGGTTGGCCTAGTTGCGCTTATTGATTAGGTGCGGACGCCATGTGAGCTTGCGGTCCAGTGTCAGCCCTAGAAATTTGGGAGTGTTATTAGTTGGGATGGTTTCCCCGTTGAGTGTGACGGGGGCGCATTTTTCCCTGCGTAGTGCGAAGGTTGTTTGTGTAGATTTCTCAGCGTTGACCACGATGTTCCATCGTTTCATCCATGGACCGAGGGCATTCAGTTGCCTCTGGATGATGGCTGAAGCTTCCAGAGGATCTGTGGCGGAGGCTAGGAAGGCGGTGTCATCGGCATAAGTGGCTACTGTGAGGTTCCGGGAGGGGGTGATGGGGAAGTCCGCTTTGTAGAGTGTGTATAAGATGGGTCCAAGAACACTGCCTTGTGGTACTCCTGCTCTTATGGGCCTAGGGGTGCTGATTGATGATCCGCATCTCACTCTGAATTCTCTTCCCTCTGTGTATGACTTGAGGAAGGCGAAATGGGAACTTGGGAGGTGGGTTTTAATTTTGAAAAGTAGTCCAGGGTGCCAGACTCTGTCAAACGCCTGTTTGACATCAAACATAACGGCGCAGCAGTACTTCTTCTTTTCGAAGGCCTCAAGTATAGTCTCAACAATCCGGTGGCATTGCTCAGGTGTTCCGTGAAGGCGTCTGAAGCCAAACTGGTGGTCAGGGACCAGACCGGCCTCCTCCAATACCGGCATTACTCTACGTAAAAATACTTTTTCAAGTATTTCGGAAAGGATTGCCAGCAAGCTAATCGGTCGATACGATGCTAGGTTGTCTTCAGGTTTCCTAGGTTTGAGGAGGACAATTACTTCCGCTCGCTTCCACTCTTTAGGGAAGTACCCTAGACGGAGGCAGCTGTTGAATATGTTGGCCAGCCATTGGGAGCAGATTAGGGGCAACATTTTCAGAGCTGTTGCATCGATACGGTCAGGACCCGGTGACTTGCCATTTTTTAGAGAGGCGATCTCCTGCGCAATCTCCTCTGGTTCGACGGGCTGTATTGGCGGGCCGGGAGCACTTGGGCTGTCACTTGGCAGTGCATCTGTCGAACGGTGAGAATGCACTATGTAGATGATCAGCAAAGGCTTCTGCTCTTTCGACCTCAGTCCGACGCCAGGAACCGTCCACTTTTCGCACGGGTGATATCTTCTTCACAGGACTTTTTATGTGCCTCGTGACATTCCACAGATTGTGTTGCGGGTCTCCAGGTTCCAGCTCCTCAAGGAATCTATGAAACGAGTCCTGCCGTAGGATGGATAGCTTGTCCTTCAAATCTTTGGTGGCACGATTAAGTGCTGTCTTGTCCCTGGGGTTGCGCGAGGAAAACTCGACTCTTCTGAGGCGCCTGTTTTCGGCCACGAGGGCCGCGATTTCCGGAGACCACAAGTGCACGTCTCTTTTCGGTATTCTCGGGGTAGTCGGTGGAGGTGGATTCGCAAACTCAGCGGCATTGTGCATCTCTTTGGTTAGTTTTTCTATGGCCGCATCTATGTTGCTTGGTGTGGAAAGAGGGGTATCTGGGTACAGGGAGGAAAGCATCCAAAACGTAAACTTGGGGGCATTTGTGTGTTTTCCGGTGAGTCTTCTAAGCGGGGTTTTTCTGAGGGCGGAGATGTTTAGGAGCAAGTTTACTGCGCTGTGGTCAGATAGCAGTTTATCATAGCTTGAGCATGTTATCTTAGAGTGTCCTATGCCCTTGGAGACGGCGAAGTCCAGCAGATCCGGCTGTTTTGAAGCGTCGGTAGGCCAGTATGTGGGTTCTCCAGTGGAATGGCAGTCCAGACTCTTCCGCTGCAGGTACTTATAGAGCTTTATGCCTTTGGGGTTGTTTGTGCGGGACCCCCACCAGTAGAGTTTGGCGTTAAAGTCTCCAGCTGCTATAAACCGAGGACGGAGGGACTCGAAGAAGTCCTGAAGGTGGGTCTCGGTTATCGAGTGTCTGGGTGGGAAGTAAACCGCACCAATGGTGATATCTTCCTGTGGGCTAGAAACCCTGGTCACGGCGCACTGAGCCCATTCCTCCTGAAACGCGGGAAGTTCCGTGTACTGAATGCCACTCCTGATGAGCATAGCTGCTCCTCCGCGTGCTCTGCCAGATGGATGGTTGGCATGTAACAGTTCGTACCCGCTAATTTTAAAGTAGGATCTGGGACAAAAGTGGGATTCCGAAACTAGAAGAACATCGATATTGTCTGTTTTGATGAGATGCTCTACTTCGGCTTTGCTCCTCTGCAGGCCGTTTGCGTTCCAAAAACTATGTTAAGGCTTATTTGCATTATTTTTTGTTGAGGATGGGAGCTATAAACTGCATCATCTGTGAAAACATCTGCGATAACATCTGCGATATCAACTTTTCCATCATCCTCTCAATCGATCCTTCCATGCGGGCAAGCATATCAAACTGGTTGGGTTGTGGGGCTTCGGGAGTGGTATGAGGGGTTTGTTGGGGATTCGCTGGCTGTGTC
Organism: Drosophila merina; assembly: GCA_035047645.1. Taxonomy (NCBI): domain Eukaryota; kingdom Metazoa; phylum Arthropoda; class Insecta; order Diptera; family Drosophilidae; genus Drosophila; species Drosophila merina. Next base: position 225,817 of record JAWNPH010000069.1, on the reverse strand, counting down.
ACTTGGTTTCCTAGGAGTACGTCCCATTTACTTGTACCATTAATGATAGTTGGTATCTGGATGAGAGGTGGTTTGTTGCTGCTCTCAACGGGTCTGGCTTTAGGAGATTGCTGCGCTTTTGCCTTTTTGTAGGCAGGGGATCCTCTGAACGACGCAGGGTGATCAGCTTGGCAATGTAAACAGCATGCTTTCTCGTCTTTTTTTTGGTTCATGACCTAGAGTCATGAGAATCACCACATTTCACGCAGCGATGTTCCAGGAAGCAGTAGCGCTGGGTGTGTCCAAACCCTTGGCATCTGAAACATTGTGGAACGTCGTTGAATTTCAGTGGGGGCTTTACGGTGACGACTGATCTGCAAATCCTCTTTATTTTAAAAACCTCTTTGTTGTTGCTTGCTGGTTCTAGATTGATAAAGAAGATCCCCAGTGGTTGTTTGGATTTCCTGCCAATGGGATTGTGCAGATCCCTCACAGTATGGCCGTATTTGTGGAGTTCTTCTTTAATTTTAGTCTGGTCCGTTGAGTGGTGAAGTCCCTTGATGACCGCCCTGTAAGCTCTCTCATCCTTTTGTTGGAAGGTGCGGTGTCTTTTGTTATGTGTCACGAGGTGCTGACGTAGGGCTGTGTAGGACTCCTTGTCTGGCATCATTACGCGTACGTTATTATTTCTCTCCGTTTTATAGGAGAAATCCTTTTCGGATCCGACTAAATCCGATATCATCTTGACAACCGCTGTAATGTCGGTCACGTCTGGGATGTAGATCGGGGGAGGCTTGAGGGTCTTCGGGATCGGGATTGGTTTCTCTTCTGTTTTAGATGCGACTGCCTCTGAGGCAGTTTTGGGTTCGTCATGATCGTCGTCGTCTTCTTTGCTTGAGAGGAGGGCAAAGGGGTTATTTGCGAGCTTGCTGCGCAGAACTGCGCTGGTGCTAGGTGTGACGTTTGGCTTCTCTCCTTGCCTATTACGCGCGGACTTGCGCTTGATCTCGCTGGGCTCCGAGAAGGAAGAGCTCCAGCTTGAGTCTCTGCTCGAGCTGCATTTCCTTGCTTTGAGGACCTTCTTACTGGACATTGTTTTGCCGAGCTTAATGGCACGCGGCGGGGCCTGCCAGTCCATACTCTATGTTGGCGTTCTATAACGTTTATGCAGCAACGGCAACGAAAGGGCAACGGACAAAGTGGGACTCCGCTCTTGGCAGCCCGACCCGGCCCGTAAAATGTGCAATCAACCAAGTCCCACGTGCGGGAATAACAAAACACGAAATTCCGAAAAATAATTCAATTTAAAATCGAAAACAAAGTTCCTTTTTGATGAACGATTTTTCAATGAATGATTTCTGATTCTGATAAGTATTTATTGCAATTTTGTAAAGATCTGCAAGGGTATACCATCGTCGGCAAGCCGAAGATAACTTTTCTCACTTGTTTTTTTTAATTTAGTTCTTTATTAGTTACCTCGTTTATAAAAAGTAGCTCACAGAAGTTTTCACTGTCATACCGCTGTACAGATATTGGGTTATTAATTATGATCGTCAAATCTTGTTCGGATGCGTTAATTAATTCGACTTTTGCCTTGTAGTAATTTTATGTTTTTCTGTTCCCTCCGTATTCTTTCCGAAATGGACAATCCATCCTGTATATTTATTTCGCTTATGTATACCTGTATATTATGACACTCTACTAATGTCGACGTTTGTGATTTCTTATTTTTTTCGCGCGGCTCCCACTGCATAACGTACAGCCGACCTCCCGCCCAACCGACCGAGGGGCGCTGCCGTTTATCGTACGGCTCGTACGGCTACGGGGATAGACCCGAGAGAATAAAGTTTAGAAAAGATTACGAGGAAAAAGTAGAGTTCGTTTGTTGCTCTGAAAGGTAGGTGAGAATTGAGGATTTGATAGAAGTGGACGTGCAGAGTGAAGTAATAGAGTATAAGTCATTGTAGTCAGAACATAAAACCCTGAAAGGCTCATGCTGGGCATATGAAGATCTACAACAACTTAGGAATAGGGGACTAAAATTTCTAGTACGTCTCTTTTGAATGTTAAATGTTAGTCGTGTTAGTAGATGCTGGCTGTCTACATTACCATTAATAAGGTTATAAAGGAAAACGAACCCAGCATCTTTCTACGATTGGTTACGGAAGGTAAATTAATTAGAAGGAGTCTGTTAGAGTAAGATGGGAGGTGAAGATTTGCATCCCAGTTGAGTCCCCTAAGTGCAAACATCAAGAAATTCTTTTGAACGGATTCAATGCGATCTTGATGAACCCCATACTGAGGACTCCAGACGCATGACCCGTACTCCAGAATTGGACGTACTAAAGATACGTATAAAGTTTTAGTAATGTAAGGGTCATTAAATTCCTTGGACCATCTTTTAATGAAGCCAAGCACTGAAAGGCTCATGCTGGGCATATGTAGATCTACAACAACTTAGGAATAGAGGACTAAAATCCTTGGCTTTATTAACCATCGTAGAAATGTGGTCGGAAAATTTAAGTTTAGTATCTAATAGGACACCAAGATCGTTAAACTGAGTTAATCTAACTAAGGGGATCCCATAGAGAAAGTATGTCGACTGGTTAGGGCACGAGCGATAGAAAGACATAAGTTTACATTTTGACCCATTAAGTTTTAAGAGATTGGTGGAACACTACTTTTGAAAATTGTCCAAATCTGACTGAAGTTTATATTGGGCAGAAGGGGATTTGTATTGAAGACAAAGCTTAACGTCGTCTGCATACATAAGAACCAGAGAGTTCGTTATGGCAGGGGGTAGGTCGTTAATAAAGATAGTGAAAAGTAGTGGCCCAAGATGGCTTCCTTGGGGGACTCCCGATGGAGCACTAACAAGACGAGAGTGTACATCCTTAAAAAGAACACCTTGGGTTCTCCCAGCTTAGTAGCTAGAAATCCATGCTGACATGGAGAAATAATTGAACTGCAGAGATGTTGAAGATGTGGTGTTACCAATTTTTCAAAAAGCTTTGGAATTGCTGACAATTTAGAGATTCCTCTATAGTTTGCAGCATCCGATTTTTTCCCTTTTTTGTGTAGGGGAATTATGTAGGATTCCTTCCACATTTGGGGAAAAATCGAAGTTTCTAGAGGCAAAGAGAAATGTTTAAGAAGGGGTCTGCACAATGGCTTAGCGCAGTTTCTCAGTACACAGCCAGGAACACCATCAGGACCTGGCGAATAGACTGGTTTCACCCTCGGAAGATCCGATAACACAGTGCTTTCGGAGAAAGTTGGATAGAAAATAAGATTAGCTGATTGAATGTTATATGAATTGGGCTGATCCATACTTGTAGGAAATGAGTACGTTGTTTGCAAGAAAGTTGCGAATAGATCGGCAATACCCTGATCAGTAGTCGCAGATACATTTTCAAACGAAATTAGGGGGGGGGGGCAAGATACCTGCGTACGCTTAGTGTTGACAAAATTATAAAAGTAAGTAAAAGTAAAGTAAAAAGTAAAAGTAAAAGTAAAAGTAAGTGTTTCAATCGAAACCTCAAGCGTTGGGTGTTAAGGATCTTCTGGGAGCGAAAGTGGCATGGCTCTGGAAACGGTTATTCCATCTGAGTCAGAAACGAAACATAGATCTAGAAGCCGACCTAACCGTCCTATCTGGATTGGATAGGCTTCCAACCGACGTTGTGAAGTCATTTCTAATTATCTGGGATTGCAATGCACCGAAGTTAAAATGGTTGAAAAAAGAGTAAAATCGAATTACGACCTGTTACTGTACATTGTTTACTTTGTAAACAAAAGTGTAACAGTACAACAACTGCGTAACAATTTCAAGTATATTAACCACATGAAAGTACGATGGGATCACAAGTTAAAAAATGAAAACAAAATAACACAATGTTACAACTGTCAAATGTTTGGACATGGGTCAAACAATTGCTCAGTCAAAACCTCTTGTGCACACTGTGCTGGACCCCACACAACAGCTTCATGTACGTATACAAGCAACATAAAATGTACAAATTGTAAAGGAGAACACCCATCAACCGATAAGACTTGTCCATGCCGTTTGTATTATCTCAACCTGATCTCAAAGCGTTCGGCAATGCGAATGAGAAGAACCAACCTTGAAACTCAAATAACTGTACAGAGTAAAAGCAAAACTCTTGATAGTACGAGCTCTGGAAGTCCCCTCTTCGTCTACTCTAATTAAGAGAGTTCCTTCATTTACACATGGCAGCTACAGAGATGCACTCGTCAAAGAATCCACATCACCAAGAGAACCACCAACCAAACAAGAGCTTTTTTCTGCTGACGAAATTAATTCTTACTCATAGATTTAATAAATAACTTAAGCACATGCTCCAACAAAGGAGAACAATTTCAAGTAATTTCAAACTTAGCAATTAAATATGTATATGCAAAGAAATAACTCAATTGATAATCTAATTATTATGGCATGGAATTCCCGTGCCGTTAAAAATAAGAGAGTAGAACTTATCAAATTTTTAGATGAAAATGAAATTCATGTGGCTGCGCTAAGTGAAACTTGGCTCACTCAAGACGATCGGCTTAACATTCCTAACTACACTGTGTATAGGTGCGATAGAACAGGCAGCAAAGGTGGCGGTGTTGCCATTATCGTGAGCAACAAAATAGAACACAAACAAATTCCCAATATTAAAACTCATCTTATTGAAAACGTTGGCGTTGAAATCAAAACCAACTCTAATACTAACAACTTAAAAATTTACTCTGTGTACTTCCCTGGCAACACAGCAAAATGTTTACTAAATTCATGCAATAATTGCAAGGACCGAAATCATATGAAAAGCCAATTTAAGTCTGACTTACTGAAAATATCAAGGTTACAGGGCCATTTTATAGCCTGCGGTGACTTTAATTCTCGCCACAGGGCCTGGAACTGTATTCGAGCCAACTGTTGGGGTAACATTCTTAATGACCTTTCAGATCTAGGAAAACTCAATATTTTATGCAGTAACCAACCCACATATATTCCGATGTGCCACAAAGCGAAGCCCTCCACAATTGACATTTGTCTCACAAAATCTCCTGAAAAAATCACAAATTCAATAGTGGTAAACGATCTCTCTTCTGATCATTTACCAATAGTATTAAAATATTCAATAAATTTCATACTTACAGAAAAGTTACACCCAATTATCAGCAAAGCAAATTGGAAACTATTTAAGGAAATTATTAGTGATATGCTATTAGACATAGATTTTATTAATGACAATTCCTCGGTTTCAACTTCTGAAAGCAAAATCCTTTACAGAAGCAGTAAATTACGCATTTCAGGAGTCAGTTCCACACAAAAAAACAAAAAAAAATCTGAAAATTACAAAATTCCCCAAGACATTTGTGAACTGTTCAAAATAAGAAATTTAATCCAGAGAAAATGGATCAGAACAAGGTTGCCCATATTTAAAGCTAAATGTAACCACCTGAACTATATTATCAGGCAAAAGTTATTTATACATAATAATGAACAATGGAACAATAAGCTTCAAAAACTGGATAAAAGTAGCAAACCCTTCTGGAACATAACGAAAGCATTAAAAAAAGCGAAAGCAATTTATACCCTGTCTTTATTCTGCAGATACAAGCTATGTTACAGGAGAAGAAAAAGCTAAAATACTTGCTGACACCTTTGAACAAAAGCATAAGTTAACAGATACACACTCGAATCAAGAAACTATCAACTTAGTCAAATCGACATTGCAGACCATTGAAAATAATTACATCCCCAACCAACAAATACTTCAAATTCAAAACTCTGAAATCTTATACATTATTAATGGTCTTGTGACAAGAAAATCTCCAGGGAATGATGGTATTCGTAACGTTTGTTTAAAGAATCTTCCTGCGATCGCTATTAGTTTTTTGTCTCAACTATTTAATCTCTGTTTTCGCATTGGTTATTTTCCTGACGCATGGAAAGTCGCCAAAGTAGTACCTATTGCTAAGCCAGGAAAACCTGCTAATACACCTGATAGTTATAGATCAGTCTACTGTGTGGCCTGTCAAAAATATTGGAAAAACTTATTAAAGTTAGATTGGTTGACTTCTTGGACATACACGGTATATTACCTTCTACACAATATGGATTTAGATCTGGACTAAACTGCATAACACCTTGCTTAAAACTTAAGAACTTCATTAAAGACAAATTAGAAAATAAACATTCAGTGGGGTTGGTCACACTTGACATCGAAGCAGCATTCGACACAGTCTGGCATGAGGGATTAGTTTACAAATTAATAAATATTAAAGCGCCCTTATACCTTATAAAAATAATCCAAAACTTTTTGAAGCAACGTATATTTTACACTGACATCAACGGAGACCGATCCACGCAGCGATATATTTTAGCTGGAGTCCCGCAGGGTTCAGTTTTAGGGCCAATATTATTTAACATATACACACATGACATACCACAAGTAATTGATTGCAAACTTTCTTTATTTGCCGATGACGCAGCCATTTACACAGCTGGTATTTTATACAATGAAATAAGCAATCCTATCCAAAATTACATTAATATACTAGAGAAGTACTATCATAAGTGGAAGATTAAAATTAATCCTAACAAAACTAGCGCTGTCTTCTTTACTAAACGAAGAAAACCCTGTTATACACCTGATAGCTGCCTACAAATTTGTAACACTCCTATTCAATGGGTGAACAATGTTAGATATTTAGGTATACACTTTGATAAAAAACTCACGTTTAAATTTCATATTGGAGTCACAATTGACAAAATAAACAAAATAATTCGCATAATGTATCCAATTATTAATCGAAAATCAAAACTATCAACTCTAAACAAACTTATAATTTTTAAGACCATAATAAGGCCGGCTCTTATGTATGGTAGTCCCATATGGGGGAAATGTGCACAAACACACATTAAAAAAATCCAAATATGCCAAAACAAGGCATTAAAATTGTTATTAAATCTGCCGTACTACACAAGCACTAAATACATACACAGCATTGCTAAAATTTCAACTGTTAAACAATATTTAAGTTAGTTTAGTTTTAAGTTAGGTTAGTAAATTCAAATTAAGGTTTTTTCCCCATTTTCCTTATAAATATATAGAATGTAAGCAAAATGTAAATCAATTTCATTTGTTAATATTAAAATCAAAATTAATAATAATTTAGTTGAAAAGCAAATTAACGCTAAACTCTGGAACATATGATATAAAGTCATAAGCTTTAGTGCCAAAATATCGTTTTAAGGGATAAATAAAGCAAATAAATAAATAAATAAATATAGCCATGTCCGTCTGTCCGTCTGTTTCTATGCAAAAAATAGACAGTAGTTTTAAAGCTAGCCTTTTAAAATTTTTACCAGATCATTATTTTTGTTGCACGCAGATCATGTATAAAAATCGGTCGGATCGGACAACTATATCATATAGCTGCCATACAAACGACCGATATGAAAGCAAGTCTTTGTATGGGAAACTTTTTTGTTTTACAAGCTATTGCAACTGAATTCAACATTTATTCATTTGACATAGCCATACACGATTTGTGAAAGTTTGATTTGGATCGGACTACTATATCATATAGCTGCCATACAAACGACCGATATGAAAACAATTCTTTGTATGGAAGAAGATAACTTTTCTTACTTTTCATACCCTTGAAGAAGGGTATTATAATTTTGTCCAGAAATGTGTAACGCATTAAAGGAAGCATCTCCGACCCCATAAAGTATATATATTCTTGATCAGCATCAACAGCCCAGTCCACATAGTCATATCCGTATGTCCGTCTGTGCGTCTATCCGTCTGTTTCTTGCCGTTTCCAGCCGTCTACGGCCTTGGCGTAGGAGTTTGTGAACATGCTTCTCTCTATGCTTGCTTCTGCTTCTCTGGCCAAAGCCAGTGCAGCTGGCAAATCCTTTGTTTGGGCCGGGAAGACCACAGCTCTAGGGGACTTTTTGAGCCCTGAAATGGATGCATGCAGCGCGTCGGCTCTGACTTCAGCGTTAAGCAGGTCAGCCCCCTCTTGTTCATGCATTATTACGATTTTGTTGGTGACAAGCGTTGGCTTTTTCTCAACTTCGTCGTAGTATTGCATTAATGATAGGTCACCCTGCCTAACTATCTCCAATCCGTGCCTCAACAAACGTAAGGATGTCTTGTCCGAGTAGGTACAATCTAGCCTGGCCAAAATGGCATCGAAGTTTAATACTGTGTTGTCGGACACAAGGAAGGCTGCAGCTGCGCCACGAATTTTGTTTCTTAATATGGCAACAGCTTGGTAATGAGCACTGCTGCTGTTGAAGGGCTTGAAAAGGTCGTAGGCGTATATGGCCGATTGTCTCCAGGCCACATACTCGTCTTGAGTACCGGAGAACTCTGGTACAGACTTTATTGTGTCTAGAGGTAAGTCGCACCTAACATCGGAATTAACAGAAACCTTTTCATAAGTTATGATTTGCGGTGCTACCACCTGCAAACTCTGTACCTGATTAGCTAGGAAATTTAATTGGGTCTGAAACTGAGATTGCTGTTGCGCGAGTGCCTGCCTAACAGCATTGTCGATAAGGGCTTGCATTTAACTTGGGTCCATGGTGTTATCTACCGGTGCACTATCTAACGGCTGATTTATTATCTGGCTCGCTTGTTCCTCCTCCCAGCTATCCTCACTTTCGTATTCAATCTTTACGTTTCTATATGAACCTGCCCAGCTCATTGGTTGGTTGACGCTTTTTTTTTTTTGTTTTTTAATATTTATTAGGGCAAACAGGGTATCTTGGAACCCCTTGTTGTCATTGGTATCAATTAATACTGCCCGAAGGGCTCGCCGGCTAAGTGTGCTTAGCGTTACCATAATTACTAAATTTAAACTAACTTAACAAACTAACAATATTTAACAATACTTAAAAACTTTTCAAGAGAACGTTGTTCAAGAGGCGTCCAAACGCAAAACCTCCAAGAAGAGTATGAAAAAACAGCAAAGGCTGCAGTCGAAGAGATCGACAGTGAGAATGAGTACGCTCCCAGTGACAACTCTTGAATTTTTAGGGGACGCTCCCGGTTGCCGTTCATTGAACGACGGTTGGCTGGGAGAACGTTAAGGATGTTAATCGACACCGGCGCGGCAAAAAATTACATAAGGCTCGTAAAGGAGCTGAAAAATGTAATGCCGGTCGCCTGCCCTTTTTCGATGAGCTCAATACATGGCTCTACTGAAATAAAACACAAGTGCTTACTGAAAGTCTTCAAGCACACCTCCCCATTTTTTCTTCTTGACTCTCTCAACGCGTTCGACGCTATTATAGGTTTGGACCTGTTAGCACACGCCGGGGTAAAATTAAACTTAGCAGAAGACGCCCTAGAATACCAGGGCATCTCCGAAAAGCTGCACTATTTCAGCTGCCCCAACGTAAACTTCACTGATGTGAACGATATTGTTGTTCCTGCCTCCGTTAAAAAGGAGTTTGAGGACACAATAATAAGGAGAAAAAAAGGTTTCTCCATTGCTTATGAAGCTATTCCATTTAACACCGCTGTCACTGTCACGATTCGCACAGTAGACAATGAACCAATGTACGCCAGAGCTTACCCAAATCTCATGGGTGTTTCCGACTTCGTAAACAACGAAGTCAAGCAATTGCTGAAAGTCGGCCCTCTAGGTCACCCTATAACAGCCCGACCTGGGTCGTGGACAAAAGGGGGACTGCCGCCTTCGAGAACCCGAAGAAGAGGTTGGTCATAGATTTTAGGAACCATTCCAGACCGTTACCCGATGCCTAGTATTCCCATGATTCTAGCGAATCTTGGCAAGGTAAAATTTTTTACTACCCTTTCTGACCATGTCCGCCACATCGATACTGTGCTGAAATGCCTAATCAAGGCGAATATGAGGGTGAGCCAGGAAAAGACTAGGTTCTTCAAAGAAAGTGTAGAATACCTCGGCTTCATAGTGAGCAACGATGGAACTAAGTCCGATCCAGAACAAGTAAAGGCCATTAAGGAATACCCTGAACCCAAAAGCGTCTACAGCGTCAGATCTAAGAAGATTTGTGTTGAGTTTAATGAAACTCAACGCAGCGCATTTCAAAGGCTTCGTAACATTCTGGCATCAGAGGATGTCATACTCAAGTACCCCGACTTCAAAAAGGCCTTTGACCTCACCACAGATGCTTCAGCAAGTGGCATCGGTGCAGTCCTATTGCAAGAGGGTAGGCTGATTACCATGATATCCGGTATCCTGAAACAGGCTGAGCAAAATTATGCCACAAATGAAATGGAATTGCTAGCCATTATATCGGCCCTAGGTAAATTACAGAACTTTCTGTACGGCTCCAGGGAAATCAATATATTCACTGACCACCAGCCTCTCACGATCACTGTTGCCGACAGGAACACGAACGCCTAGATAAAAAGGTCGAAATCCTACATAGAGCAACATAACGCCAAGGTCTTCTACAAACCTGGCAAAGAAAATTTCGTGGCAGATGCCCTGTCCAGGCAAAATCTTAATGCCGTTCAAAACGAACCACAGTCAGACGCTGCGACTATTCACAGCGAGCTCTCCCTGACCTACACGGTCGAAACCACTGATAAACCTTTAAATTGCTTCAGAAACCAGATCGTTCTGGAGGCAGCACGTTTTTCACTCAAGCGAAACCTAGTGCTGTTCCGAGGTAAAACTCGCCACTTGATCAGTTTTACTGACAAAGGTTATTTATTAAAAGCCCTGAAAGAAGTCGTTAATCCTGACGTCGTAAACGCTAGTCATTGCGACTTTCCTACTCTAGCAAGTTTCCAATACGACCTTATTATGCACTTCCCAGCCACTCAATTCCGTCACTGCAATATTGTCGAGATATAACCAATAAAAACGAGCAGTTAGAAATCGTCAATGCAGAGCACGACCGTGCACACAGAGCCGCGCAGGAAAATTGTTAGATATAACCAATAAAAACGAGCAGTTAGAAATCGTCAATGCAGAGCACGACCGTGCACACAGAGCCGCGCAGGAAAATATTAAACAAGTCCTTCGAGACTACTATTTTCCAAAAATGGGCAGCCTGACAAAAGAAGTGGTAGCTAATTGTATGCACCCAAGCAAAGTACGACAGACACCCGAAGAAGCAAGAGCTCGGGGAAACGGCCATACCCAGTTATACCTGCGAAATGGTGCACATTGACATATTTTCAACCGACAGGAAACTGTTCCAGACGTGCATTGATAAAACCTCTAAGTTTGCAGTGGTGCAACCGGTTACGTCCAGAACTATAGTGGACATCACAGGCCCCCTATTACAGATTATTAACTTTTTCCCCAACATCAAAACGATCTATTGCGACAATGAGCCTGCATTCAACTCAGAGACAATTGCTTTAATGCTCAAGAACAGCTACGCCATCGAAATTGTGAATGCGCCTCCGCTTCACAGCTCGTCCAATGGCCAAGATGACCAGATGCCTGAAGTTGGACAAGAAGACAAACGACACAGTAGAGCTAATTTTGAGGGCCACGGTGGAATATAACAAAACCGTGCACTCGGTTACTCGTGAGAGACAATTGACGTTGTTCACGTAGGGGTCCACGAGCGCTGCCTAGAAATCAAGGCAAGACAGCATCGGAAGATGCATCCCATTCCGGCAAAACCGTGTGTTCGAGGTAGGAGAACACGTGTTTGTAAAGATCAATAAGAGGTTAGGAAATAAACTGACCCCACTATGCACGGAACAAAAAGTGCAAGCAGACCTCGGAACGTCTGTTCTTATTAAGAGGAGGGTGGTCCACAAGGACAACCTCAAGGCATTCCGAGTCTTTTCCCCATTCCCATATGCGTAAGTTACTAGAGATCGATACCGATAACTTTGTTGTCCATCTTCAAGTATACTAGGAGTCCTAGATTTCCTAGGAACAGCCCTAAAGGTAGCCCCGATGCCTCAGACCTTCTAAAGATTAAGATCACAGAGGCTTTACTAGTAGAGTCTAATTCCAGGCAGATAACCATAACTTCAGAAACAGATAAACAAGTTAACTGACACCATCAATAAGGTGATCAATGCCCGTAAGAGCGACTTGGTTGACACTCCACATTTATAGGAAGCACAACTGGCAAGAAATAGAATGCTATCAGCAGAAATTCAAAACTTAATTCTCACTATTACTTTGGCCAATTCAAACATAGTAAATCCACCAATTTTTGACCATGCCGATTTGAAATCACCTCTAGAACAAGACACCCCAATTGTTAGCTTAATAGAAGCCTCCAAGATCAGGGTCCTTCAGTTCGATAATAGCATTCATATTCTAATTTCCTTTCCAAGAGTCAAGTTCAGTTGCAAGAAAGTCGCCGTCTACCCTGTGTCTGACCAACACATCATCTTACGTCTGGACGAGGACACGCTGGCCGAATGCGAGCATGACACCTTTGCGGTCACTGGATACACAGTCACCACGCACTACACGTTCTGAGAGCGGTCCCGGCGCGAAACTTGTGCGCTCTCGCTCCACGCATGAAGCGCTGCTTAATGCCACACTCAACCTAGCCACTTGCAAGAAGTAACTTTTGTAGATGACGGCGTTGTGATAATCAACGAAGCGTCAGGTCGCGTTAGCACCGATGGCAGCCCAGAAATACTGGTCGAGGGGACCCAACGGCTCCGAGTTCGTAAACCTACGGAAAGCATTAAGCAAGCAGCCAGGCATTGTACGTTCTCCGTTACTTAACATCGTCGGCCACGATCCTGTGCTCAGCATTCCTCTGCTACACCGGATGAATAACGAGAACCTACACTCCATCCAAAGCTTTAAGGATGATATGGAATCTGAAGGTTCGCCTAGACTCTGATCCTAAACGTTGGTTTGATCGGCTCTCTCACCCTTTATCTGGCATTAAGGAGAAGACGAGCCTCCAAGGAGATACAGCGAACCATCGACACATTCAACATGACCGAGGACGGTCACAAACTTGAGGGGGGAGTAGTTAACAACCAAAAATGTATTACTTCATAGCAACTAAATAGCTTCGTAGAAACAATGCTGACGCGCCAGAACTGGGTTCAGCGCTCCACGCAAAGAACGTCTGGCAGCGGAAAGCTGACACTTCTTATTTAGAGTATTGCTTCACCTTGCAAGGAATGCTAAGTCGGCTTGCCGACTTGTCTTCGTGGCGCGATACATTGCTGTGAGGGTAAACTCAGTTTGAAGATTGTCAACTCCGGCGCACAGCCGTAAACCCAATTGTCATTATTATCAATTACATTGCTAAGCAATCCACACGAAAGGGGCGAAGTCAAGCCCTTCACTGTAATCTTTATAAGAAGTTCCAAACCAGACGCAATCGTCTCACCACCGCCGTCGCAGGAGAGAGGACTCTGGATCGACGCGGGAAACACACTTATAATTCACCGTTATCTTTAAAAGAAGTTCCAAACCAGACGAAATCGTCTCACCACGGCCGTCCCAGGAGAGAAGACTCTGGATCGACGCGAGAAACATACTTATAATTTGTATGCAACCGGGAAAGTCACCTAAAGAGGAAACTAAGAAGGTTAAGCCCCATTCCCGAAAAAACTCAAGTTCATTAGTGAACAAAAAAGCCGCACTTATAGGAGAAAACTAATTCTACGTAAAACTCTTAAGAAAAGGGAACATAAATGAAACAAAGGTTCAAACTAAAACCGACAATAGCCATCGTCTACTAACGAAATTCTTGGATGAAGCAGGAAATAGCTTTTATACATACCAACTAAAAATGTCTTGGTGACACGAAAAAAATGAAAGAACTCCCACCGTGTGCGGTTCTAACCTTATCTCATTTCTTCAACGCTAAAACTTGGATACTATCCCCAAGGATGGAAAAAGTGGTCATAGTAATCGCATCAAAGAAGAAATTCGTACCGCTTTTGAGCACCGGAAATACTGCTCAACGATATTCTTAGATGTTGCACCAGCATTTGGCCGTGTCTGCCTAGAAGGATTAATGCACAAGATAACAAATTGCTTTCCCAGAACACAACCAAAGTGCTCGAGTCATATCTCTTCAAAAGAGTGTTCTCAATCAGGTGTAACAATTCGACTTCAAATGACCGCGTGATCGCAAGCCGCGAAAAACTTAGCGTGCATTGTCGCACGAGAGTTTGGAGGGCAAACTGCGGTAAGATAGGATTAAAATAATTTATGTTGAATAACCTTAAAAAGAACGATTATAGAATAAAACGAGCTACTACTGCCGGAAGTCTTCCTTTCCTTCGGGATCCAAGAGGCGGTAACCGTTGAAGGCAACTCCACTCGAGCGACGACATCTTTTATTCGCAGTCGGAGGGAGACTGCAAGGGCAACTTGCGCTGGAATGACGGCTTAGACGGCCAGTTAAAGAGTTGCTAGGAGCTGGAGTGACGGTGTAGACGGCCAGCGAGGAGGGTTTGTGAGTGCAGCCAGCGGTCACGAGGCGCAAGGAGCGCCAAGTATCGACGGCCGCAGCCAGCGACCACAAGGTGTCGGAGACGCCATTTTGGAGCGCGCACAGGCGCCGCCTCATTCTCCCAGCATTCTCCCAGGAAGAGTGCCGCCAATCGCAGTTGGCCCATGCGCAGTTGGCGCCAACAGTGGAGCGTCGGGTCGGCCACCAGCTTGAAGCGGCCCGCCATGACCCATATCTAACGGAGAGGCATTCCATAACGGGGTCGGGTCGGTGCCCCATAACGGTGACGGTGCGAGCGGTGAGGCCTGCACGCTGCCGCGATCTTGGAGTGGACCGCCATTGCTAACAACTAGCAACCAATTTGTGGAGCCACTGTGTGCAACAAGCACTGCGCAGCCAGCGCATGGATACCTGGCGTGAGCGTCCACAATGCGGCAGCAGCATCGCCACTTGTTGAATCCTACACCGCGATGACGCCGAATGAAACCCAGGGAGCATATGGGCCAAGGAAGCTTCCGGACTTGCCTGTATTTGGAGGACACGCCGAGGAGTGGCGGAGTTCAGCGGTGCGTTCGTGGAGACGACCTGAGCGTAAAATTCCACGGATCAGTGAAGGCGCTACTAATTCATCTAGGGAATGTCAGCGCCGTGATGGACAAGCTGCGCTTTAGGTTCGGCCGACCAGAGCACCTTATACGCAGCCAGCTGAACAGCGTGCGAGAGGTGCAGCCAATTTCGGAGGACAATTTGGCGAAGATCATTCTTTCGCTACCCGAGTGAGTAACCTCGCGGCCTTCTTGCAGTCAGCGAAGGCGGAGAACCCAACCCTCATGGAGGAGCTTGTGGCCAAGCTTCCTACGAGCAAGCGCAAGAGTGCACTGGGCCAGGCATGCTGCAACGATTGCGCCCTTTCCCACTGTTGGTCACTTCAGCGCGTGGCTACAGGAGTACGCAAACGTGGTGTGCACGTTTTTGGCCGTCGAGGGAAAGGAGCCGAGGCGTCGAGTTCTGCATGCGAGCATCGACCAGGTGAGCTGGGCGGAAAGTGGATACGTATGCGCTCCTAGATGATGGTTCCTCCGTCACGATGATCGATGACGAGCTGCGAAGAGATCTTGGAGTGCAGGAAGAGAGTCGTCAGCTAAATATCCAATGGTTTGGAGGTAGGGCAACCAGAGACCCTACCAACGTGGTGAGTTTAAAGATAAGCGGAGTTGGAAAGCTCACTCGCCACGTATTGAGAAATGTGTATGCCATTTCGAGCCTGAGTCTGCCGATGCAGACATTGAGTAAACAGGATGTCCAAGGCGTGAATAGGGATGCGCGTCTGGCGATGAAGCCCTACAGTAATGCGGTTCCGAAGCTGCTCATCGGCCTGGATCACGGACATCTCGGATTGCCACTTAGAACGAGGCGGTTCGCTAGAGAGGGACCGTACGCGGCCGCACCCGAGCTGGGCTGGGTTGTGTTTGGGCCTGTAAGTGGGCAATCGACTACACTATCACCGACGTCCTGTCTACTTGCCGTTTCAGTGGATGACGCGATGGAACAGATGGTGGAGGACTACTTCGACATGGAGAACTTTGGAGTGAAGCCCGCGCCACAGGTCACAGCCAGCGACGATGTGCGGGCACAAAGGATGCTTGAAGACACCACGGTGAGAGTGGGGCGTCGGTACCAGACGGGATTACTCTGGAAGGACGACCACGTTGTACTGCCACAGAGCTACGAGATGGCGTATAAGAGGCTGGTCAACGTAGAGAAGAAATTGAAGCGCAATGAGCCGTTGGCGCAGGCTGTGCTCTTTCATTTCAGAGAGGGAGCAGTCGGAGTCTGCGGTGACATCAAGTAGATGTTCCAGCAAGTGCTAATCCGACCCAAGGACAGATGTTCCCAACGATTCCTATGGAAAGATGGCGACGACGAGAGAGATCCGGATGTCTATGAGATGAACGTAATGACGTTTGGAGCAGCATGCTCGCCGAGCGCTGCACATTACGTGAAGACCGTGAATGCTCTGAAGTTTCGGGATTCGGATCTGAGAGCAGTCGAGGCTATCACCGACTACCATTATGTCGATGACTATGTGGACAGTTTCGCTACAGAGAGCGCGGCTATCAGCATATCTATCAGCGTACATGCTGGATTCGAGTTATGCCAGTTTTCATCCAGCTTGCACACCGTGGAGACGGATTTAGGACCTGGACGCGTCAAGAGCGTCGGATGGGGTGAGGCTGAGCAAAAGATCCTCGGAATGCGTTGGCAGGTAGCATCGGATGACTTCAGATTCAACGTGGAGTATCATCGAGTGCCAAGCAGCATTCTGAGTGGAGATCGAGCCCCTACGAAGAGGGAATATTTGAGCCTGGTTATGTCGACGTTTGATCCCCTGGGATTCCTGTGCTGCCTCATGATTACAGTGAAGCTGCTGCTGCGAGAGATTTGAAGGCAGAAGATCCAGTGGGACGAACCACTACCAGAGGAGTTAAGCAAAGCATTTGCGACTTGGCGCAAAGAGATGGACGTCGTGGGACAGTTCTGATATCGCCATTATTTTGGGCGTGGAGCAGTCCGGGCCATAGAATTGCACGTCTTCGTGGATGCTAGTCAGGCAGCATTCGCGGCGGTGGCCTATGCTGGTGAGCTTCGTATGTGCAATGTGCGGCTGGAGCTGCAGGCAGCAGTTCTCGGAACCAGGCTGATGAACACTCTCAAGGAGGAGCACAGTGTGGCCATACGGACCTAGTGTTATGGACGGACTCAAAGACGGTGCTAAGATGGCAAAGACGGTGCAGTTTGTTGGCTGGGTCATGGGTCATCTGGGTGCTACGGTTTGCGCGCGTATGCCCCAAATAGAGAACCGATCTCGAGGAATATGGCCGTACTGCAGCAGAATGTAAGGACGCGTCGCTTCCCGACGAGATGAGGTCGGTGGAAACTGGACAGGACGTCGCTACCTCGAGCGACATTCGAGGGTTGGTACCCTACCTGGACAAGAACGGGATTCTGCGAGCTTACGGCAGAATTGATGCCGCACTGTGCATGCCGTACAGTGCGAGGAGGCCCGTAATACTGTCATACAGGCACAATCTGACAGAGTTGATTGTGCGACAGTTCTACGCCAGGATGAAGCAGCAAAATGTGGATACTACGATCGCTGAGATCCGGAGAAGATTCTGGGTCACGAAAATGAGGCGAGTGATGCGGAGAGTGATCTCATCGTGCAACGAGTGCAAGTTGCAGCGAGTGCGGCCGATGCCGCCGGTAATGGGACCCCATCCAGAGGACAGATTGGATGCGGGTGGATGGCCATTTAAGTACACTAGATTGGACTACTTTGGGCCACTGTTGGTGACTGTGTCCCGTCACAAGGAGAATCGTTGGGTCGCCTTGTTCACGTGCTTGGCGTCAAGGGCGATTCATGTGGAGCTGGAGCATGACCTGTCGACGGATTCTTGAATAATTTCGATCAGGAACTTCGTCTGCCGTAGAGGGCCAGTACATAGACTGCGCAGCGACAATGGCAAGAACTTCGTGGGAGCTGACAGGGAAGCCAAACGCTTGGTGACATGTTCGAGATGGAGAAGATTCAGAGTGAGTTGTCAAGCAGAAGCATAGAATGGGTTTTCAATTGCTCAGTGAACCCGTCTGAGGGCGGAGTATGGGAGCGCATGGTGCAGTGCGTCAAGTGAGTACTGCGTCATACCCTGAAGGAAGTTGCGCCGAAGGACCATGTATTTGAGAGTCTCCTGATTGAGGCGGAGAATATTGTGAATTCGCGTCCGCTTACCCATGTGCCTGTGGATGCGAAATAGGAGGCGCCGGTGACGCCAAATGACTTACTCAAGGGAGTAGCCAATCTGCCGGATACGCCTGGATTGGATGCCCATGGAGGGTTCTACAAGAAAGCAGTGAAGGATTGCTAGCATACTGCGAGACCGTTTCTGGAGGAGGTGGGTCATGGACTACCTGCCTACGCTTGTGTGCCGCGAGAAGTGGTGCCGAAGAACGGAGCCCATCCACCAGGGTGATATGGTCTTCGTCTGCGATCCCGCCTTGCCCCGGCGAGAGTGGTGCAAGGGCATCGTGGAGGAGGTCTAGAACGGAGCAGATGGAGTTGTCAG
The DNA here is from genome assembly GCA_035047645.1 of Drosophila merina. NCBI lineage: Eukaryota > Metazoa > Arthropoda > Insecta > Diptera > Drosophilidae > Drosophila > Drosophila merina. Next base: position 207,283 of record JAWNPH010000069.1, on the reverse strand, counting down.
GCGCGCCAAGGTGCGCGTGAGCGACAACGGCCTATTGAGGACAATGATGCGACCTGTCTCTAAACTTGCAATTCTGGATTTGAGTTATTCACGGGTTCGGGGATGGAAAAGTTTCCCATATAAAGACGTTTTCATATCGGTCGTTTGTAGTGCAGCTATATGATATAGTGGTCCGATCCGACCGATTCTTAAACTTGATCTGCGTGCAACAAATAATGATCTGGTAAAAATTTCAAAACGCTAGCTTTAAAACTGCTGTCTATTTTTTGCATAGAAACAGACGGACAGACGGACATGGCTATATCGACTCGGCTGTTGATGCTGATCAAGAATATATATACTTTGTGGGGTCGGAGATGCTTCCTTTAATGTGTTACACATTTCTGGACAAAATTATAATACCCTTTTTCGAGGGTATAACGAGCTACTACTGCCGGAAGAGTCTTCCTTTCCTTCGTGATCTAAGGTAGGGGTAGCCGTTAAAGGCAACTTTAATCGAGCGACGACACTACTTCTTCTAACAAATCCTCAATTCTCACCTACCTCTCAGAGGAACAAATGCATTATTCTTCTTCCTCATAATCCTATCTACACCCTAATCTCTCGGATCTATGCCCGCGATTTGTTCTGTAAGATAAACGGAAGTGCCCCTCGGCCGGTTTGGCGGTTATGCAAAAAAAAAATATCAATTCGCACCCCAGATTTTTTCTGAGGCTGAGGCTAGAATTGTTGACTGAAGGACCTGTGTAAAGAACCTTCTGGGGCATACAGAGTCATTACAAGGGTTAATTTTACCACACTCGCGGTACCACACAGAGTAACGGCACTGCCTGTTTTGCATTATTCTGATTTTAAACCACGCGGTAATTGATTTTTCACACCAACACGTGTTTACTTTTATATGCCGTGAAACAAAGAGTCGAAGATCAGGTGAGACTCACAAATTTTTTCAGAAGCTCGTGCCAATACTTCCGGAACTTTCGAACACCACTTTTTCAGGCGAAGCGCGCCTCTAGGCAGCAATATCGCAGTGAGATTACCTCCAAGTAAAGTCATTGAATTCAATATTATGTAACTATAGAATAAATTCATGTCAAAATATAAGCAACAAAACACTACGCTAAAAGCAACCCGGAACCGACAACGAGAACATTGATGCTCCAATCCAGAAATAGATAGCTTACTTTAAAATTCTCCACACTTAAATTGTACTTTAATCATATCGACCTTATGCTATATTACAATTAATTTACCACTTTTGCAATATTTCTATACATAAAATTTTAAATTTTTACAATTTAACAACGATCTGTTAAATATAATTTAATACGTAACTATTCTAAGGGGAATTCAATAATTTTTAATTTTTCACATTAAGCGAGAGAGGCATTTGGAGTCAACCAAACCATGAACACGCAAATACAGAAGCATGACCCTAGCACAGGCCCTAGGTCGTTAAAAATGTATTCCTGCAATGATCTGGCGTTAGATGATTGTCAGGGTGCAGGAACTTCTTTTGAACTTAATCAATACTATATTGATAAGTAGAATATTGTGGACTCGAAACGCAAGTATTCGAAGATAGGACGATCTTGGGTGATATATCGGGTGCTTTTCAAGGAGACCTTTTTTCAATAGGGGTCAGTTCAGCCATCTTTGATGTCAGCTGAAATGTGTCGAGGGCTTTATATTCAGTTTGGTTCGGCAATTTATGATATTTTATTTCGAAAATCAAAGGTCGTTTGTGTAAGTTTACTGTTTGCTTCGCCCATTTTATGGTGCTCATAATCGAGGCTGACTGTTGTCTCGGTGGTGTGGTAAACAAAGAAAATGGCCGCATATGGGCCGACACCATACCATGCAACCGATGCACCCAGAGAAATGCACAGTTTGTTGCGTCGAGGCCATCGGCTTAAAATGGAGTTAAGTCCCGATGAAAACTCCCTTGGCCTCCTGCGTAACACGAGAGTGCTTTATGAAACAGTATTCGTGATTAATTAATTTTTTTTTTTATAATATTAAGACAGTGCTGACAGTTGCCAACCATTTGGGTTTTTAAAGCGCTCGCTACCTTTATAAACAAAACACATACAACATACATAATTTAAACAAGTAAGGTAGCAGCAGTCGAGTTTCCCGATTGCAAAATACCCTGTACCCTTAGACATGCTTAAAATTTATTTATTTAATAACAATAAATAAATGAAACAATATTCTATTAGAAAAGAGTACCATAACAGTATAAATTTGTTATGATTTTGGTTATGAAAATAAGTTTCGTGTGTCATAAAGCTATACACATTTCGCTGTCAACGTCGCAGTCGGCGTCGCGCAATGCGTGTTTTGCTGCGCTACTGCTTCCCTTGCCATAGATTTTTAATGTGGCATAACTTCCGTGTTTCTTATCCGATTTGGTTCAAATTAATTGTGGGCGTGGCAGTTTTTTGCGGTTTGCGGGGGAGCGTGGTCGTGGCAGTTTTTTGCGGTTTGCGGGGGAGCGGTAGCGGATATCAAAATAAAAAACAAACTTGTACTGCGTATGGTAATTACCATTCCAACGATATATGGCACATTGGTGTAGCTCTTGTAGTTCCTGAGATCTAGGCGTTAATACGGACAGACAGACGGACGGTAAGACAGACAGACGGACATGGCTATATCGACTCGGCTGTTGATGCTGATCAAGAATATATATACTTTATGGGGTCGGATATGCTTCCTTCTGCCTGTTACATACATTTGCACCATATTATGGTACCCTTTTCACCCATTTTTAATGGGTACAGGGTATAAAAAAAAATTCCATTGCTTACGAATTCGTCGATATCTTTTTCTCGGGGCAAATATTGGAGTCCTGTATTTAGTTCAATTAATTCTAAACGAAATAAAGAACAAGTGGGAAACATGAATCAGCAACGTAGAAAATACCAAAGCAAGCACCTAAAAGAAACATTCAATCTCCTCCTGGCTTAGTTAAACATTTTGGCAAAAAATACCATAACTAATGTTAATCACAAAAAATAAGACGAAAACAGGGTTAAATATAAAAATATAATTTAAAAAACGATGGTAAAGAAAATACAAAATTTAAAAAACAATGGAATATTCTCACCTTGTCCAGCTTCTGGTCCCACTCCTGGTCCCACTCCTGGTCCTACTCCCGGCCCTGCTCCTGTTTTCGATTCCTCTGTTGGTTGTGGTCCTCCTGCAGGTAGGGTTCCTGGTCCACCTGGCGCTGGTCCCCCTGGTCCCGGTCCTTGAACCGCTCCTTGTCCTTATTTTTTCAATAAATAAAAAAAAAAAATTTAATTGTATCTTAGAAACTAAATTCAGGAGGGGCAATATTTATTGCCAGAGCAGCTAAGGCCTTCAGGTAGTTTTTATTTAATTGTTTATGTGTTGCTTATTTAAATTGCGTAAAATGCAATGAAGATACGTTTTTTAACTTTAAAATTAATGTTTAATTTAAGCCAAAGCTCAGTTATCAAATGACCAACCGGGTTATAAATATTTAGACCACTGTTGCATCCTTCGAGCGACAAAAAGCTCCCCAGGAGTAGTGGCATGTAGAAGAGGAAAAAAAGGTTCAAATGCACTGCAGAAATATCAAACGAACGCAAACCAAAAAGACTTGTAAGTGGGACATAACCAATTCATTTAGGGCTACCATGCTCCAGGGGAATCAGACTCCGTTCAAGTGATCCATATGGAACGTGTTCAGTAGCTTGCTGTAAACCACAAACTTTCACTGGAAATGAAGGAACGTGCGTTTTGACCGACAATAAATGCGTACTGGTTACGTAAGAAAACATCTTTATCTCGTAGCATCGCGGATAGGAAAACTTCTAAAAAACGCGGTGCTCACGTAGTTCAAATGGGTATAGTCATCCATGTACCACTTAAAGTCATGGTCTAAGTCAATGAAATGCGAAAACATCACTGCAGTTTTGTAGTTCGAAATAAACGAGCAGACCCGGAGATGGTCTGTTTACCGCTGGAGCGATCGCCGACATGAATCGATTACTTTGTACCACTCGAACTCATCGTAGGAAGTTAGACGAAAGCATTACACATAGATTTAGCACTCACTTTATCCAAATAATATATAATATAATATACATAAATAGTTAATTACTTATAATTTAAAAAAAAAAGAACAATGCTTATTGGTCTTTTTCTGAGTCCAGCTTTCGTCGATTTAATGGGTCTGCTTTGAAGCTATCCTTAACAGCGTTATGATTCCATCTTCTATATTTGAAGCTGAGCATTCAAGGAAGTGTCCTCCAACCCGATGGTTTCGCCGTCCTACTTCAAGCAAAGTGGTTCGGTCGTTGTGGCAAGATTCAGATAAAAGAATTAGAGTTCACTATCCTCGCTGTCATTAAAGAGCTCTGATTGGGGATGATTTTTGTGAAGTTGAGGATGATACGGTTTGATTGATAGTTTTTGACACCACAGTGCACTTAGAGAAACTTTTGGGATGGGTCATTAGACATCCAAGGAAGTACTTGTTTCATTTATTACAAGCTGTGTTTTTGGAACATAATTATTTCGAAACGGCATCTATTATTAGGGACACCAATCTGTCTTTTATTCACTTTGATATTACGTATCTTTTCAATCAATCAATCGACAATTGACTAGAACCGTGCAAAAGTCGTTAAAGGTATTAAAGACTTATGGAACTAATGCTGGTATTAATAGCTTATTGTGCATAAATTTATCCGGTTTCACTTTTTAATGGTTTTCTACATCTATCCGGTTTAAGAAGCCGGCCACTGCCCAGATGTTATCGTACATGCTGATGAAGATTGGACATTCCTCTGATATAACTTGTCTTGCAGCAAGCTGAGCGCATAATAAACCTACCAGATGGAAGCCATAATTCATCATCGGAATCATATTTGGCGGGCAAGAATCGCAAAGAATTGTCTGAACCCTCCCGTGACGTAAACCAAAGCGGCGAAGGGCGAACAAAAACTCATCTGTTGACAGATCACTCACCAGTTCTAAATGCACAGACTTTGTAGAGAAACAAAAAAATACTGCGATATAAGGCTTGAACGTAGCTTCCATGGAGTATTGTGAAAAATCCATATTGGAGCGCAATAATCTGTTTGTTGTACATGTTCTACAATTTACAGTTGTGCCTCATTTGCTGCCGCTCTTCATCAAAAGCATCATACATTTCTTTATGAAGTAAATCCGATATACACTGGCTTGGAATATTGTTCATTTTTACTCCAAACATCAGTTCAATTGGAGTCCTCTTTTTCGACGCATGGACATTGGAGTTTATAGCTTTCTGCACGGTCGGTACAAACTTATACCACTTAGCAGCATCCACGAAACCAAGGTCCAGGAAAAACTGAAGAGACTTTAGGACTCATACACACTACTTAAGCAAAAGAAGAAAACTTCAGTTTCTTCTGCATCGTAGAATTACTGTAGAAGAACCACCCAAGCGCAAAGGCCTCGTCTAATGTACAAATTGCCAAGAATACTACACGTATCAAGTAAAAAGTAGTAAGGGTCTCCAAGTGGTTCTCAAGCGTATAGAGCCTTACGTAACACCCTCATAGATAAAGCAGGAATTAAACGATAAGGGTTTCAAGGCGAAAACTACCTTTAACATCCTGAACAAAGACAGGAAACCGCAACCACTCTTTAAAGTCGAGCTGGAACCTGACACTAAAGCTATCAGGAAAAATGAAGTGCATCCTATTCAGAATCTACAGTTTCTTCTGCATCGTAGAATTACTGTAGAAGAACCACCCCAGCGCAAAGGCGCCGTCTAATTCAAATTGCCATGAATATGGGCATACAAGAGCATACTGCACTTTGGGTGCAGTTTGGGACGTTTGTGGGTAGCTTCATGAATCGGTTCATTGCACGACCAACAAAAGTGATCCCAGCTCCAAAAATTGCGGAAAATGTAAAGGTAACCACACAGCAAACTATAGAGGCTGTCCAATATACAAAGACCTCAAAAGCCAGATTAATTACGTCTGCATGCTCCCATAACGCACAGAATACCCCTTCACAATCAAAAACGTCCCCAGAAGTATTTTTCCTAACGGCAAAGCGGTCCTCATTTGGTCCTGCGACCACCTTCCAAAATGTGACCTTCACAAACGGCCAAAATCGGGACTAAAAGCTCCAAGCTCTACGACAATAACTCTGCGCCGAATCCTCCATCATCGACGCAACAACAAAGTAGCTTTGTACCTTTGATGCATACTCTGCAGCAGCAGATGATCGAATTCATGTCTCTCATGAAGACTACCATGCAAGACCTTATGTGGAACCAAAATATTCTCATGGAGATTCTTGTATCCCAGAACTCCAAATAATCAATGCCTGCTTTACGAATATCATTGTGGAACGCCAACGGCGTTTCACGGCATAAACTTGAGATAACTCGACTCCTGCATGACAATCATATTGACGTCCTTCTACTGTTCGAAAAAAACACATCTCACTTCTAAGTTAAACTTTCAAATAAGGGGCTTTTTGTTCTACGGAACAAATCATTCAGATGTAAAATCAGATGGCGGAACCGGTATCCTGATTAGGAACCGCATCAAACACCACTACCGCAACGAGTTTGGACAAAAAATTACTTGCAGGCCACATCCATAAATGTACAACTACTGGGAAGCGGCAATCTTACACTCGCAGCGGTATATTGTCACCCTCGTTTCTTACCGAACTACAATTTCTGGACTTCTGCAACACCCTAGGGGACAGGCAGCCCAATATACTGGCCTACCGACCCGAACAAAATTCCTGACTTGATCGACTTCGCCATAACTAACAATATCCCTCGAAACCTCATCAGTGCCGAATCTCTCCAATGCGCCGAAGGAAGAAGCTAAAAACGCACAACTTTGCTATATACCATCCCATCCCAGTTTAACCACACCGGCAGAAACTATATCACCATTAAGGAATATCACTGGTGGTTGGGACCGCAGCGATAACGATAGAGCTACCACATTTGCAACGCATCTTTAAAGTGTGTTCCACCCGAACCCTGCTACAAGCTCGTTTTATATTACCCACGGTAATCTGAGGAGACCAAAACACCACATGAGCCAATCGAATTTCAACCGAATGAAATATCTAAAATCATCAAGGATGAACTTAATCCAAAATAATCTCCAGGATGTGATCTAATAACTCCAAAGATGATTATCGAGCTTTCATACTGTGCTTTATGCACTATTTCCTTGCTGTTTAACGCTATTTCAAAACTCGGGTACTATCCAGAGAGATGGAAAAATCGGTCATGGTAATAATACCAAAGGTAGGCAAGGACCCCTCAGTTACCTCATCGTACAGGCCTATAACCCTATTGTCTTGTCTCTCAAAAATGTCTGATGACCTAATAACGCCTTATTTGAGGACACGGAATCTTATTCCAGTGCATCAGTACGGTTTTCGAAAGAAACATGGAACCATTGAACAAATCGATCGAATAACATCAGAAATACGATCTGCTTTCGGATAACGGGAATATTGAACTGCAATATTTCTGGATGTCTCTCAAGTTTTTGACAAGGTCTGTCTACATGGATTAATTGTTTAAAATTAAAAAATTGCTTTCTCAAAACACCCACAAACTACTGCAGTCGTATCTCTACAACAGAACCTTTGCTGTCAGATGCAACTTTGACATGTCCGACCGTGTAAAAATCCTAATTAACACAGGCGCGAAAGTTCAAAATATTCGCAAACTACAACATCGACAATTTATTTCCATTTTTATTTTTTGAATTCCATAAATATTTCGAAGGCTTAATAGGCATGGATATGCTGAACAGGATCCAGGGCATCCTTGATATTCCTCGTAAAATCCAGGCCACCCCAAAATTTAATCTAAATTTATACTAACAATCCTAAGAAAAAACAGAATTTTTTATAATCGAAAGACAATCTAAACAACTAATTAAATGTCTTGTCAACATAGACGATGGCATTTTTGGCGCGACGCATGTAAAAGCATGTAACAATCACGGCTACATGGAAATACAATAATACAATAAATACAATCAATTACAATAAGTCAATACAATAATAAATTATACTAGGATGTTCATTTTAAATCTGACGAATATTTGATGGTAAATAATATTAGACATAACACTGAGACATCTAGAGCACGTAAATCAAGAAGAAGAAAAAGAAAGCTCTGTTGTAAATTTCCCAAGATATTTCATAATTGTCAAGACAAACTAACTTTCACAAACCTACCTACCTGTGTTTGTAAAGCATTTTAGGTACAGCCAAACAGAAAGATTAGTAGAGATCAAAAATTGATCGAAAAACTTCTTGAACTGGACAGAATCAAACACAGCCACTCTCCCTGGTGTGCTCAAATTTTCCTAGTAAAAAAAAGGAAGATGCTTCCGCCGAAAGAAAATGGAGACTAGTACTTCATTTCAGAAAACCGACCGACAACACCATTAAAGATAGATATCCAATGCCAAATATAAAAGAAATCCTGGAGAAACTGTGGAGAACTAAAGAATTCTCAGCATTTGATCCAGAAAGTGGATATCATCAAATTGAATTAAGCTCTAAGGACAGACCGGCTTTTTCGGCCGAAGGCGGTCTATTGAATTTATACGAATTTTATTTGGACTATCCAACGCACTCGCCACTTTCCAAAGGGTAATGGATAATGTTCTGGCTGAATGTAACGGAAGATTTTCTCTGGTCTATTTGGGCGACATTAAACTATTATCAACTTCCATACAAGAACATATAGACCACTTGGGTGCAATCTTCTCGAGACTTACACAAGCAAACCTTAAATACTTAAACCTTAAATGTGTGGTTGTCCACACAAGTCAGAATTTCTTGAAAAGCAATTATATTACTTCGGACATGTAACAGATCAGGGCATAAAACCAAACCCTAAAAACATATCATGCCAAAATCGAGAAAAAAATTATATAATTTTTTGGGATTCTTAGGCTATTATAGAAAATTCATCAGAGGTTTTGCGAAGATCACAAAACCCATAACTCAACACTTGAAAGGCAGTGCTGAGGTCTCGATTAGTGAAGAGTACATTAAAGCTTTCGAATTTTGTAAGACACTATTGTGTATTGACTCTGTACTGCAATACCCTAATTTCACTAAACCCTTATTAAATACTGATGCTAGTAATATAGCAATTGGCGCAGTGTTATCACAAGGCATCCTAGGTAGGGACAGACCATTGGCCTAAGCCAGTGATAAAGATAAAGATAAACAGAAATAGAGAGGAACGAAGTGAATTACCGAACACTTTATTGTCTTAGGGTAGGTCGTTGGCAATTGGTAGCATGTATGCTCTTGGTGTTGTTTTACGGCAATCATAAGTTAGTTTGTTGGTTATCTCACTTTTCATCCGCCGTAGAGCAATCAAATAGTTTAATTGAGCTGTAAGGGTTTCTCTAAGTTATCTCCTTGGTATTTTCCTCATTGGGGATTAAGGATGGTTATCTGTTCCAAAGAACACTTTTTTACCATGTTGATAGTAGAATCAACAACTGAGTTTTGATTTCGGACCAATTGTCTTCCAATATTTTAATTGTTTTGGCCATGTCTTCTGCATAAAATACTTGTTGCTTTTGTTCACTTCCATTTAGAGATGGACAAAAAATACATCTTAGGGATGGGAATTTTTCGATACTCTAAAATACTGAAGGAAAGGTAAAAACAAGGTGTCGTTGTGCGAACGGAGTTGCCTTAAACGGCTACTTTACCTTGGATCCCGAAGGAAAGGAAAAGACTATTCCGTGGTAGTAGGCTCGTTTTATTCTGTAATCAATTTAAGGTTATACAATATCAACTATCTTAATTCTACCTCACCGCAGTGTGCCCTCCAAACTCTCGTACGACAATGAGCACGGATTCGCGGCCAGTTTTCGCGGCCAATTTACAACTTGCGATGGCGACAAACAGTGTGCCCGCACACATTTAGCTAGCAAATCCTATCACTTTTGGACTGGTTCACAACACAAGTTCATCTCAAGGAAAAATACTGACTACGCCTATCGATTACAATATTCCCTTTCATCTGAACAATGCGATCCCTTGCAATATAAGTACGAGTATATCCATCATCATTCAGGCACAGGATTCGTGGAAATTGAGTATGCCGTGGATGGACTAGAATTTGCCGATATATTTGTCGGTGGTTATGCTTATGTCGGCATTAAGAAGTAGCAGAAGAATTCCCATTTGAGTATCAAAATTGAAGGATCAGATTGAAAGCCTGGCCGCAGATGTAGAATATCATTCAGTATTTGTCCGTTGGAAGAAGAACTGAAACTATTAAAACAATACGAAGCTACCGTTTTGAATGGTAGATTTTCCATTTACGAAAATCTGGCAAGAAGGTTTTTAAGACGTGGATCTTGCCTGATCGAAATGCGGGTGGTGAACGGATCTTGTGTTTGGTGGACCAGAAAGTATCCACCAGAAAATGGTCTCTTGACTGGGAAGTGATTCAAAAATATTAGAAAGGAAGCCGCCTAGGATAATGGAACAATCATCATAGTCGGTGAACATTAATCACATCGGCTTAACATCGCTCCATGATTTGAACGTTTCCGCACGAATTATCTACTTAATGTCAGTTCTGAACTGATCTAATCAACCTGCAGTACCGCAAAGTTGTCCACAAACTGAAAAACACTTTGAAAGTTTTACTTTAAACGTCTATTCTTCGTTTATTTTTAACGTGATAAAACTGTGAGTCGCGAACAACAACAAAGTAACCGAAAATCGTTGCTTTGCTTTGGTACAACAATCTGCTCACCGCTCTTTTTCACAATCCCCCTTTTTGTGGAGATCCTTCCACCACGCCGGAAAATCCCTAATAATAACTAGCAAATGAGTATATGTACCACTCCAGCCACATATTTGCCAGTAAGTTATGTTATGGATGTTGTCCCTTTCGAACAGCCAGCCTACCTAGCTCTTTAAAAAGCGGGTCCTTCCACTTCAAAAGCTTACCCACCGGAATCTGCCAGTAGAAATCTCCCACCTGGTCCCATGCTCGACAAATCTTTAACCGTCAAGTCAACCTACCAACCTACTGCTCCGCCATTACGCCCTCCTGCCGCTGCGCCAACCCGGCAACCAATCTTCTGGACTTACGCTGAACTTTTTGTAGCATATCTTCATTCAAAATAACTTTAACAGATGCTTTCCTTACTGAAGCTTTAGACCCTGCAATCTGGCCCGAGCACAGTAATCATGAATTCATGAATTCTTGATCAAAGATTCTCGAAGTTTCAGTCCTGTTGCTAAGCAACAAGATTTTTTCTTGTTGCTACCAAAACATTCGCAGTATTCTTGGTAAGCTGAACATATTCTTTACTAACAGTGCTTAATTTGGCTTTGATACTATGGTGCTAACAGAAACCTGGTTAAACTCCTCTGTCATACACAATGAAATTTTGGTATCGAAGTACACTGTCTTTCAGGAAGATCGCACAACCTTTGTAGGTGGCGTTCTGATTGCCGTTAACAACATTTACTCAGTGGAACGTATCACTATTACTAATCCTTTCGGAATTGAATTTTAAGCCATTAAAATTCATTTTTAGTCCTTTAACCTTTATATTACTTGTTCCTACATACTCCTCTGTGTGATGCAATCATTTATATGCACCACTAAACTGCCATTTAATCAGTTTTGTCTCTGATAAATGATGCTGATGTTATTCTAGTTATAGGTGATTTCAATCTGCCCCTCATTTCATGGATCAACTCGGACGATGATAACTCGCTATTACCCACTAACCAAAATGACTTCCTTCATTGTTTTAGCCGACTCTGCCGTTTTCCAACTTAACCCTATAAAGAACTGCCGTGGTAGGTCGCTTGACCTCATTTTCTCAAATACTACCTCCTCTGCCACAATACTAAGGTCTCCTCGCTTATCTACTCCTGAGGACGCACACCATCCAACACTCTTAGGTTCGCTAATTATTGGCTCTCCTGAAAGCGCGCAGTCCCGTAAAAAGTGCTTTAAAAAAAACGACTATTGTGGAGTTATCTTTCTAATTTCAGCAATATCGATGATGCTACCGACTCTTTTTATGAAGTAATTCATAGCGCCTTAAACCAATCTGTCCCTGAAAAATTTACTCCATCAACATCAAAACCTCCATGGTTTAATAAGCACCTTTCTCTTTCTTTAAAAATAAGAAATCTAGAGCTTACCTTCTAATCCACAACCATATTGTTGACCTTAACAATCAACTATATAAAAATTATATTTCTAAAACTCAATTTTCGCAACGATCTAACCTCTTGTTTACTCTTTCGTAAATTTTAAACGTAAATCCAATTTTTCCCCCTTCCCTCTCATATAATAATACTTCCGACTCTTCACAACTCGGTATTGCTAATCTTTTTGCTTAATTTTTTCAATCAACCTACTCATCGGATTCATTTGATCCCTCCTCTATACTATCCATATCATTTACCTTACATAAATAACATTTCCCTTTCTGTGTTTACGGCTCTTTCATCAATTAAAATCTAATTTTCACCAGGCCCAGACAACGTACGTAGCTGCATCCTCAGAAGGTGCTCCGATCTTCTTACCTTACCTCTCACTATACTATTTAACCTTTCCTTGGAGCTAACATCCCTAACTAAGTTATGGATTGAATCATATCTTATACATACATACTCATAAAAAAGGCTCCAAGGCTTCCATTGAGAACTACCGCGTCATTGCTAAGCTATCTGCAATTCCCTAGCTTCTTGGGAAACTCATTACATCGCAACTGCAACATGCATGCAAGAGCATAATCTCACCAGCACAGCATGGCTTTGTCAAGCTTCGCTCGACAACAACTAATCTACTATCTACAGCATCGCTCTGATGCAAGGTGATGTAATTTATACTGACTTTAGCAATGGATTTGATTCAGTTAATCATCAGCTCCTGCTACGAAAACTCTCGCTTATTGATTTCTACCAAATATCCTTATGTGGATTGCTTCCTACTTTTCCGATCGAACTCAGCGTGTTCTATTTGAAACTACCAAGTCAAAGGTCATTCACGTTTCATCGGTTTTCCCGCAGGGTTATCATCTAGGATCACAGTTTTTTATACTCTTTGTAAACGATGTTCCCAATGTGATTAGTTATGCATCTACGCTTATGTTTGCTGATGATGTCAAGTTATGCTATTCCTTCTCGGAACCTTTTCTGCACAGGCTTCTGCAACTAGGCCTAGATGAACTCTATACGTGGTGCTCAAGCAATCTTCTATTCCTAAACTGCTCCAAATGCAAACCTATGACATTCCATCGCAGTGTACCGCTTATTATCTCTTAATCTCTCGGAAATCACGTCCTTGATCGTGTTTCCACAATCAATGATCTTAAACTTAAGTTTAATGATCACATTTCTGTGACAGTGAGTAAAAGAATAAAAGAACAAGTGAGAAAAGTTATCTTCGGCTTGCCGAAGATGGTATACCCTTGAAAACAAAAAAGTTTTCCATACAAAGACTTGTCTTCATATCGGTCGTTTGTATGGCAGCTATATGATATAGTGGTCCGATCCGACCGATTCTTAAACTTGATCTGCGTGCAACAAAAATAATGATGTGGTTAAAAATTTCAAAACGCTAGCTTTAAAACTACTGTCTATTTTATGCATAGAAACAGACGGATAGACGGACAGACGGGCATGGCTATATCGACTCGGCTGTTGATGCTGATCAACAATATATATACTTTGTGGGGTCGGAGATGCTTCCTTTAATGCGTTACACATTTCTGGACAAAATTATAATACCCTTTTTCAAGGGTATAAAAAGGTCTAAAGAATTTAACGATCCTTTCACCACCAAATCCCCTTATATATTACCCTAGTCCGTCCTATCCTTGAATACTGCTCGTGCGTTTGGAGTCCTCAATACTCCTCTCGTCAAAATTGCATTGAGTTGGTGCAAAAGCAGTTTCTGTTATTTGCACTAAAAAACTTAAACTGGGATCCTGATAATCGTCTCCCGCCGTACCGTTGCAGGCTTAAGTTGTTGAAGTTACCTCCTCTGGAGGAGCGCCGAACCAGTGCTGGGGCATGTTTCTACATATGCTTATCCATGGCGTGGTTGATTTAAAACACCTTCTAAACCAACTATATTATTGCATCCCTAATAGGAAAACTATGTCCTTCCGACCCCTATGGTTACATATTTAAAGATCCAACTACGCTGAACACGATCCTTTTCGCACTATTTGTAAAAACTATAACCTCTTATCTCATACTTTATCCCCTGAACTCTCCCTTAATGTTAATAAATTAAAAATCACTCTTAGAATAGTTATATTGTATTTATTTTTATATTTTTAGCAGATTATTGTTTAATTGAAACTAAAATATAAAAAAAAAGTATATCTGCACCAATAAGTACATCAATCTGCAAACTCCTATAAAAAAAAAATTGATCAGACAGAGATCAAGTATTTTGCTTCGAGCATTGGGAGAAATCGACAAATGCGAGAGTTTGGGAGAGAGCGAGAGTCAATATTGAAATGAAATAACTTCTACAGCTTTGGAGCAAGCCAAAGCGACTTAAGCTTGAACGTTTTCATCTGGAGGTTTGATTATGTTGAAACATTTGCTTTGAAATGAAGGCAAAAATCTGGAATCGGTGAAGGCACGTGCCTTTTAGATTGCTCCATGATGACAGAGGTTGGACTGCATTGTTTTCACCGTCCTGTAAGGAAGCACAGGAACGTGTGGAGTGTCACCATGCTGACGTCCTCTCACGGAAATTAATTATTGATACTCGTACAGTTCGATAGCTGATACTGTTTTGCTCAGCAATTCAAACACAATTTATGTTGTTTGATGTACGTACAGCGATCTTAAAGGGACAAGTTCAGTCCACGAAGCAATATCTATTTTACCATGGAGCGACAGTTCCCAATGAGATAGAATAAGTTTTAGTAATTTAATTTATTTATGTCGTACTGCACATTCTCCGCTTAAGTTGACACTCAATTTAAACACAATTGATACTCCAACATGCAATATTTTCTGATCCAGTGCAATGGAAAATTATTGATTCAATGCAAGCTCATTGTTTGGAATGAGTGCACAATGGCACAAAAGAAATCACTTTTTGGAATCACGTAAAAACATTATCGCTAACCACTAATATGAGGGTTCAACTTCAAAATGATCAAAGTCCTACACAATTTTCCAAACAATTGTCAGCTGTTGGAAATGGAAAGGCCCAGCTGATGCGACATCTGGATTAATTACTCTAACCAACTTTTGCCGATTTGTAGACTCTCAATTAGCTATTACTGAAAATGTTTTCTCAAACATTAGTGAGAATTATCAGAATTATCAAAAACAATTGTTAGCTTTTGGAATGGAAAAGTCCCAGTTGATGCGACACGGTCATTTTTTTGTGTTTACACAATTAACCAGAAATACTGAAAGGACATTTTCGTTTCTTGCGACTCGCTGCGAACCGATTTTTCATTTCTCGCTTCGAACCGAATCCAACTGTGTAAAATATATAATCCTGAAGTGTAGTCCAGCGGCGTAAGGTGCAATCCTGAAATTCTGCAGTACTGCAGTTGTGGAGGCCAGT
This sequence comes from Drosophila merina, assembly GCA_035047645.1. Lineage (NCBI taxonomy): Eukaryota > Metazoa > Arthropoda > Insecta > Diptera > Drosophilidae > Drosophila > Drosophila merina. The sequence continues at coordinate 191,649 of JAWNPH010000069.1, read as the reverse complement.
TTTCTTATGAAGATTAGGTTGGAGAGTTTACTTCTTCTCTTATCACCGGCCTTGTGGTTCGGCAATTATGTCAATAATAAGACAAGGTTTTACGGCAATGCTGGAGCTATGTTTAATTGATGAAGCGTAAGCTTTCGTATCTTAGACAGAACTGAAGTACAAAATATATTGAAACATAAGTCTACACTAGCTACAATGCATCACGCCATAAAATCGTGGTCGACACGCCGACTCAGCATTTCATGTATTGCAGTTCGGCACCTCTGGGCCGCCGTCCGTGCTGATGCGGGCTGTCGCCTTGTTAATGATAACGACGCCATATTCTAAGGGCATTATCGCCCTCAGGTGGCTGGGTTGAGTACAACATTGCACCGTGTTTCCCGCATGGAGCGAACGAGCACAGGTTTCGTGACGAGACCGGTGCACTTGGTGACCGCAAAGGTGTCTTCTTCACATTCTTTTTTTTTTTTTATACCCTTGAAAAAGGGTATTATAATTTTGTCCAGAAATGTGTAACGCATTGAAGGAAGCATCTCCGACCCCACAAAGTATATATATTCTTGATCAGCATCAACAGCCGAGTCGATATAGCCATGTACGTCTGTCCGTCTGTTTCTATGCAAAAAAGTAGTTTTAGACAGTAATTTTAAAGCTAGCATTTTGAAATTTTTACCAGATCATTATTTTTGTTGCACGCAGATCAAGTTTAAGAATCGCTTGGATTGGACCACTATATCATATAGCTGCCATACAAACGACCGATATGAAAACAAGTCTTTGTATGGGAAACTTTTTTGTTTTCCAAGCTATTGCAACTGAATTCAACATTTATTCATTTGATATAGCCATACACGATGAATATTTTCGTTCCTTATATACCAAGGAGCACCAGTGATGAGTCTAAGTGTCTTAGATTGAACTCTTTGAATTACTTCGATGTTACTACGACTGGCATTTCCCCAAAGTTCAGAGCCGTATTTCCATATTGGCTTGATCACGATGGTATAGATAAGTATTTTGTATTCAAGGCAAAGAGGGGATTGAGAGTTGATTAGCCAATGGAGCTTGGTGGTCTTCAACTTTAGTTGAGTTTTTTTGGCTGCTATGTGTGAACGCCAGGTGAGTCTCCTGTCAAGATGGATACCCAAGTATGTGACGGTGTTTGACTGGGGGATTCGTGCTCCGTTTAGAGTAAGGTGGGGACAGGATTGTCTGTTCAGTGTGAATGTTACGTGTTTACATTTACTTTCATTTACTTTAATTCTCCAGTTAGCTAACCATTTTTCAAGAGATTCCAAATGATTTTGTAGAATAACAGTTGCTCTAAGGGGACATTTACTCCGGCTAAGAATGGCAGTGTCATCTGCAAAAGTTGAAGTGGTAAGTTGAATGTTTGTCGGAATGTCCGATGTGTATAGTGTATATAGAATGGGACCGAGAACTCTTCCTTAAGGGGCTCCAGCTTTGATTTCACGCTCAGCAAATGTTGAGGCGCTGCATCTTACGGAGAATAATCTTTTATGCAGATAGGATTCTAGGAGTTTTTGCATACTATTGCGGAGTAATGATTTGATCTTGTACATGAGTCCATCAAGCCACACCCTGTCAAACGCTTGGGCAATATCAAGAAATAAAGCAGAGCAGTATTCTCGTTGTTAAAACGCAGAGCGTATTTCCGTGGTGATACGGTTTATCTGTTCTATTGTACCATGTTTTTCTCGGAACCCAAATTGATGCATTGGGATTACGTTATTTATACTAAGATGGGGACTGATGTGCGATAAGATGAGTTTTTCGAATAGTTTTGATAAGCAGAACAGAAGACTTATTGGTCTATTTGAAGATGCTTGTGTTTTGTCTTTACCAGGTTTTGGAATCATAACTATAGTTGACTTTTTCCATCTTTGAGGAAAATAACCATATTTAGTCATTGCGATGAAAAGCGTGCATAAATGATTTACAGCACAGCTCGGTAGTTCTATGATAACTTTTGGAGTAATTCTTTCGTGGCCCGGACCTTTGTTCGGCTTAAATTGCTCTTTGATTATTTGATTAATTTCGCTTGATCGGAATTTCAGGGGCGTAGTGTGTATTATGTCAGAGCTTGAGAATTCCAGAAGCTCAAATAAATTGGTCGCAGGATTCGCTTGGAAGACTTTTTGGAGGTGTGTTGCAAACACGTTCGCCTTTTCGGAGTCACTTCTAGCCCATCTTAATGTAAGACTTCGGATAGGGCTGCCTGTTTCAATAGGGTCACTGAGATTTCGCGCTTTCCAGAGTGGGTTTTTGGCACATGTTGGAGAGAGTTGTTCGATGTATTGGTGTTGTGCAAGATTTTCTTCTTGTTTCAGTACTCTAGAGAATTTTCGAGTTGCAGCTTTTAATTTCTCTTTGCTTGTTGGTGATCTGTTTTTTTGCCACTCTCGTCGTAAATGTTTTTTTTCTAAAAGAAGCTGTTGAATTTGCCTATTTGTACGGTACTGATGTACTACTTTTGGTTTCATTTGAGGTGTAGATACGCGTGCAGCAGTGGTGACAATAAATTCAAAGGCATTTACAGAATTATCAATGTCAGCCTCGTGGTTCTGTGTTGGGCTTAGCTCAATGTGTGAGCTTATATATTTTTTGTAGCGGAGCCAGTTTGTTTGGTTGGATGTAATAATATCAGGCCGTTTCAATGTTGGTGGGTGTTTGAACAGTTGAAGAAGGATAGGAGAGTGGTCCGAGGATAAGTCGGCTATTGCTCCTATCCGCGTTAGTTGTTTTGGTATGTTTCGGGTTATAGCAAAGTCTATAAGATCCAGTTTTTTTTGTTTGAATCAGCTGGCCAATATGCAGGCCTACCCGGAGATATGAAGTAAAGTTTATTCGATCTCGTGATTAAAGCTTTGTATAATTGCCTTCCTTTTGGGTTTGTAGACGGGAGCCCCAATGCGTGTGTTTGGCATTATAATCGCCTGCTTATATGAAATGGGCACCTAGTTGGTTGAAATATTCCATGAAGACTTCTTCTGAAATAGAAAACCGTGGTGGGCAGTATATTGAGGCAATACTAAGACTGCCGAAAGACACTTCAATACTTATTGACATAGCTTGCAAGTAATTGGTTGCGAATGGCTGCAATTGATTGTTCCCCCATGAGCTTTGTCGTCTGGATGATTCGTTGAGTAAAAAGTGTACTCACTAAGAAAAAAGTTATTTTTATTTATGAGATGGGTTTCGGAGATTAACATTCAATGTTGTGTTCCTTTAGGAATTGAATAACTTCGTTTTTGTGCTGTGAAATGCCGTTAGCATTCCAGAAACATATCTTTAAAATAGCCATTTATGGTTTGGAGTGTTGGGATGCAAGCATTTCCATGAGTATGTTTTGATTTCGCATGAGGTCATGTATTGTAGATTGCATAAACTGCATAAATTCCATCATGCTTTTATGAAGTGAACTAATTAGTGATTCAATTCCAGTTGATGGCTGTTCTAAGATGTGGTGTTACTCTGATGTTGATTGGGCAGCTGGTGTTAGGGAGATTGCCGACTTAGAAGCTGGCTTTACTATGCCTGTCAAGGCATTTGCAAATGATACTCCTGGAATTGTGCATACAGGTTCAAAGGAGGACCTAGTTGCTTTGGTGAAAGACTCCCGGTGTTGATTGAGATGGAGTTACAGAGTTCTGTTTGGGGAATGGTTGCTTAGAAACACGACTTTTGAGGTCTTTGTAGACTGGACACCCTCTGAAATTTGCTGTGTGGTTTCCACCACAGTTACCGCATTAGATCCTTAGATTAGGGTCGTTTTTATTATTTGGACAGATACCAGAGTCGTGCAAGTCTCCGCAACCTACGCACACTGGGCGTAGTGTACAGTAGGTTCTAGTGTGTCCATACTCTTGGCCATTCGTGCATTGTACAGGAGCATTACGTTTATGCGAATCCTCCACTGTTATTCTGCGGTGGAGTAGATACTGGAGTTTATAGATTGGATGGACGGAATTTTTGTTTCAGGGTTTGTTTTCGGGGCTTAATTTCACTTTGAAAAAAGGCTGATAGCCAATTTCACCTCAAATCCTTTCTCTTGTAGAGCAGAGATGATTTCTGCAGTTGACACAGTTGGTTCGATGCCTTTGATTACCACTTGAAGACCCGTACTGCTCTTTAATTGGTAGGTATAGTAATTTTTCTTTGTAGCTCTTAGGTCTTTCTCAACAGTGCGGTAGTTATTTTCATTGTTAACTTGAAGCTTGACTTCGCGTATATTGCCCTTATTTATACGGCTCACATAAAAACTGTTGGTGCCTATTACCTCCGTAACTCGTTCGACGATCGAAGAACAATTTGAGTCTCTTATGTAGATGGGAGGGGGTTTTGGCTTCGCAGGTTCTGTGGCCACTTCTTCGGGTTCGTCTTCAAGGTGTTCGCCTAAAATTTTGAATCTATTATCGTTTGAAATGTTTTCTTGATTTGATTTTGATTCGGAGGTTTTATTTAGCTTTGGATTATTGCCCAACTTTTTATTGTGCGGGCTTAATTTGCGCTAGGTAACTTGTATGTATCGATCCATTCCGGTCTGTATAGTTGAACGTGAGTTTAAAGTGTAGGTAGGTTGTTTAGGTAATTGACTCGGAAACTGCTGACTTTGCAGTATTGGCCGGTCGGGCATAGCAGCAGTGGTCATTGACGTTGCCGTTGATGTTATTGTTGCAGTCACTGTGGACTGAGACAGGGAGAACGAAGGTTGCGTAGTTGTTGTTGATGTTGTTGGCAAAGAGAATGCCGCGCATTCTACACACCAACTTTCTTTTGAGCCCAGGGGAGCGGGAGAAATAGATCGATCGCTTGCATGTTTTTATGTAGAGTTTTACACTGTTGAGATTGTTAAATTCACGGAGGACAATTGTGAGACGTCTGCACTGGCGTATCTTCGGGTAGACGGAGACCTTTTTACACGTGACTTTGACTCTAGGATAAGCTATTAGTATATGGAAGTTAACACCAGCTGCAAGCGGGGGTAAGTTGGATTATGTCATCGGATTGGAGGACCTTAATTCTAACGGCTTCTAATAAACTAACTATTAGAATATCTTGTTCAATGAATGACTTCAGATCGGCATGATCAAGGATTGTTGGATTTACTATGTTAGCTTTCGCTAATGTTACAGTAAGAATTAAATTTTGTATTTCTGTTGTCAGCATTCTATTTCTCGCTAGAAGTGCCTCGTACAAATGTGAGGTGTCAACAAAGGGTTTCTGAATTTATGGTGTTCTGCCTGGAATTTGAGCTGAGCTTCTGTCATCCTGATTTTCAAAAAATCCGAGGCGTCAGGGATGACCACTTTAAGCAACCACTTTAAGGGCTGTCCCCAAGAAAACTAAGCTTCTTACAATTCTATGGTGTATTTTAAGGACGGACAACAAGCTTCTCCAATGATCTGTATCGACATCTAGTAACTTGCGCATAATCGACTGCGAAAAGGACTCGGACAATTTTTCTGTCTCATCTACCATACTAGCGAATTTGGAAAGGTTGGTCACGTGCCTCAAGTAGTCACGTTGTTCAAACACAAGTACATCTCCGTCTACGACTGGGATGTATTTGGCGTGAGAAAAATCAGTGATCCGTGCATTTGCCACTGCTAAGGTGATGAGCGTTGTGAGGGCGAACCTGCAATCCAAACATAGAGTGAGACCACGATGTTTTAACTTAAATCTGGCTAACTATTAAAAATATGGCTTACTTGCTAATTATAAGTGAGGGGGCCTACTTGAGGTTGTCCTTATGGACCACCCTCCCCTTAATGAGAACAGACGTTACCAGGTATGCCTGCACTTTTTGTTCCGTGCATAATGGGGTCAGCTTGTTCCCTAACCTTTTATTGTTGTTGACAAATACCTTTTCTCCTACCTCAAAGACACGGTTTCTCCTAGCTGTCTTTATTGTCTAGGCAGCGATCATTGGATCCCGTGTGGAGAATCTGGACCGGTTTCTCATGAGTGGCCCTCATTAGTTCTACAGTATCGCTGATTTTTTTGTCTAGCTTAAGACACCTGGCGATTTGCAACCACTTCTTTAAAGGAATAAATTCACGAGTTGAAGCAAGGGCCCTGTGAAGTCCACTATTGTTTTGGACTGCACTGGTTGTACCACCGCAAATATCGAGAACTTATCAACGCATGTTACGAATGGCTTCCTATCGGTGGAGAAGATGTCAATGTGCAACATTTCGCCTGTGTAACTTGGTATGGGTATTTCCCCAAGCTCTTGCTTTTTTGGGTGCCTGTCATATTTGGCTTTGGTGCATACTCTGCAATTTGCAACCACTTCTTTTGCTAGGCTGCTCATTTTGGGAAAATAATAATCGCGGAGGACTTGCTTGGTACTTTCCTGAGCCGCTCTGTGTGCACGATTGTGCTCTGCCGTGATAATTTTTAACTGTTCGTTTTTATTGGTAACGTCCATTATAAGATTTTTGCAATATCGAAACAGTGTAGCCGAGAAATGAGCAATTAAGTCATGCTGGAAGCTTGCCAGAGTGGGTAGGTCGGGGTTCACGACTTCTTTGAGCATTTTTAAAATGCTGCCTTTGTCGGCGAAACTGATTACGTGGCGAGTTTTGCTACGAAACAATACTAAGCTTTGTTTTAGCTGGAAACATGCTTCTTCTTTAATGATTTGATTTCTGAAGCAGTTTAGTGGTTGATCTGTCGTTTCAACCGTGTAGGTCAGTGAAAGTTCGCTGTGAATAGATCGCAGCATCTGACTGAGGCTCATTCTGTAAGGCGTTAATATTCTGCCTGGAGAGAGCACCGGCCACATAATTTTCTTTACCCGGCTTATAATGGATTTTCTCGTGATGGTCGTCTATGTACGCTTTCCATCTTTTTATCTTCGGATTAGGATTGCGATCGGACACCGCGAATGTCAAAGGCTGGTGGTGGTAACTTGCCTAAAGCCGACACTATGGTCAACAACTCTCTTTCAATCGTGGCATAGTGTGACTCGCTTTTGTTTGAGGGTCCTAGAGATCATTGTAATATGTCTCTTTTCTTACGATAGAACAGCGCCGATACCGTTCGGGGAAGCATCCGTTGGCAGATAGAACGGGTTCCTGAAATCAGGGTATCTGAGAATTACATCTTCGGAAGCCAAGACATTTCTTAGCCTCTCGAATGCATCTCTCTGAAAGTCACCGAAGTCAATTGGAGTTTTCTTAGACATGTGTTTACTGAGCCATTTTCACCTTTCAGCAAGCTTGTCAAAGGCCTCGCGATTGCCGCAAAGTCTTTGGGCTTAGGCCCAAAAAGGACCTAAGCTCATACAGATTTGTCGGTTCTGGGTTACAATAAATCCCTTCATGTTGCCATCACATAGGCATAGGCTTTTTAAAACCCAATCTATGTGCCTAACATGGTCTTCTTCATTTTCGGATAAAATAATGACGTCATCTACGTAAACGTAGCATGATTTACCAATTTGTTCTCGTAGGACGTCGTCGATCGCTCTTTGGAATATGCTTCCTGCATTCTTTAAACCGAACGGTAATTGACCAAATTTATACCTCCCGCCATTCATTGAGAATGAGGTCTTCTCGCGGTCATGCTCGGCTTAGTAAATCTGGTGATAGCCGGATTTTAAATCTAGCATTGTAAAGTACTTGGCTTTAGCTAAATTCGCCAGTATCATGGGAATATTCGGCGTTGGGTACTTGTCAGCGATGGTTTTTTGTCAAGTTTCCTAAAGTCTATAACCAAACTCTTATTCTTATTCCCCAGATCGTCATGGCCTTTTTTGTCCACAACCTATATTGGATAATAATGCCTTTTTGCAATAAGTCTGCGATTTCTCGCTTCCCGAACTCAGATACGCCCATGGGATGCGGGTATAGTTTGGACTTATACCGGCTTATCATCGCTTGTCCGAATTGTGGCAACGACAGATGTGGTTAATGACAGTGCCTCGTTAGAGGCCGAAAACGCCTTAGATCTGTTCGTCATCATATTTTGAAATTCAATTTTTACAGATTCTGGTACGGCAATGTCATTCACGATAGTGAAATTTTATATTGTCGCAATTATAATGCTACAGCTTTTCGGAAACAGAACCATAATTTATTAAACCTTTTTCTGTGTCCAATTTCGCCTCTACTTGATCCAGAAAGTCAAATCCTATCATTCCATCGAATGGTGTCAGCGCGTCTAAGAGAAAGAACATTTTCCCAAAAACGTTCATCAAACATTTCTGGTGAGCCTTTAGGGACCATTGTGTCGTTCGTGAACGAACGAACTAAATTGAACTATTCACCAAACTGAACGAACTAACTAGGTCTGTCTTTATAGTTCAATATAGTTCGTTAGTTCAATATAGTTCACTTAGTTCAATATAGTTCACTTAGTTCAATAAGTTCACTAGTTCAATAAGTTCACTAGTTCAATATAGTTCACTTAGTTCAATATAGTTCACTAGTTCAATAAGTTCACTTAGTTCAATATAGTTCACTTAGTTCAATATAGTTCACTAGTTCACGTCGTTCATTTTGATCCTTACCCTAATCGTTCGTTCGTTGTACACCTAGTTCGATAGGTCGGTCTTAGTTCATTTAGTTCGAAAGTTCGCTTATCGAATAAGCTGATTAATTTTCGCATACATTTAAAACTACGGTTGACAAGTTTGTGCGTAAATATGGCTTCAAAACGAAAGCATAGCAAAGTTTGGAATTTATTTGATTCAGTGGATGAGAAGAGTGCAAAATGCAAATACTGCCAAACTGTGCTTAGTGTGGCTGGTTGATCGCAAGGAAACTTATCGCATCACCTTAAAAATAAGCACCCAGTAGCTTTGGAGGAAACACAGCGCCAAACCAATGAAAGCCGACAGACTTATTTGTTTTCCATGCTGTTGCAACCGAATTCTTTGTATGGAAAACTTTTTTGTTCTCAAGGGTATACCATCTTCGGCAAGCCGAAGATAACTTTCCTTACTTGTTTTTTTTAATTTAGTTCTTTATTAGTTGCCTCGTTTATATAAACTGTCATACCGCTGTACCGCTGTAGATATTGGTTTATTAATTGTGATCGTCAAATCTTGTTCGGATGCGTTAATTAATTCGACTTTTTCCTTGTAGTAATTTATGTTTTTCTGTTCCCTCCGTATTCTTTCCGAAATGGGCATTGCATCCTGTATATTTATTTCGCTTACGTATATATTATGACAATATACTAATGTCGAGGTTTGTGATTTGTTATCCTTCTTAAATAACAATAATTGCGTTTACCGTTTTTCTTCCTCAATTCCAACTCCAATTTTTATTAAGAAGTCTATTCCTAATATTCCGCCAAAAAACTTTTGGAATTTAAAAATGAAAAATGTATAATTTCCCTCTTGCTTAAATAAATTAAATATCTTAAAAGTAATTTTATTGTGATTATCGTATGTATTGAGTATTTCTCGAATTTGTATTGGGTTTGATTGTTGAGTACCTTCCTGAACTTATGTGGGACTAATTATATAATAGATATAGTGGATCCCGTATCAATCAGGAATGCCACCTTTCTGCCAAATGGTGAATTTGGAGTTCGTCTCCGAATCTAGATTGTCAGGTATAATCTGTGGTCCCGAGGCATTTACTGGCAATTTTTTAGTTTGATTGATGTTATTAGCTTCTGTGTGGAGCATATTGCTGTTTTCACTACTGCCAGATTTTTGGCTTCTGTCAGAGTTAGTGCAATTTCCAGATATATTCGATCTTTAATAGCTGCGTCCTCTATCCAAAGGCCATATCCCTCGTTGGTACAAGTGACGGTTTGCCACACGTACTTGTTGTCAAATTGTTGTTAAGAATTCTTAGTTGTTTGGCGGCACCGCAGAAATTTAAATCAAATCGGCAATATTAGCAGCATTTCCTCAATAGTCCTCAGTAGTCCTCAGATTGCAGGCTCCTGCCTCACGGTCGCCACGTAAAGTGTAACTTCTATCGAGTGTTGTTATTCTTCTTTATTCAGTTTTCGAAGCAGCGAAGGTGCCGCTTCCAGGGTCTAATTGAATCTGATTTTACATTCTTTCTTAGGTTTTAAGTAAGCTAAGTCTGATCGCTGCGCTGCCCACAGTTACTGCCCATAGTTGGCCAGCAGCGAGAGATGGTTATGTATATTCTATATGTATATATGTATTATATATGTAATTATGCTCTCTTAAGCTGGAGCGCGAGGGTATATGCATACACTTGAGTTCAGTCAAGTGGTCGGAGAGTGTAACAGAATGCTGGCACTTGCTCTTTCTGTGAACGTGCCGATCGAATCATATTTCGGCCACTTGGGTTAAAGATCGGAGCTCTGTTTATGTAAACACTGCATCAAAGTGATACGTTGTATTTACTATGTATTCTTGGTACAGTAGATATTCAATATGTATGCATACTACAGACACGTCTCATGCCCAAATTATGCGTTAAAATCAAACGAGCTGTATCTCCCTAACAATCGCATGATGATTTTTGAGCACGATTTCTTTCACTTTTTTTATATTGATAGTTATCGACAGTGTTAGACGACGAAGGACGACCGGAAGGAGGCATGTCTTCGATGGTTTCTCGACGGTTCTTTGTACAAGAAATTGTTTTCGAAACAAAAAATTTGATGCAAATTCTTTGTTTAATATTTTTCTGTAAAAATCGCAGAACACTACTGAGGTCGACTGATTTCAACAGACTGGTTGGCAGATCGCGCTCATTGTAGGCGTCGTAATTAAGGAAAGCACTTCCTACTTAACAAGAAAAAGTGCTTAAAAATATTGAGCTCGTGCAGTTTTAAAACACATTTTTCTACATCTTCAAACAATAAAAAGAAAAGGCACTAGGAGCTAGAACGAGACGTGCGCTCAGCGACAACGCGAGCCAGACGCCGGCTCTCAATGCAACGACACTCGCGCTCACCGACAACGCGATCAAGACCCGAGCAAGACGCTCGAAACAACGCCTACTTCTCTTACGTCTCCGCGACACCTGAAGACGCGAGCAAGACTCCTGCTCTCATTGCAACGGAACGATACGTACTTCTCGTACGTCTCCGCGACACCTGAAGACAGCGAGCGGTCAAATACCCCTAACCCGAAAAATTTAACTTTGCCAACAACTCAAGAAAGAGCGCGTTCTTCCTCTCCCTCACTAATAGTCTCTTCACAAAACCAGCAATCTCCAAACACTTGCAAAATCTCTCTACGGTAACTAGTACTGTGATAACAACAACCACTGCAACTGCATTCATAACTAAAATTGGAACGGCATCGTCAGCTCGCTCAATATCGTCAACGCAAGTTTTCTCTCTCGCTGAACCGATCAAAACAAAAACACAACTCAACGGTTCTGCATCATCAACAAATTAAAAAAGTAAACAAGAACACCGGATCAACCTGCTGCTGCCACAAACGCAGAAAATCAATACGCGCCCACACCGCCCACATCAGAGACACTCGGCAACAACCGGGTCCGTCCTACACGGCACCCCCCCCCCCCCCCCCCCCTACACATCGTACCAGCCCTAGCGTTTCCTTCGTTAGTGCCTTCAAATCGGAAATTGAACCTGTGAATCCGATAAAACAAAAGTCGACTGATACTCGGGAAGAACAGAATACTACCCTGAACGTACAAACGCAGCACACATCAACTGACATGGAAATGACGATGATGTCACTCCAGCAAACTCCAGAGTTTATGACCTTTATTAAAACATAATGCAAGAGCTTATGCGAAACCAAAATATGCTGATACAGCTTCTTGTGACACACACATCCGAATAATGTCGCCACTTCAAACTTCAATGTGGAACGCAGCTTCTTGAGACACAAAAATCCAACTTATGTCTTCATTTGAAATATCTATGTGGAACGCAAAAGGCGTTTCACGGCACAAACTCGAACTTCCCCAGTTCTTAGCCGAAAAAGATATTGACGTTATGGTCCTCTCCGAGACCCATGCAACCCAAACACAACTTCCGTATTCCAGGACACCTATTCTAAGCTACAAACCATCCGGACAGCAAAGCCCATGGCGCCACTGGAATACTTTTCAGAAGTCGCATTAAACACCACCTATATAATAGAACAGAAATTGACTACCTGCAATCCACTTCCATACGCATGCAATCCAGCAGCGGCCACGTCACACTGTCCACCCCGTTTTGTAGTTTCTAAGGACCAATTCATGGAATTTTTCTACTCACTTGGCGAGCGATTCATAGCGGCCGGTGAGTACAATGCCAAGCATACCCACTGGGTATCACGCCTTTTGCCAAAGGGCAAACCACTCCGGGTCTACATACTGGCCAACAGATCCAAATAAGCTCCCGGATCTAATTTACTTCGCAATAATAAGAAAGAACCCAAGAAATATTATTACGGCCGAGTCACTTGCAGAACTATCATCAGATCACTCTGCAGTCCTACTTACACTCAGGCAACTGACAGACAACAGGACCAACTGGGCAAGGTACGCGAAATATGTTTGTACGAATATGGAACGAACTCATACGGTATTCACCGAGGAGGATGTTGATAGTCAAACCTGGTCAAATCGATCGAGGAAACACTTGTTGCTGCAGCCAAGGCCTCTAACCCTCCCAACACGCACAAAATGACAAATCATAGCAAGACAAATCGCGAAATCGAACAGCTAGTACTTGAAACGAAGGCTAAGAAGAGAATGGCAAGCAAACGCCTAGCATCTATAAATTATTTAATGATGAATCGCACCGTCTTACGATTTTGTCATCCGTCAGGTTTCCTTCAGGGGTAGGGCTTCCTTCGCTGGCTGCTCCGGCGGGTCCGGGGAGCAGGAGAAGGTTATTATTTACGTTGAGAGGAACTTTCCTATTTTAACTGCCAGCCTTGTGGTCTGGCAGAGTAAGTAATAAAAATGTGTTTTACGACATTTAGTCGGAGTAAAAAGTTGACGAGCTGCCGCTCTTTATTCTGGCAAATGCAAATTCAAACTCAAACTTAAAATGATTCTTAAAGCTAAAAAAGACTCGCGGCGGCCACGCAAATATGCTGTGTTTGCCGGCTGCGCACTGGTTTCCGGCCAAATGCTGGGTCAGCACTTTGATATTATGTTTCATACACTGAGCCAACTGTTCTACTTCGTTGGCTTGTGTTAACTTATATATTAAACAACTATCGCCCACAAAAAGAAAACTTTCTGGAAAGCACACAAAAATATTCAGGCACCGGCAGAAACAGTCTTTACACTGCGAGTCCCCTATGAAAGCTGGTCCAGAAGGTATTCCAACCCAATCCTGCTAGCTCTTTAACCATATACTCAACATCAACTTACCATCTATAAACCCGATAACATTCAGCCAAAGTGAGATACCACTTACGATAAAAGATCTTAAGCCCAAACAAATCACGTGGTAATGATTTGGTGACACCAAAAATGATTATAGAACTCCCACCGTGTGCGGTTCTGACCTTATGCCATCTCTTCAACGCTATTACGAAGCTTGGATACTATCGTCAAAGGTGGAAAAAGGCGGTCGTAGTAATGATTCCTAAGCCAGGCAAAAACACAACGCAACCCTCATCCTACAGACCAATCCGTCTTCTAACGTGTCTCTCGAAACTGTTTGAAAAGGCATTTTTAAAGCAACTAACCCCCTACCTAAAAATGCTCGAATCATATCTCTTCAAAAGTGTTCCCAACCAGGTATTCGACTTCACATGACCGCGTTATCAATGCTGGAGTTCCCCAAGGTGGTTTACACCCTATACACAGCAGACATGCCTACAAACATCAGCTCACAATTTCTACATTTGCTGACGATACCGCAATACTTCGCCGATCTAGATGCCCAGCAAAGACAACAGAACAAGTTGCCTGTCATCTTAAAATAGTGGAAAGATGGTTTGCGGACTGGCGCATCAAGATAAACGATACCTAAAGCAGAAATACAACCCTTCACATTGAACAGACAAACCTGCCCACCCTGTACCCTGAACAATACATGCATGCCACAAGCAGACGTAGTAACGTATCTCGACGTTCACCTTTATGGACGCCTCACCTGGTGGCGACATATAGACTCATATGAAGCTTAAAGCAGCTAATCTTTACTGGCTTATAGACTGCAACTCTCCCCTTAGCCTGGAAAACAAAGTATTCCTCTACAATACCGTGCTGAAACACATCTGGACATACGACTGTGAACTATGAGGAAACGCTTCAAAAACCAACATTGAAATTATACAGCGAGCTCAGTCAATAATTCTGCGAACTATCACTGGGGCACCATGGTATCTACGCAGCGAAATTATCTACAGAGACGTCCACATAAATCTTGTCAACGAGAAAATCCAGATTAAAAATGTAAACACCAAGCAAAACTTTCGGCACACGAAAATCCTCTCGCGAAGTGGCTTACGCGAGTCTGCAGTCAGAGCCGTCTGAAGCGCAAACATTCTCCAGCCCAGCAAAGAAATTACAATTACCTTACATTTTTAATAATGTAAGTTATACTATATAATAAGATTTGAATAATTATTGTTAGTCTCACAATAAGAGAAGATACATTAAATAACAATAATTTAGAAAAAAAAATAAATGCATCTCAGAATAGTTAACTGCAACATCCTAGACCTAAGATCCCCAATAAATATATTGCAAGAAAAACGACTTTACGAAATGCCAACCCCAAATTTAAACAGGACACCAACTAATTCACAAAACAATTAATTACCAAAACAAACCTATCAAATCTTTTCAACCATTTTATTATAACGCTTACCAACCTTATCACCAACCATATCCTTACGTACCATCCCATATACACATGTTTAATTCAAATCCGTTTCCCCAGATACCAACATAGACCAGTTCATCCACAACCTAATATGCCCATGATGCAACCACCCAGACCAAACCAAACTTTTAACCGACAGCGTATTTTCGACCAGAACCATTTGAAACAATCACAATAACTTTCTGGTTAAGGATACGTCGGGGTTTATTTTTTGTGTAAACCGATGTTTCGATATTACCGACGCGATTTGCGAAAGTTCTTAAGCGGATGATAATTAAAGAAATTATTCATATCGGTCCCCATATAGGACTTTAATTATTTTTAAAGGTCCCTTGAATTCTGAGTCAAGTTTAGTTTGATGGCGTTCTTCATTCTATAACAATACGTGGACATCTACGGCACCTTATCTTATCTTATCGTGCATTGTTTTCCGTATTTTCTTTTGCCTGTTTTCTTAGTTTTTCTCTGTCGAAGAAGGCGTGGTACTTCTTCTTCATTTATTGGTTATAAACGTAAAGGCCTCGCCTCTTTGATATTTAATAATTCTAGTAGGCTTACTTTGGTAACTCGGTTAATCATGCAATTCATTGCCGGTTGAACCTCAGTCAAGTCGGTTAACATACTCTTGAGTGTACTCATAACCCGTTTGCTCTACTAGCGCCTGTTGCAATAAATTGCAACTGTATTTTATGAGAGGAATAAAATTCGTGAAATGTACAATAGTACTAGCAAAACCTTGAGTACACGGGTCAGAAAACCAAATAGCTAGACGATCGCTTTTACAGCTTTTATACAGCTATCTGTATCTATCTTTAAAATGTGATAAAAATAAACAAATTTAGTGAAAGCAACTATAAATACGATTACATATTCCTTAAGGTAATTTTTTACCGCTCATCTTGCCATGGTATTTCTATTTTAGGAATCGGATGCATCTCCGCCTGTATCCTTCCAACTAATGGTTCTGTTAGTTTGCATGTTAGGAAATATTCTTCGAATTTTTTCACATATTAAGTAGTACCCGTAAACCTTGTCCAATGTTTTTTCCCATCATAGGTGCATGATGGAAAATCCATTCGTTCTCCCTTTCTATACTCAAGATCAAAATCAAATGATTTTAGAAATCCCCACCACCTATGCACTCTTGGACTTAGATCCATTTTAGTATGGCTGGCTTTTAACGAATTGCAATCCGTGTGTACCACAAATTTTTGACCTTGCAAATAATGGTGGGAATGTTTGATTGCAGTAAGAACTGCAAGAGTCTCTAGATCATACGAGTGGTATTTTGATTCTGCCGGGGAAGTTAATTTACTAAAATATTCTACGACATGTGCTTTGTTCTTAATTTTGTGGAACAATATAGCTTCGTAACCCATTGAGCTGGCATCTGTGTGCAATTCTATTGCGTGCTGTGGATCAAATATGGTCAACAAGGGTACTTTTTCATACTCTGATAGCCAAACAAATTCAGTGTTGCTTTTTGAAGTTAGGGAATATAAATGTTTTAGTATCTCTGAAAACTTTTTAATAAATTGACGAAAGTATGAAGGTAAACAAATAAATTGTCTGAATTGTGACACAGTCTGTGGGGGTGGCATTCCTATCAATGCTTGAATTTTACGAGATCTTGGTCGAACTTCGCTATTGCACATCTCAAATATGATTTAATTCATATCGGAGCTGATTGTGCCCAGCTCCCGTTCTATGGCATGCATATGTGGCGGCTTATAATTGTATCGGAATCCAGTAAAGGTGAGGCTTGGGCTTGCGCGACGCGCAGTTCTGCCACCTGGCTGGCCAGTCCCTGAATCGTCTGACGAAGTTTATTTTCCCTCAGCTGCAGCGCGCTGGTTCTCAGACAGGGCCGCGCCGACCCCCGGTAGCGCCAGTGTATGGAACCTATGTATGAAGCGACCCTTTTTAACAAAATACTGAATTTTTAATAAATATATTTAATTGTTAGTTTTGACTGAAATAAATGTTATCCAGCTTCATATAACTTGGATAATATTATTATTTATATCTAAGCGTACAAAACTGGAAAACCTTTAGGAATTAGAATACTAACGTTACGTTTGCTTCTGCTTGCCAAATATTGCAAATAATAAAACTCGAACAAAATTTTGACATACTTTATTAATACAAAGAATTTTATACTTGAATATTAATGACAAAGAAGCTGACTTTGAAATATAATAATACTTGTATGTAATTATACTAATATGGTTATTACGTACCTATGCTGTTTAAACAAGTAAGGAAGTAGCAGTCGAGTTTCCCGACTGAAAAATACCATGTACCCTTGGACATGCTTACAATTTATTTCTTTTGACATTTAATATACCAATCACATGTATGCAAATTCACCTCCTTTTCTGAATACGAGTAGGCATTAATTTTTTGCAGTTGCACCTGCATCAGTCAAAATTTTATAAAGTAAACTCATTCTTTAATTTGTAGATCACAAGTACTTAGTAGATATGTATATAGTGACGTATTTGGGTGGTCCAAACCGGCCACTTCAATTATTTCATAGAACTATAAACAGTAATGCACTTAAGTGATTTCCATAATGTATCACAGCTGCGCAGCATCCGATTCCAACAAAGAATTCTTTCGCAGCCGCACTTAGCCATTCTTGTAAACATCCTAAATCCTGACCTAAGCAGATTTGACTGCTCTCTTTGAATCTTTTTCTAATCTTAAGAATCCAAGAGCAAGGCTGAGGCTGAGGAGAAACCCAATGTACATTTGATTTTTAGTCTTAAGCCGACATTCAATCAATAAAAACACAAAACGGTTCAATCGGAGTTTTTTATTTATTTCGGTGTTGATCTTAGTTCAAATACGGATCATTTATTCGACTCGAAAACACAAACTATTTTACTGGCGCAGTCGGTAGGATACAACAAGTATCCGAAAAAAAGAACCTTCGAGTGGAAAATAAGTTAAATTTTATAATCCAGTGCTCGAAACATTTCCCAAAATAAATTCGTGAAAACTCTTCAACTTGGATTATAATTCCAATTCGGTTATCCAAATAAAAGTGGAAGTGAAATACGAAACAAAAACATTAAGTCCAAAGGCAACTAAGTTTTAAAACCAACTTATAAAATTATAAGAAAGTGAAGTTAAAAACAAAAAAGAAAAACTTTTATACTTAAATAAAATTAAACCAACTTCAAATACATAAACACTAATCAAAATTCAAACCAACAAACCACGATGGCTGTAGCAGCACCAGCACAAATAGAATTGTCTGACTCGAACATGATTCAAGTAGAAAGACAAATACACGCAATCGAGGTTTTCAACGGAAATCCTAACACTTTGTACACTTTCATCAGTCGCGTCGACTTCATCTTGGCTCTGTTTCAGACCACAGATGAAAGACAAAAGTTAATAATCTTTGGACACATCGAACGGAACATCAGTGGCGATGTTATCCGCACCCTCGGAGTAACCAACCTCAGCAGCTGGAGCGAACTCAGCACTCAGCTTATACTTAACTACAAGCCCCAAGCACCGAACCACCAACTTCTGGAAGAATTCAGGAACATACAATATCGAGGTAACATTCGACATTTCCTCGAAGAAGCCGAAAGAAAACGACAGATACTTATAAGTAAATTAGAACTAGAAAATAATACTAACGAAACCATTCTCTATACTAGATTAATACAAACCAGCATCGAAAATCTAATTCAAAAACTTCCAAGCCACATTTATCTCAGAATAGTTAACTGTAATATTCCAAACCTAAGATCACTAATAAATATATTACAAGAAAAAGGTCTTTATGAGGCACCAACCTCAAGTAAAGATAATATAAAGCCAACTTCAATTCCAAACAAAATAACAACCAACCCCCAAAATAGAAAAATGAATAACCAAATTAGAGCCTTTGTACCCTTACAACCATTCTATAATAACGTCTATCAACCCTATCACCAAGCACATTCTCATATGCCCAGGTTTAACCCAAACCCGGTTCCTCAATATCAAAATAGACCCATTTACCCACAATCTAACATACCCATATCACAAGTACCCAGACCAAACCCAGCTTTTAACAGACAAAATATTTTTGACCAAAACCGATTTGGACCTAGCCACACTAACATGCCCACAACATATCCTCAAAACAGAAACGTACAAACGAAAAACCCAATAAAAAGACAGAGACCATCAGACAGTGGACAGTCTAAAATGAGCATAGAAGAGCTAAGATACCAGCAAGTAACGTCTTATCAACCTGAAAATCCTTATAATTATAACTGCTAGTATTCCTGCTATCCAGAATATTTTCAACCCCAGCCTTATCCCTACCAATTGAACTATACACCAGAATCAATTCAGTGTCCCCCTGAACAGTACTACGACAATTCGGAGACAACAGAAGAAGAAATACCAACAACAAATGACAACGAACCAGATGACCTTGAACAAGCAGAAAATTTTCGGCTAGTAGCCCCGGATCAAGCCAATATATAATGATAAAACATAATAATACTGAATTAAAATGTCTAATTGATACAGGATCTACGATAAATATGCTCACGCGAAATATTTTTCAAACGCCAATACAAGAAACCAATCATCTAATACACACTAGTAATGGCCCATTAATTATTAATACACTTACGAATATACCACCTAATAACTACTTCCCTATTGCCCAAGAGTTCTTGATCCACCAGTTCTCGGATCATTATGACATGCTGATTGGACGCAAGTTGTTGTCCGAAGCCAAAGCAATAATCGATTATAAAAAGAAAACTGCTACCCTATTTAACAAAATATACAAGATAAAAGACAGTAATAACATTACAGAACAGAATCATATCCAAAGGACACCAGAACCAATTGCAAACTCAGAGCAGGAATCAATAAAAAAATTATATTTTTCACAGTTTCGATTAGATCACCTAAATCAGGAGGAAACTTTAAAGTTAAAAGTCTTATTAAATAAATTTAGAAATATCGAATATAAGGAAGGAGACAAATTAACATTTACAAATACCATTAAACACGTACTAAATACAACACATAACTCCCCAATTTATACAAAACAATACCCACTTGCGCAAACGCATGAAATTGAAGTAGAAAACCAAGTACAGAAATTGCTAAATCAGGGATTAATTAGGGAAAGTAATTCACCATACAATAGTCCTACTTGGGTTGTACCAAAAAAACCGGATGCTTCTGGCATAATGAAGTACAGGGTAGTAATTGATTATAGAAAGCTAAATGAAATAACCATACCTGACAGATATCCAATTCCAAATATGGACGAAATACTTGGAAAACTGGGTAAATGCCAATATTTTACAACAATCGATCTGGCAAAAGGATTTCACCAAATAGAAATGGACGAGGAATCAATTCCTAAAACAGCATTCTCCACCAAAAGCGGTCATTACTAATATCTTCGAATGCCATTTGGCCTTAGGAATGCACCCGCTACTTTTCAAAGGTGCAAGAATAATATCCTTCGACCATTGCTTAACAAACACTGTTTGGTGTATCTGGATGATATTATAATTTTTGAACATCCCTTACAGAACATTTGAATTCAATACAATTAGTTTTTTCAAAGCTTGCAAAAGCAAATTTAAAATTGCAACTAGACAAATGTGAGTTCTTAAAACAAGAAGCAAACTTTCCTGGGCACATAGTAACTCCTGATGGTATTAAACCAAATCCTATTAAAGTTAAAGCCATAGTTTCATACCCTATTCCGACAAAAGTAAAAGAGATTAGAGCTTTCCTCGGATTAACAGGTTATTATCGCAAATTTATTCCAAATTATGCAGACATAGAAAAACCCATGACCAGCCGCTTAAAAAAGGAGCAAAGATAGATACGCAAAAACTTGAGTACATAGAGGATTTCGAAAAACTTAAGGTTTTGATAATTCGAGACCCAATTTTACAATTACCTGATTTTGAAAAGAAATTTGTTTTAACCACAGACGCAAGTAACTTGGCCCTCGGGGCTGTACTTTCTCAAAACGGTCATCCTATATATTTTATTAGTAGAACACTTAACGATCACGAATTAAATTACAGTGCTATCGAAAAATAAATTACTCGCCATAGTTTGGGCCACTAAAACTTTTCGACATTATTTACTAGGGCGACAATTTCTCATTGCTAGTGACCATCAACCTCTTAGATGGCTTCATAACTTAAAGGAACCGAATGCTAAGTTAGGAAGATGGAGACTCAGATTAAGCGAATACCAATTTAAAATCGATTATATTAAAGGGAAGGAAAATTCAGTCGCCGATGCATAATCAAGAATTAAAATTGAAGAAAATCACCATAGTGAAGTTACTCAACATAGTGCAGAAGAAGACAATTGCAACCTTATTCATTTAACAGAAAAAACAATAAATTATTTCAAAAAACAAATTATCTTTATTAAATCCGATAAAAATAAAATAGAGCATTCAATAATATTTGGTAACTCTATTACCACAAGTCAATATGATGTAATGACACTCGAAAAGGCCAAACAAATTTTACTTGATCACTTTATCCATAGAAACATTACCATTTATATTGAGAGCGATGTAGATTTTGAAATTATTCAAAGGGCACACATAGAAATTATTAATACCACCTACACAAAAGTAATTCGCAGTCTTTTCCTATTAAAGAACGTTGGTTCATACGCCGAATTCAAAGAAATCATACTTCAATCACATGAAAAACTTTTACACCCTGGTATACAGAAAATGGCAAAATTATTTAAAGAAAATCACTTCTTTCCAAATAGCCAACTACTAATTCAGAATATAATAAACGAATGAAACATATGCAATTTAGCCAAAAACAGAACATAAAAACACCAAAATGCCTTTAAGAATCACGCCTAACCAGAAACATTGCCGAGAAAAATTTGTGGTAGATATATATTCATCTGAGGGAAAACATTACATTACATTATCAGTTGCATTGATATTTATTCTAAATTCAAATTACAACTAAGGACTGGATAGAATGCAGAAACGCATTAATGCGTATTTTCAATCAATTAGGTAAACCCAAATTACTTAAGGCAGACAGAGACGGAGCTTTCTCCAGTTTAGCTTTAAAGCGATGGCTTGAACAACAAGAAATGGAATTACAGCTCCATACAGCAAAAAACGGGGTGGCAGACGTCGAAAGATTGCACAAAACAATAAATGAGAAAATTCGTATAATCAATTCATCTGATGATGAAGAAGTAAAATTAAGCAAGATAGAAACAATCCTTTACACATACAACCATAAAATTAAACATGACACTACTGGACAGACACCTGCTCAAATCTTCTTATACGCTGGGCATCCAATATTAGACACTCAAAAAAATAAAGAGAAGAAAATAGATAAAATAAATGAAGACCGACAGGAATTTAATATTGACAACTAATTACAGAAAAGGTCCACTCTGTAGTGGAAAGGCAAATTGGAAAATCCATTTAAATCAACCAAAAATGTAGAACAGACAGACCCTGACCATTACAAAATCATTAATAGAAATAGAGTTACGCACTACTACAAAACACAATTCAAAAAACAAAAGAAAAATAATCAACTCTCAATTTCACAGGCACCTGGTACCTGATAACATTATTGCTGATCCTGATCACAGCGGTTCATGGACAGCAAATTCAAATTAATAATATTGACACCAACCACGGATATCTCCTTTTTTCTGATAAGCCAGTCCAGATACCATCCTCCTTTGAACATCATTGCTTGAAAATCAATTTAACTGAAATAGACATCGTGGTTGACTATTTTGAGCAAAGATTACGATTCGATTACCATGCACCCCAGATCAAATTTTTACACAATAAATTGAAAAGAGAACTAGCCGGAATAACCCTAAAACATAGAAACAAACGGGGACTTATTAACATTGTGGGCTCAGTTTTTAAATACCTATTTGGAACACTAGATGAAAATGATAGAGTCGAAATACAGGAAAAACTTGACAACAACGCCCATAACTCAGTAAAATTACATGAAGTCAACGACGCTATACAATTGATAAATGACGGAATGCAAAAGATACAACACTATGAAAAAAACCACACCATCATTAACAGTCTTTTGTTCGAACTAATGCAGTTTACGGAATACATAGAAGATTTGGAAATGGCTATGCAGCTTTCCAGACTTGGACTTTTTAACCCCCAATTACTAAACTATGACAAACTTGAGAATATCAACAGCCAAAATATTTGAAACATTAAAACATCCACTTGGATTAACTACAATGATAACCAATTATTAATTATATCCCACATACCCATTTACTTTTCACTAATAAACACAATTAAAATAATCCCTTACCCAGATTCCAACGGTTATCAGCTAGATTACACAGACTCACAATCATATTTTGAAAAAGAAAATAAAGTTTATAATGCCGAAAATAAAGAAATAAAAAATAAAAGTGTCACCAATATTATTAAACACTTAAAACCAATTTGTAATTTTAAGCCAGTGGACACGAGCGAAATAATAAAATACATAGAACCAAACACAATTATAACCTGGAACTTAACCCAAACCATTCTTAACCACAATTGTCAAAATTCAATTAATAATATAAAAATAGAAGGAAACAAAATGATAAGAGTAACGCAATGTAAAATAGAAATCAATAGTATAATTTTAAGTGAAATCCTTCGTAATTCGTATGCTGATGCGTGAAGACGTGTTTTCATCGAGCTCCAATAAAATTAATTTATTCCAGTGAAGTGAATGATTATTAATAAAAGACAAATAAATATATTGAAAGAGAAAAAGACGCTCCGGGCGATGCACCATCGCTCGATTACATATTCAGCGTTTGAAATAGTTAAATAATTGTTTCAAACAAATTAATTAAAAAAAAAAAAAAAAAAGGCACTATGAGCCAGAACGACACTCGCGCTCAGCGGCAACGAGAGCAAGACGATCGTCGGCTCTCATTACAACGAAAAAACGCGTACTTTTCTTATGTCTCCGCGACACCTGCAAACGAAGGCAACGAGCGGCCAATAACCCAGAACCCAACGAACCTTCTTGTACCAACAAATCAAGATAGAGCGCGCTCTTGCTCTCCCGCACTTCTAGCCCCGACACAAGCTCCGCTATCTGCAACAACAACAACTGGAGCAATATCGACAGTCCGCTCTACTTCGCCATTGGCTGCACCCGCTCACGCTCTTACTGAGGCAGCGAATGCAAAAACAAAAGCCCAAGAGCCAAACGGCACTGCTGCACAACTTGCAAAAGAAAATGCAAACAAAAAAGTTGGGTCGGCCTCACAGACTGGACTGGACCGCTATATAACAATAAAACGGAAGCTTAGCCCTAAAACTTCCGATACAGAAAACAAGCCGAAAAATATACGCGACAATTCTACCTCGATCAACAATGAAGCGCCCGCAAATAGCAACAGATTCGCTTTGCTGGCAGATACCAACGAGGACGTGCCACTGAAATCCACCGATAAGGAACCAAAGAAAATAAAGAACCCCCCCCAATTTACATCCGCGAGAAGAGCACAAACGGTTTGGTAAATTCTTTAATTGGCATTATTGGAAAAGATAGCTTTTATATAATACCCCTAATAAGAGGTAAAAAATGCAAGCGCGATAAAGTGCGGTAACTGTGGGGGTAATCACACAGCAAACTACAGAGGCTGTCCAATCTACAAAGAGCTGAAAAACCGTCTCCACCAAAGAATGAACACGGCACGGCGACACCAAGGAACAGCTACGCTGATACCATCGGAATCAAATCCAGAAGTACTTTTTCCGAAACCATCAAGTATTGCTCCCTGAACTAGAACTAACAAGATAAGTTTTGCAAACGCTTTAAAATCAGGTATGACACCTCCAACCCAAAACTCCCAAACCTCACGTGAAGAACACACAAAATTGGACACGCAACAAAACTACAGGCCATTTGAGCAGCAAGAAACGAAAACAGAAGCTATGATCCAAGCCTTACAACAGAGCATGACGGAATTCATGACGTTTATGCGAACCACCATTCAAGACATGATGCGTAATCAAAACCTATTGATCCAAATGCTTGTCTTCCAACAATCAAAATAAATAATTATGGCTACCCTACGCATAGCTACGTGGAACGCCAATGGCGTCTCACAGCGCAAACTTGAGCTAGCTCAATTCCTACATGAGAAGCATATCGACGTAATGCTTCTCTCGGAGACTCATCTTACTAGCAAATACAAGTTTCAAATAAGAGATTACCACTTCTATGGAACAAATCACCCCGATGGTAGAGCACACGGTGGGACCGGCATTCTAATTAGGAACCGTATGAAGCACCACTTTTACAAAGAGTTTGCTGAAATTCATCTACAGGCCACATCTATCAATCTACAGCTGGAGGACAACACTCACCTCACACTAGCGGCCGTATACTGCCCCCCTCGTTTCACAATATTGGAAGACCAATTCCTGGATTTCTTCCATGCATTAGGACCACACTTCATTGCAGCAGGCGACTACAATGCTAAACATACTCACTGGGGATCGCGCCTTGTGAATTCAAAAGGAAAACAGCTTTACAAGGCTTTAATTAAAGCCACTAATAAGCTTGATCATGTTTCCCCTAGGAGTCCCACATACTGGCCATCAGACCTCAATAAGCTGCCTGACTTGATTGACTTCGCAGTTACGAAAAATATTCCTCGCAGTTTCGTTAGAGCTGAATGTCTACCAGATCTGTCATCTGATCACACGCATGTGCAAATTCATCTCAGCCGGTATGCAGAAAACGTAAAACCACCCTACAGACTGACTTCGCACAAAACGAACTGGCTAAGGTACAAAAAATATATAAGTTCACACATTGAGCTAAACCCAAAACTCAATACTGAACCTGATATAGAGAGCTGCACAGAAACACTGGAATCCATTCTTACGGAAGCAGCTCGAAATGCAACACCTAAAACCACAAACGTTACAATGAATCCAAATAAAACTAACGCACAAATCGAGCAACTCGTCCACGCAAAACGACGCTTACGTAGAGAATGGCAATCCTCCAGATCACCATCTGCAAAACAAAAGCTAAAAATAGCCACACGGAAGCTGACCAACGCTCTGAAACAAGAGGAAGAATACGCCCAGAGCCGATATATAGAGCAACTTTCACCAACAGGTATAAAACAAAAGTCACTGTGGAGGGCCCACCCAACCCTTCGCCCACCGACTGAAACCGTTCTGCCCATAAGAAATTCCTCAGGCGGCTGGGCACGTAGTGATTCAGACAGAGCCACCACATTTGCCGCTCACCTACAAAATGTATTTACGCCAAACGAGGCTACTAGCACATTTGCGCTACCGACTTCAAACGAAAACGGCATCCAGCAACACACCCCAATTGTGTTTCGTCCAAAAGAAATATCTAACATAATTAAAGAAAATCTCAGCCCGAAAAAATCCCCCGGCTACGACCTTATTACCCCGGAAATGATCATCGAGCTGCCACATTCTGCTGTTCGATACATAACGCAGCTCTTTAATGCCATCACAAAACTTGGCTACTTTCCACAACGATGGAAGAGATCGATCATCATAATGATTCCGAAGCCTGGTAAGGACCACACAGTTCCCTCATCTTACAGACCAATAAGTTTACTCGCATGTAAATCGAAACTATTCGAAAAATGCCTGCTAAGCCGACTGAATCCACACCTGAGAGCCCACAATATAATCCCAGCCCATCAATTTGGCTTTTCGAAAGTCACGGAACCATCGAACAGGTGAATCGAATAACGGCGGAGATAAGAACTGCATTTAAATCCCCAAGCATTCGACAGAGTCTGGCTAGATGGCCTAATGTTTAAAGTTAAAACATCTCTACCCGAAAGCACACAAAAACTTCTAAAGTCATACCTATATGACAGAAAGTTTGCAGTGAGGTGCAACACTGCCACTTCCACTGACCACGAAATTAAGGCCGGAGTCCCCCAAGGCAGCGTTCTTGGGCCAACTTTATACCTCATCTATACCGCTGACATTCCTACAAATAGTCGGCTAACAGTGTCCACGTTTGCCGACGGTACAGCTATCCTTAGCCGTTCAAGGTCCCCAATCCAAGCTACAGCACAGCTGGCATTGCACCTCATAGCCACTGAGAAGTGGCTCTCTGACTGGCGAATAAAAGTCAACGAGGAAAAATGCAAGCACGTGACATTTACCCTGAACAGACAAGATTACCCACCACTTTTGATGAACAACATACCACTCCCGAAAGCAGATGAGGTAACGTACCTAGGAGTACACCCCGATAGACTACTTACATGGCGCAGGCACATTGAAGCGAAAAAGATTCATCTTAAGCTCAAAGCGAACAACTTACACTGGCTCATCAATACTGGCTCTCCGCTAAGCTTGGACCACAAGGTCATACTCTACAATGCAGTTCTGAAACCAATATGGACCTGTGGTGCACAGCTATGGGGCAACGCCAGCAACAGCAATATCGACATCATACAGAGAGCACAGACAAAGATCCTGAGAACTATCACTGGGGCACCGTGGTATGTTCGAAACGAAAACATCCATCGTGATCTAAATATTCCAACAGTCACCAATGAAATCAAAGAGCTTACGAAAAAATATCATGGCAAGCTTTCCTCGCACCGCAACCACCTAGCGAGAAATCTAACCCAGCTCAGCAGTCGCTCCCGTCTCCGACGAAAGGACCTACCAACCCAGCAAAGAAATCATTAGGGACGCTTAATCACGGAACAGTTGGATTAATTAAAACGACTGTTTAGGAAAAAATTGTATTAGTTAAGATTTTTTAACTTATTGTTAGCTCTTATTTAAGAGGATCCAATAAATAAAAGCAGAGTACAAAAAAAAAAAAAAAAAAAAAGTGAAAATCTGTTAAAACCAGAAATAGATTTGACACCACTATACGCACCACTTAATATAACAAAAATAAAAATTGTAAAACACAACGACATTGTTGAAATGATTTCAAAGAACAATATTACACTTTACATACTAATGGCCATTGTAATAATTGCACTTATTTTGTTGTACTTATATTTAAGATATGTAACACTTAACCCATTCATGATGTTGTATGCAAAACTTAAAATAAGAAAAAATCAAAATCAAAACACACCACAACAAATAGAAATAGAAGAAACTCCATTTCCCATACTATATCCATCAATCCCAGCCCAAGTATAGGCTCCTCTTTAAGGGAAGGGGAGTGACGTATTTGGGTGGTGCAAACCGGCCACTTCAATTATTTCATAGAACTATAAACAGTAATGCACTTAAGTGATTTCCATAATGTATCGCAGCTGCGCAGCATCCGATTCCAACAAAGAATTCTTTCGCAGCCGCACTTAGCTATTCTTGTAAACTTCCTAAATCCTGACCTAAGCAGATTTGACTGCTCTCTTTGAATCTTTTTCTAATCTTAAGAATCCAAGAGCAAGGCTCTCCCGAAATACAAATATCGTTAAAATACCGAGGTATCTCCTCAACCCAATGTACATTTGATTTTTAGTCTTAAGCCGAAATTCAATCAATAAAAACACAAAACGGTTCAATCGGAGTTTTTTATTTATTTCGGTGTTGATCTTAGTTCAAATACGGATCATTTATTCGACTCGAAAACACAAACAATTTTACTATATATAAGGCACGGAAACGCATATATACAAATTTGACATATTTCAATGAGCATCGCCTTCTGCCGTTGCGCTACTTTATGAAAATAAGTTTCGTGTGTCATAAAGCCATACACATTTCGCTGTCAACGTCGTAGTCGGCGTCGCGCAATGCGTGTTTTGCTGCGCTTCTGCTTCCCTTGCCATAGATCTTGCATGTGGCATAACTTCCGTATTTCTTATACGATTATTTGGTTCAAATTAAAAAATTAGATAGCTTCTATAAGCACCAACGCATATGCCGAATTGCATAGCATTAGGTTAATCATTGTGGGCGTGGCAGTTTTTTGCGGTACGATATATGTCACATGTCTGTAGCTCCTGTAGTTTCTGAGATCTAGGCGTTGATACGGACAGACAGACGGACAGACGGCCAGACGGACAGACGGCCAGACGGACAGACGGACGGACGGTCAGTAAGACATGGCTATATCGACTCGGCTGTTGATGCTGATCAAGAATATATATACTTAATGGGGTCGGAGATGCTTCCTTCTGCCTGTTACATACATTTTCACCATATTATGATACCCTTTTCACCCATTTTTAATGGGCACAGGGTATAAAAACAAAACAATAACTTTTGCAAGAATAAACATACTTAAATTAGAATATTTCCCCTTTTCTCGCTTTTTTGTTTTCGAAATTCTTAACATTTTTACCTATGTCTACTAAATGTATATAAAGTGAGTGGGTATGTGGGATATGATTAATAATTGGTTATTATTGTAGTTAATCCAAGTCGATGTTTTAATGTTTCAAATATTTTGGCTGTTCACATTCTCAAATTTGTCATAATTTAGTAATTTGGGGTTAAAAAGTCCGAGTCTGGAAAGCTGCATAGTCATTTCCAAATCTTCTACGTATTCTGTGAACTGCATTAGTTCGAATAAAACACTTTAATGATGCTGTGGTTATTCTCATAATTCTGTATTGTTTGTATTCCGTTATTTATCAATCGTATAGCGTCGTTGAGTTTATGTAATTTTACTGAAGTTTTTGTTGTATTTCGACTCGATCATTTTCATCTAGTGTGCCAATTTGAGTCTTTTAAAACTGAGCCCACAATATTATTAAGTCCCCGGTTGTGTCGACGTTGCAGGGTTATTCCGCCTAGTTCTTTTTTTCATTTTATTGTATAAAAATTGGACCTGGGGTGCATGGTAATAGGTTCGTAGC
This sequence comes from Drosophila merina, assembly GCA_035047645.1. Taxonomy (NCBI): domain Eukaryota; kingdom Metazoa; phylum Arthropoda; class Insecta; order Diptera; family Drosophilidae; genus Drosophila; species Drosophila merina. The sequence goes on along the minus strand of JAWNPH010000069.1, from coordinate 161,964 downwards.
CTTTGCTAAAAATACTCAACCACGATTTCTATTTCAGTAAAATTGATTTTTAAGCAAAGATGTTCAAAGGGGATTGTATCTGGACTGGCTTATCAGAAAAGAGGAGATATCCGTAGTTGGTGTCAAAATTATTTATTTGAATTTGCTGTCCATGAACCGTTGTGATCAGTATAAGCAATGTATAATGTTATCAGGTACCAGGTGACTGTGAAATTGAAAGTTGATTATTTTTCTTTTGTTTTTTGAATTGTGTTTTGTAGTAGTGCGTAACTCTATTTCTATTAGTGATTTTGTAATGGTCAGGGCCTGTCTGTTCTACATTTTTGGTTGGTATAAATAGATTTTCTAATTAGCCTTTCTGTAGTGGACCTTTTCTGTAATTAGTGTCAATATTAAATTCGTGTCGGTCTTAATTCATTTTATCTATTTTCTTCTCTTTAATTTGTTGAGTGTCTAATATTGGATGCCCAGCGTATAAGAAAATTTGAGCAGTTGTCTGTCCAGTAGTGTCATATTTAATTATATGGTTGCATGTGTAAAGGATTGTTTCTATCTTACTTAATTTTACTTCTTCATCATTAGATGAATTGATTATAAGAATTTTTTCATTTATTGTTTTGTGTAATCGTTCGACGTCTGCCTCCCCGTTTTTTTGCTGTATTGAGCTGTAATTTGATTTCTTGTTGTTCAAGCCATCGCTTTAAAGCTAAAATGGTGAAAGCTCCGTCTCTGTCTGCCTTTAGTAATTCGGGTTTACCTAATTGATTAAAAATGCGCATTAATTCGTTTCTGCATTTCTCCCATCCTTAGTTTTAATTTGCTCAAGTGTAGCGAATTTAGAATAAATATCAATGCAACTGTTGTAATGTTTTTCGTCAGATGAATAAATATCTACCACAAATTTTTCTCGGCAATGTTTCTGGTTAGGTGTGATTTTTAAAGGCATTTTGGCGTTTCTATGTTCTGTTTTGGTCAAATTGCATATGTTGCATTCGTTTATTATATTCTGAATTGTGGTGATGGAGTTACCGAATATTATTGAATGCTCTACTTTATTTTTTTTTTTAATAAAGATTATTTGTTTTTTTTAATAATTTATTGGTTTGTCTGTTAAATGAATAAGGTTGCTATTGTCTTCGTCTGCACTATGTTGAGTAACTTCACTATGGTGATTTTCTTCAATTTTAATTCTTGATTATGCATCGGCAACTGAATTTTCCTTCCCTTTAATATAATCGATTTTAAATTGGTATTCGCTTAATCTAACTCTCCATCTTTCTAGATTAGCATTCGGTTCCTTTAAGTTATGAAGCCATCTAAGAGGTTGATGGTCACTAGCAATGAGAAATTGTCGCCCTTGTAAAAAATGTCGATAAGTTTAAGTGGCCAAACTATGGGGAGTAATTTCTTTTTCGATAGCACTGTAATTTAATTCGTGATCGTTAAGTGTTCTACTAATAAAAGATATAGGATGACCGTTTTGAGAAAGGACAGCCCCGAGGGCCAAGTTTCTTTTCAAAATCAGGTAATTGTAAAATTGGGACTTGAATTATCAAAGCCTTAAGTTTTTTGAATGCCTTTATGTACTTAAGTTTTTGCGAATCTATCTTTGCTACCTTTTTTAAGCAGCTGGTCATGGGTTTTTCTATGTCTGCGTAATTTGGAATGAATTTACCATAATAACCTGTTAATCCGAGGAAAGCTCTAATCTCTTTTACTTTTGTCGGAATTAGGTATGAAACTATGGCTTAAAGTTTAATAGGATTTGGTTTAATACCATCAGGAGTTATTATGTGCCCAAAAAAGTTAGCTTCTTGTTTTAAGAACTCACATTTATCTAGTTGCAATTTTAAATTTGCTTCTGCAAGCTTTGAAAAAACTAATTGTATTGAATTCAAATGTTCTGTAAGGGATGTTGAAAAAGTCGAACGTCCAGTTCTACTTGGTGAAATCCTTTTGCCAGATCGATTGTTGTAAAGTATTGTCATTTAACCAGTTTGCCAAGAATTTTGTCTATATTTCGAAATGGATATCTGTCAGGTATAGTTATTTCAATAAGCTTTCTATAGTCAATTACTACCCTGTACTTCATTATGCCAGAAGCATCCGGTTTTTTTGGGTACAACCCAAGGACTATTGTATGGTGAATTACTTTCCCTACTTAATCCCTGATTTAGCAATTCCTGTACTTGGTTTTCTACTTCAATTTCGTGTGTTTGCGCAAGTTGGTACTGTGTTGATTATGTGTTGTATTTATTACGTCGTTAATGGTTGTACGATTAGACATAACTGCAGAAAATCGTACGCTGCAGATGATACACAGGCACACTGCTATCTTACGCAGATAGGCGACAGGATACCTTTCTCACGTCCCTAAATCAACAGTGACCCTTAACTGATATGCACTGACCCTCGCTGGTAAGCATACAAACCTAATAAATACTGACCGTTTGCTGATATGCAGGAGGCCTTAGTAAATAATGACCCTTTATCGCTAAGCATGCAGATGCACGATTTCGCACCATCTGCATACTATAAATCATATTATTAGACTTAGATTTGTCCTTTCATGTAAAACCTAAGTAAATACCTAGTTTGTAAGAAACTTGTATATAAACCCTACAAGAACGAAACTACTTATTGGGGCGACCTCTGCCGCATGGTTATGCACCTGGGCCAAGCAAAATAATATAATAAAATAAAGAAAATACAGTTGATGTTACTCCGACGTTGAGTGATATCATGTCATTTCTTTACAATGGTATTTGTAAATGTCTCCTTCTTTATATTGAAGATTTCTAAATTTATTTAATAAACCTTTTTACTTTAAAATTTTTCCCAGAATCAATTTTTTTTATTGATTCGTGGCCTGAGTTTTGCAATTTGTTATGGTGTCTTTTGGATATACAAATTTTGGTTTCTTTCCGATTCTGAACTAATTTGTATCAAAAATGTTAACTGTACTATTTTTTTAATTTATAACTGATTGTGCATTTTTTATCAATTTTCTGCCAATTACATCTCGTAATTATTAGAAAATCCGTGTAAATAAATTGATTCGGTTGTTTTAAAAATACTATTTCTGGCTAACATAATCAAGTTGTTCAAAGTAATAGGACCATTTGATGTTAAAACTTCACATCTGGTATTTTGAATAAGAAAACAAAATATATATAGATTACATATATATAAATGAGGTTTTCTCCTATTGTCCAGAGATCCTTCCGATGGGTGGCTCCGGCAGATAGGGTCAACGTAGATAGCTGATCCCCTGGTCTTGACGTTAGTCAGGCGGAATGTCTTCTTACACAGATTACCACCATAATGCGCGGGGCGTGACTTTGCCCTCTTTGCTAGACACTGGCCTTTGGGCTCAGCGTGGATAAATTATATCAAATACAATTGGTTTTACGGCAGAAGCCGGAGTAGCTTGTTCTTTATTTATAAAGTGCTCGCTTAGAACTAAATACAAAGGAATGGAAAAATATGAATCTACCCTAGCTTCAATGCATCACGCCATAAACCCGTGGTCGGCAAGCCGACTCAGCATTTATGCACCGCATTTCGATACCCCGGATAATGGGTATCCAATTGCCGCGGCTGACCGTTCTTAGCGCAGAGCGCTGAACTCAGTTGGGGCGCGTCAGCATTGTTATTTATATATGTTACTTATATAATATTTTCAGTGATCATATTTATTGTGGATGCTGTGTCTATAAGGCATTTGTATGTGTAACCTTTGTATGTTATTTGTGTGTATTCGTGTTATCCGGGGCTGTTGACCGAATATTTTCGTTTGGTTCAGAGTTATTTTGATTTTGTTCGTCATTAATTTGAACTGGTTGGACTTGTTGTTGCCCTTCATTGAATAACCCATGATTTTGACATGGATTGTATTGATTATGGTTTTAATACTGTTTTTCATAATAATTTGGTTGAAATTGTTCGAATTCATGTGCGTCTTGAAATCTCATTTCGTCAATAGAATAAGTTTGTTCACTGTTCGATGGTCTTAGTCGTTTAGTAATCGGAAGTTAGTATTTTTAGATTTAGAGGGCTGTGGTAGTTGAGTAGTTTCCTCTAAAAAATGCTGTTTGAGGAGTTTGGGTTTTGTTGGGATGTTGTGGGAAAGGATTTTTTTGAATAATTGATTGTGTGTTTATGTATTGGTTGGGTCTGAAAAAATTAGGTGCGTGCCAAATAGTTTGGTTGTTAGTCATCTGCTGTGTATAGCTAGGTATAAATGGTTGGAATAAGTGGAAGGGTTGATAATATTGTGGGTAACTTGGGCGATTTTGAGTTTTGGGTATTGGTATTGAATTTATTTGATTTAAAATTCTGATTTGAATTTGAATTTTTATTACGGTATTCCGGATTTTTATTAAATTCAAAATTAATGTGTTCTTAATAAATTCCCTCATTTTGTGCTATGGTAATTAAGGATCTTAATTCTGTAATATCGTGATGAGCTAAAATAGTAAATAATTGTATTGGTAGTTTCCTTATCACTATCTTAATAGAGTCTTTAATAGCCTGAATATAAATAAGAAAATCCGATTGGTTACCTTCTGGGTGTAGTTTCTAAATTAATAATTGACGTCGTGTTTCCGCTTCTTAGCAGAATGCTCTTAGGTTTCCTTTGTATGGTGTCTCCCTGAAGTTCTACAGAAGTTTGTTTTTGGTGTTTGGGTTTTAAATTCCGCATTGAGTCTTGATTTGAGGGTAGAACAATCTTCGATGTTCGGAAGTCCAAAAGATCGTGTTACTTGTACGTCCAAGTTCCTTTCGATGGCACCAAGTAGAATCCTCTGTTGTCGCACATCATTAGTTTGGTAGAGTGAAATTAAGTAGTTCGCTCTGCTGACGAAAGTGTGGAGGGTTTTTAGATCACCCTTGAATGGCATGATGTCTTTTAGCTGCCAAAGGGCTTCATCAAGGTAGTTGTCGCTCAGCGCAACGATTTGGGGTGCGGCAATAATTGGTTGTGCCATTGTTACTTAATTTTGGTTGTTTTTTTTTGGATATAATGTTTTTGTTTAGTTTTCTAGTTTCACTTCGACTTTTGTAAATTTTTATTTTTGGTTTTTTATTAAAAAATTTCTTTAATTTGTTTTGTTTTTTTTAATTATAAATTTTAGAGTGCAAAAGTTTGTTTAACTTAATTTTCTTAGAATTTTATATGTTGGTTTTAACTTCGTATTTCACTTCCAATTTTTATTGGATAACCGAAATAGAATTATAATCCAAGTTAAAGGATTTTCACGAATTTATGTTAGGAAATATTTCGAGAACTGGATTATAAAGTTTAACTTATTTTCCACTCGAGGGTTCTTTTTTTCGGTCACAACAGTTGGTTTTTTTTAAGCATTTTTGACGAGACTGCGCGCTTTTACTGTGGGGGACTTCAGGAGAGTCAATAGTTAGCGAACCTAAGAGTGTTGGATGGTGTGCGTCCTCAGGAGTAGTAAGGGAGGAGAACTTACTATTGTAGCAGAGGAGGTAGTATTTGAGAAAATGAGGCCAAGCGACCTGCCTCAGGAGTTCTTTATAGGGTTAAGTTGGAAAACGGCAGAGTCGGCTAAAACAATGAAGGAAGTCATTTTGGTTAGTGGGTAACAGCGAGTTATCATCGTCCGAGTTGATCCATGAAATGAGGGGCAGATTGAAATCCCCCATAACTAGAATAAGCTCAGCCTCATTTAGCAGAAACGAAACTGATTTAATGGCAGTTATGTGGAGCATATAAATGATTGCATCACACAGAGGAGGAATGTAGGAGCAAGTAATAAAAAAGGTTAAAGTATTCAGAATGAATTTTAACGGCTAAAAAATATTTCCGAAAGGATTAGTAATAGTGATACCTTTCACTGAATAAATGTTGTTTATGACAATCAGAACCCCACCTCCAAAGGGTGGGCGACCTTCCCGAAAGACAGTGTACTTCGATACCAAAATTTCATTGTCTATGACAGTGGACTTTAGCCAGGTTTCTGTTAGCACAATAGCATCGAAGTCAAAGGAAGCACTGTTAGTAAAAAATAAGTTTAGTTTTCCAAGAATACTGCGTACGTTTTGGTAGCAACAAGATAAAATCTTGTTGAGAGGTGAGAGATTCCTACTGGCAGGTTCCGGCGGATCAACTTTTGAAGTGGGAAGACCATGTCTCTGAAGAGCTAGGCTGGGGCTGTTCGTCATGGGCATCAACAATTTTATAAACTGCATTATAAAATTTAACTTGTTTTCCACTCGAAAGTTCTTTTTTTCGGATAATTTTTGTATCCTACCAACTGTGCCAGTAAAATGTTTATTGTTTGGGTCTATTAAATGGACCGTTTTAAATAACTAAGACCAACGCTGAAAATTAACTTTTTGCCAAATAGAAGACAATCAAAAATATTGGGATCGCTTATGTACTTTATTGTTCAATGTTCAGCTTAAGACTAAAAATCAAATGTAAGTGAGATTGAGGAGAATCTCTTGGATTCTTAAGTTTAGAAGATTCAAAGAGCGCAGGCAAAGCTGCTTAACTCAGGCTTTGGGATTTGTTTACAAGAACGGCTAAGTGCCGTTGCCAAAGAATTGTTTATTAAAACGCATACTGCGCAGATGGCATATGGCTATCACTTAAGGTTGGGGTGGCGCAAATACGTCACTATACGTATGTATGCAAAGTGGAGTAGGTGGATAGCGACGGTAGCACAATACAGGTTGGCAGACCTGGCAATGTCGATCTGCAGTCGTCGTTGGGCAGTCGTCGGTCGGCAGTCGTCGTTGGGCAGTCGTCGATGGGCAGTCGTCAGTAACCAGCAGTCGAAAGCAGTCCAGTCGCGGTCGTTAAATTAGCTTTATTGTATTTGTATATCCACACCATATCAATAAAAATAGAACCTACACTTAACATAAACATTAATATAATAATCAATCTTACATGTACACGTGTATGTGTATATAGCCTAGTTTGGCCTTCTGTATGGATATTGTTGCTAAACGTGTTATTCTTTCCTGACTCATTTTTTATAAGTTTTAATTTAGAAAAGGACCGCTTGCTATTATAACTGGCATAGTTAACATAATTCGTAATGCTATGGTAGAGCATACAGATGTCAAATTGTTTATATAATGTAATATAATACTCGTATAATATATAATTGTATTTATATAATAATATATAAATTCAAGAATTTTCAATTCATCATTATATAATTTTTTGAAATATGGCTGACAATAACAAGAAAATATTAATTTTTATACCCTGTACCCAATAAAAACGGGTGAAAAGGGTATCATAATATGGTGCAAATGTATGTAACAGGCAGAAGGAAGCATCTCCGACCCCATAAAGTATATATATTCTTGATCAGCATCAACAGCCGAGTCGATATAGCCATGTCCGTCTGTCTGTCTTACCGTCCGTCTGTCCGTCTGTCTGTCCGTATCAACGCCTAGATCTCAGAAACTACAAGAGCTACAGACATGTGCCATATATCGTTGGAATGGTAACTACCATACGCAGTACAAGTTTGTTTTTTATTTTGATATCACCCACCGCTCCCCCGCAAACCGCAAAAAACTGCCACGACCACGCTCCCCCGCAAACCTCAAAAAACTGCCACGCCCATAATTATTAACCTAATGCTATGCAATTCGGCATAGTCGTTGGTGCTTATAAAAGCTATCTAGCTATCCGAAGCAAAGCAAAACGCGCATTGCGCGACGCCGACTGCGACGTTGACAGCGAAATGTGTATGGCTTTATGACACACGAAACTTATTTTCATAACCAAAATCATACCAAATTTATATTGTTATGGTACTTTTTTCTAATAGAATATTGTGTCATTTATTTATTGATATTAAATAAATAAATTGTAAGCATGTCGAAGGGTACAGGGTATTTTGCAATCGGGAAACTCGACTGCTGCTACCTTACTTGTTTTATTTTGTATCTTTCTTATTAAATTCTGGTAACCGGATCATTTATCAGAATAAGAACATTTTTCTTACCACTAATCGTGAAAAAACTCCAAAATAATCAATAACACACCGACTATTTATTATAAAAATTCAACGGCCACCTTTTAAACTTTCAACCAAATGATTTGCTTTGGCTATCTTATCGTTAAAATCAGGGAAGCCCCTTGATCCCACCACGCTTGCGCCGCACGCATCGCATCGGATTGCATTCACAAAGTCACTCACGCATACAAACACGGCGCCTCTTGGGTTCAAAATAACTAGAACTTTTTCTATGGTTTAAAAGAACTGTCGCCGTTGTAACGCTGAGCTCTTAAGTAATCTAAACTAAAACCCTTTTTTGTTTTGTTTTTTTTTGTTTTTTTAACTTTGTTTTTTAGTATTTAAAATCTAGACGGGTGGACAATCATTAAATGGTTTGGGGGAGACCTTGACTTAAGGGAGGTACATGGAATGTATATCTAATGAGGTTGACTTAGGTGTCTATTGGTTGGGGAGGTCAAGTGGGTGTTTCATTTTCAGGCGTCTTAGGGATTGACTATTATCTAGGAGGTTGATGGCCAGGTGGTTGGGGTGATTGTCCAGTCTTTTTATGTATCTTTCGCTGAGACGGGTGATCTCCTCTGCTACCCATCTAATTCCAATTCTTTATGGATTATTGAGTTTTCGTGGTACGGATGGGCATTCGAAACTGTTCTCAGGCATTTATCCTGAAACCGATGGATTCTGATGCGAAAAATAAAACCATAAACGTTATTATTTACATTTAAACTTTAAATATTAATAGACTTATTCAATAAGCGTAATAGATGTTGTGTCGTTTACAAGCCCATTGTTGCGCCTACGTAGGTACTACTTACTTATAGATACTCCTCTACAAAAAACACAATCATTTCGGTAACAAAAATAATTTATGTGGCAGTGGCGGTGCGGCACTTTTCTTAGCGGCCTGTTCTGCTAAAGCGCTGGTTACAGCTGCGTGTATTTGTCGCATATCGCAATTGTCGCAATTGAACGGAAACATAGGAAACCAACGGTAGCCAACATAAAATTAAATTTTAATTCTCGCTCAAATTGAATTCGATGTATCATGAGGCTGTTTTTGGCATTGACCGGAATTATAGGAGATTCACTGAACTAGCGTTTAATTTTAGTTTACAATATTATTAATTTTTCGACAAATGACATTGACTTTATGAATTGACTGTAAGATCGGCGTTGATCAATCTTTGAAACTTAATGCACTACAATGTACTATTTTAAATTATTCTCTGCAGACTTAAAAGGGGTTAGGCATAAATTCCCTGCGCATTCACCCAACAGATCTGCCGAGAAGATATATAAGTTAATTGATTAAAATAATTCATGCCTCTAGACTACCTAATTAGGTTTAAGTATGTAAATATGTAAATACTCGATCGAAATTATGATACTCTGCAGTATAAGTTACTACTGTGGGAACCGGTGCGAGAGGAAGATGAGCGCAACTCACGCTCTCCCGATTAATCTAACATAAGCAGAGAGACGAGCGATCGGGCTGGAGAGAGAGCAGTCGATCAATGGAGTTGAATGCGAACACACGTATTAGAATAACCATTGTAAACTAATAATAAATAATAAAACCAACTGGGAAATAAAGTGTATTGAAACGAAGACTAAACTACTGAATTATTACATTGGCGACGAGGTAAAAAAAAAAAAAAAAACAACAACTTATAAATTAATTAAAATAAGAAAAATTCAGTGCAAACCGGCATATGCTGAAATTGGCACGCAACAGTCCCGTTAGTTTGTCTTTTCGTTCCCTGGCGTTCTTCGTATATATACATATATATACATATGTACATACAAATGTGGTATCGAACGCGCGAACGACTACAAATACACAAATTAATGCAAGGGAGAAATAACATGTAAATTAACATTAAAAAAAAAAAATGTTTAACGCAAATCTGTGATGGCAAAATTGTCACACAATAATTCGATAATTTTTTTTTCTTTTCTTCGCTCACTCTCGTTGTTCGTATGTACATATGAACGCGCGGGCAAATGCACGCTGACGAACTAATGTGATGAAGAGAAGAAAGAATGAAGGAAAAGAAATAAAATATAAGAATGCTCGCAGGCATTTCAGTTATGGCAGCTCGTATGTAAAAAAAAAAACACAACAACAATAAAAGAATGAAAAATAAAAGGAAAGAGGAAACAACTGACAAATTACAGTGACAGTGTCAAGAGACACAGATTTTATTATTGTTCTATCTGACTTGGGTCAGGGGCTGTACTAAATGTACAAGCCGAGTAAATAATTTTGAGCTGACTTAAGTCAGGGGCTGTACTAGATGTACGAGCCGAACAAATAATCATAAGCTGATTTAAGTCAGGGGCTGTACTAAAGGTACGAGTCGAATAATTAGATATGAGCTGACTTGGATCAGGGGCTGTACTAAAGTATCAGTCGATAGGTATGCACATGTATATGTATACCACGGTATATTCCTTGAAAACTATATGTAACTAATTACGATCTGACTAAGTCAGAGGCAGTTGGCCAAAAAAAAATATTAAAGCAAAATTTATTTTCAGTCGACCTACAAGCAATGGCAGAGAGCGTAATCTGGCCGTTTCTTTGCGAGACGATTGAGAAGTCCCTGTTGCGTGTGGAATGGGAGAAATGGTTTAGAGCTTTCGAAATATATGTGCAAGCTGAGGAGATCATCAGTTCACCATCCCGGAAAAGAAACAAACTGTTACATCTTGGCGGCCCTCAGCTACAAACGGTAGCATTTTCACTGCCCGGAGCCGTGATAACGGAAACGGCGGCTGGAGACCAGACCGACATATTTCAGACGTTAGTCGATAAGTTGAATGCGTTTTTCTCGCCGAAACAGAACTCAAGCTTCGAGAGACATCTATTTAGGAACATTTCTCCTGCAGAGGGGGAGACATTTGCGAAGTTTGTATTGAGGCTGAGGTACCAAATTCAAAAATGCGATTTTGGATCCACTAAAGCCGAAATCGAGGAGATCTGTTTAAAGGATAAAATCATCGATAGCTGCGCCAACATAAGCCTAAAACGGAAACTTTTGGAAAAAGAGTACAATTTATCGGAGATAATAAATCTCTGCCAAATGGAGGAAGAAATCAACAAAGAGTCCGAGATAATGCGACCACAGCTGAATCTGGAGGGAATAAACAGAATACAAACGAATACAAAATCGTCCAACATGCAGTGGGAGTGCAGCAGATGTGGTCGAAAAGGTCACAACCATAATAGCCCCAATTGTCCAGCCTTAAAACAACAATGCAATAAATGCACACGGTTCGGGCACTTTGCAAACAAGTGCCGAACCAATTTAAGGCGACCAGGAAACCAGAACAACAGCAATGCAACAAACGACAACGCTCAAACGTGAACCTGGTAAATGAAGGAGATGATAAGAAACCGGCAAATAACTGTTTTAAAATTCTAAGTGACGACGAAGACGAAGTAATCAAATGCCAAGTGGGTGGCCAAGAAATGCCTTTCATCATCGACTCAGGATCACGTTTCAATCTCATAAGTCCGGAGGATTGGTCAGTTCTACAAGATAAGAAAGCAACAATTTTCAACGTCCAATGGGACTGCTCGAATCATTTTAGAGCATATGCTTCAGACGAATTACTGCAAATAATCTGTTGTTTTGATGCACCTGTATCCATTGGATCTAACCCGGAGGTAATTGCTCCATTTTTTGTAATTAAAAGAGGAAAACAATCACTACTGGGCAAGGAAACGGCGATAAAGCTACAAGTATTACGACTCGGTTTGGGAGTCCACAGTATAGAGAGCGTATCTCCATTTCCAATAGCGTTGGAAGAAAAAGTTATTGGAAAACTGGAGGAAGCGTTAGCCCTCGATATCATTGAACCAGTAATGGGACATTCTCAAAGGATCTCACCAATGGTCATGACATTCAAAGAAAACGGGGATCTCCGCATCTGTATAGACATGAGACTAGCCAATAAAGCAATTTTAAGGGAGAACTATCCATTGCCTATCTTCGAAACGTTTATGACCAAACTGAGAGGAGCGAAATATTTTTCTCGTCTGGATCTCAAATATGCATATCATCAATTAGAATTGGACGAGGCTAGCAGAGCTATAACAACTTTCATAACTCCTCGTGGGTTGTTCCGGTATAAGCGATTGATGTTCGGGGTTAACTCTGCACCCGAAATTTTTCAAAGAAGACTGGAGGAGCTACTGGCACCGTGCCGAAATGTCCTGAATTATATCGATGATATCATCATATTCGGAACCAATGAAAATGACCATGATAACGCCGTAAAAGAAATAATGATTATATTGGAAAAAAACAATGTCCTCTTGAATGTGGAGAAATGCATTTGGAAGACGGATAAAGTTAAATTTCTTGGGCATATCCTGTCAGACAGAGGAATTGAAGTTGATCCGGAAAAAGTATCCACAATCCTTTCATTCAAAAGTCCCAAAAATAAGGAGGAGGTCCGCAGTTTTCTGGGCCTTGTCACTTATATTGGCAAATTCATACCGGATTTAGCCGACCGTACAGAACCATTAAGACGTTTGCTAAGAAAGGATTGCAGATTTAATTGGGATAAAAATGAGGAAAAAGCATACGAGGACCTAAAATCTCATTTGGCCAAGATACCAAACTTGTCCTATTTTGACCCCGATAACACTACACAACTGATAGCCGACGCCAGCCCTGTCGCGCTCGGAGCTGTGCTATTACAGTTCACTAGAGACAAGGAACTAAAAATAATTTCGTTTGCTAGTCGGAGTCTATCGGATGTTGAAAAGCGATATTCACAGACGGAAAAAGAAAGTCTGGCCTTAGTCTGGGCTGTTGAGAAGTTTTATTTTTACCTGGCTGGATTAGAATTCGAGCTGGTGACGGATCACAAACCACTGGAGGCAATATTCAAACCAACTTCGAAGCCTCCAGCGCGAATTGAAAGGTGGCTCTTACGCATACAGGCGTTCAAGTTTAAAGTAATCTACAAGGCGTGCAAAGAGAATATTTCAGACGCTCTGTCTCGACTTTGTGAACTGGCTGCGACGAACTCTTCCTGGCGAAATGATGAATATAATGTCTTTCGGGTCATCGAATACTCTGTTCCTGCAGCGTTACACATATCAGAAATATCCCAAGCAAATAGTATGGATGAGGAAATCATTGACGCCATGTCCTGTTTGGAGACTGACACTTGGGATCCATGTACATCAAACAAATTTTACCCATTTCGATATGAACTTTCGACGCTTGGGAAAATTCTGCTTAGAGGAACACGATTAGTCATCCCGGCAACACTTCGAAAGAGAGTATTAGAACTTGCCCATGAAGGTCATCCAGGCGAGTCTGCAATGAAGCGGCGTTTAAGGTCAAAGGTATGGTGGCCACGCATCGACCGAGACGCAGAGAATTTTGTAAAAGCATGTAGAGACTGTTTAGTAGTCTCTCAACCTTTAGGCCCAGCACCGATGCAGAGAACACCATTTCCAACAAGCGCTTGGATGTCGATAGCCAGTGATCTTTTGGGCCCATTGCCGAATGGAAAATATGTCCTGGTCTTTATAGACTATTTTTCAAGATACATGGAGCTAAACTTTATGCAATCGATATCCTCAACAGCTATTATTGGGGCAATGAAGGAAATATTCTGCCGATTAGGGTTTCCAAAGTACCTGCGGACAGATAATGGTAGACAGTACGTTAGTGAGAAAATTATTGCAGTTTGAATGGCATTACCCTAATACGGACTCCACCATATTGGCCTCAGGCTAATGGTGAGGTGGAGAATATAAACAAGTCCCTAGTAAAAAGACTAAAAATTGCACACTTAAACAAGAAGAACTTGGAGCAGGAAATTCAGGAGTTTCTTTTAATGCATAACGTCACCCCTCATGGTACTACTGGAACAGCCCCTTCAGAGTTAATGTTTAATCGTTTGATTCGAGATAAAATTCCTAACATACAAGATGTTGTAGGGGTTTTTACTGAATCGGCTGAAAAAGATAATGACCAGATACAAAAGCTTAAAGGTAAAGTAGCAGGGGATAAAAAGAGAGGGGCAAAGGATGTAGACATTCAGGTAGGAGATCAGGTACTAATGAAAAACGTAATATTTCCTAGTAAGCTGACACCGAACTTTGACATAACTGAATACCAGGTCTTGGAGCGAGAGGGAAATATTGTTAAAGTCTCAGGGGGTGGTAAGACACTTCTTAGGGACGTTAGCCATCTAAAAAAGATTCCAGCTGCCTCCACCACGATGACGGTTCCGGATTCCACCACGAACTTGGAGAAACACAACCAACACTCGCTGGCCAAATCATCCGAGGAAAACGATACGTCTGCGGGACCTGGGTTGAAGCTCAAGCTGAAAAACATAGGAGGGATGTGGGAACCGGTGCGAGAGGAAGATGAGCGCAACTCACGCTCTCCCGATTAATCTAACATAAGCAGAGAGACGAGCGATCGGGCTGAGAGAGAGAGCAGTCGATCAATGGAGTTGAATGCGAACACACGTATTAGAATAACCATTGTAAACTAATAATAAATAATAAAACCAACTGGGAAATAAAGTGTATTGAAACGAAGACTAAACTACTGAATTATTACAACTACAAATAGTAACAGTGGACAGCAATGTAAATAAATAAAATTTTTATTTAAAAAAAAAAAAAATTGCATATTTTCCTTCACTTCTCCCACGCCGCTTTCATTTTTGCTGCCGGTTTTCGCTAGCAATTTCACAAAATTTTTTGCGTGGTGTGTGGTGGTGGATTTAACCACTAGTTGGGGGGCCAATTAATTATTATTGCCAATCTTGTTCAAAAGTGTACAAATTAGTATCTTGTTCCCTTCAGAGATATCGGCCTTCGAATTATCGCCGCAGATGCAAGGGGGAAGTAACCGTGGCTGACTGTCATTGCGATTCTGGCTAAAGATTGAAAGGATGATTCTTTGCAGCTAGCGTAGTCGGCAGGCCAGTCTTTAGTCTACGTTGTCCAATTCATCAAGAGTCCCATAGAAGGGTTTTTTCTCGTTTTAGGAAAATTAAAAAGCAGTCACAGCTTCGTTACGTCTTACCAGATTTTTCAAAGCACTCTCAAAAAATATATTTATGTGTATAGTGACATATCCACTTATGTACTAGTCATAAGTTGCTTATATCATAAATTCTCTGATGTAAGAACTAGGTATGTGTATTGTGGGTGATCTTAATCACATCAATTCCAAACCATACATATTCAGCGAAGGCGATCTCGCTATCAAATAATATAAACAAAAACTAAAACTGAAAACTTAAATTAAAACCTTCGTAAAATAATTCTCCTTAGCGTTGTCCTTAGTCAACTGGCGGGACATTTATTCGATTCGGTAGTCAGTAGGATACAAGTAAACAGTCTAAAAAAAAAATAACCGGGACTGGAAAAGTAGTTCTGGCAATTAATTAAATTCAATTCTGTTGACCAGAAAAAAGTAAAAATAAAAGAAGAAAATGAAACAATCCTAAACCATTAAGTATAACGGTAAATAACATTTAAACAAAGAACAATACAAGCATAAGTGCCATTGTTACTTAATATTGGTTGTTTTTTTTTGGATATAATGTTTTTGTTTAGTTTTCTAGTTTCACTTCGACTTTTGTAAATTTTTATTTATGGTTTTTTATTAAAAAATTTCTTTAATTTGTTTTGTTTTTTTTTAATTATAAATTTTAGAGTGCAAAAGTTTGTTTAACTTAATTTTCTTAGAATTTTATATGTTGGTTTTAACTTCGTATTTCACTTCCAATTTTTATTGGATAACCGGATTAGAATTATAATCCAAGTTAAAGGATTTTCACGAATTTATGTTGGGAAATATTTCGAGAACTGGATTATAAAGTTTAACTTATTTTCCACTCGAGGGTTCTTTTTTTCGGTCACAATAGTTGGTTTTTTTAAAGCATTTTTGATGAGACTGCGCGCTTTTACTGTGGGGGACTTCAGGAGAGTCAATAGTTAGCGAACCTAAGAGTGTTGGATGGTGTGCGTCCTCAGGAGTAGTAAGGGAGGAGAACTTACTATTGTAGCAGAGGAGGTAGTATTTGAGAAAATGAGGCCAAGCGACCTGCCTCAGGAGTTCTTTATAGGGTTAAGTTGGAAAACGGCAGAGTCGGCTAAAACAATGAAGGAAGTCATTTTGGTTAGTGGGTAACAGCGAGTTATCATCGTCCGAGTTGATCCATGAAATGAGGGGCAGATTGAAATCCCCCATAACTAGAATAAGCTCAGCCTCATTTAGCAGAAACGAAACTGATTTAATGGCAGTTATGTGGAGCATATAAATGATTGCATCACACAGAGGAGGAATGTAGGAGCAAGTAATAAAAAAGGTTAAAGTATTCAGAATGAATTTTAACGGCTAAAAAATATTTCCGAAAGGATTAGTAATAGTGATACCTTTCACTGAATAAATGTTGTTTATGACAATCAGAACCCCACCTCCAAAGGGTGGGCGACCTTCCCGAAAGACAGTGTACTTCGATACCAAAATTTCATTGTCTATGACAGTGGACTTTAGCCAGGTTTCTGTTAGCACAATAGCATCGAAGTCAAAGGAAGCACTGTTAGTAAAAAATAAGTTTAGTTTTCCAAGAATACTGCGTACGTTTTGGTAGCAACAAGATAAAATCTTGTTGATAGGTGAGAGATTCCTACTGGCAGGTTCCGGCGGAACAACTTTTGAAGTGGGAAGACCATGTCTCTGAAGAGCTAGGCTGGGGCTGTTCATCATGGGCATCAACAATTTTATAAACTGCATTATAAAATTTAACTTGTTTTCCACTCGAAAGTTCTTTTTTTCGGATAATTTTTGTATCCTACCAACTGTGCCAGTAAAATGTTTATTGTTTGGGTCTATTAAATGGACCGTTTTAAATAACTAAGACCAACGCTGAAAATTAACTTTTTGCCAAATAGAAGACAATCAAAAATATTGGGATCGCTTATGTACTTTATTGTTCAATGTTCAGCTTAAGACTAAAAATCAAATGTAAGTGAGATTGAGGAGAATCTCTTGGATTCTTAAGTTTAGAAGATTCAAAGAGCGCAGGCAAAGCTGCTTAACTCAGGCTTTAGGATTTGTTCACAAGAACGGCTAAGTGCCGTTGCCAAAGAATTGTTTATTAAAACTCATACTGCGCAGATGGCATATGGATATCACTTAAGGTTGGGGTGGCGCAAATACGTCACTAAACGTATGTATGCAAAGTGGAGTAGGTGGATAGCGACGGTAGCACAATACAGGTTGGCAGACCTGGCAACGTCGATCTGCAGTCGTCGTTGGGCAGTCGTCGGTCGGCAGTCGTCGTTGGGCAGTCGTCTATGGGCAGTCGTCAGTAACCAGCAGTCGAAAGCAGTCCAGTCGCGGTCGTTAAATTAGCTTTATTGTATTTGTATATCCACACCATATCAATAAAAATAGAACCTACACTTAACATAAACATTAATATAATAATCAATCTTACATGTACACGTGTATGTGTATATGGTCTAGTTTGGCCTTCTGTATGGATATTGTTGCTAAACGTGTTATTCTTTCCTGACTCATTTTTTATAAGTTTTAATTTAGAAAAGGACCGCTTGCTATTATAACTGGCATAGTTAACATAATTCGTAATGCTATGGTAGAGCATACAGATGTCAAATTGTTTATATAATGTAATATAATACTCGTATAATATATAATTGTATTTATATAATAATATATAAATTCAAGAATTTTCAATTCATCATTATATAATTTTTTGAAAAATGGCTGACAATAACAAGAAAATATTAATTTTTATACCCTGTACCTAATAAAAATGGGTGAAAAGGGTATCATAATATGGTGCAAATGTATGTAACAGGCAGAAGGAAGCATCTCCGACCCCATAAAGTATATATATTCTTGATCAGCATCAACAGCCGAGTCGATATAGCCATGTCCGTCTGTCTGTCTTACCGTCCGTCTGTCTGTCCGTATCAACGCCTAGATCTCAGAAACTACAAGAGCTACAGACATGTGCCATATATCGTTGGAATGGTAACCACCATACGCAGTACAAGTTTGTTTTTATACCCTTGAAAAAGGGTATTATAATTTTGTCCAGAAATGTGTAACGCATTAAAGGAAGCATCTCCGACCCCACAAAGTATATATATTCTTGATCAGCATCAACAGCCGAGTCGATATAGCCATGTCCGTCTGTCCGTCTGTCCGTCTGTTTCTATGCAAAAAACGGACAGTAGTTTTAAAGCTAGCATTTTGAAATTTTTACCAGATCATTATTTTTGTTTCACGCAGATCAAGTTTAAGAATCGGTCGGTTCGGACCACTATATCATATAGCTGCCATACAAACGACCGATATGAAAACAAGTCTTTGTATGTGAAACTTTTTTGTTTTCAAGCTATTGCAACTGAATTCAACATTTATCCATTTGACATAGCCATACATGATTTGTGAAAGTATGGTCCGGACCGGACCATTATGTCATATACCTGCCATGCAAACGACCGATATGAAAACAAGTCTTTGAATGAAAAATTTTTTGTTTTCCAACCTATTGCAACTGAATTCAACATTTATTTATTTGACATAGCTATACATGATTTGTGAAAGTTTGGTTCGGATCGGACCACTATATCATATAGCTGCCATACAAACGACCGATATGAAAACAAGTCTTTGTATGGGAAACTTTTTTGTTTTCCAAGCTATTGCAACCGAATTTAACATTTATTTATTTGACATAGCCATACACGATTTGTGAAAGTTTGGTCCGGATCGGACTACTATATCATATAGCTGCCATACAATTGACCGATATGAAAACAAGGCTTTGTATGGAAAACTTTTTTGTTTTCAAGGGTATACCATCTTCGGCAAGCCGAAGATAACTTTTCTCACTTGTTTATTTTGATATCACCCACCGCTCCCCCGCAAACCGCAAAAAACTGCCACGACCACGCTCCCCCGCAAACCTCAAAAAACTGCCACGCCCACAATTATTAACCTAATGCTATGCAATTCGGCATAGTCGTTGGTGCTTATAAAAGCTATCTAGCTATCCGAAGCAAAGCAAAACGCGCATTGCGCGACGCCGACTGCGACGTTGACAGCGAAATGTGTATGGCTTTATGACACACGAAACTTATTTTCATAACCAAAATCATACCAAATTTATATTGTTATGGTACTTTTTTCTAATAGAATATTGTGTCATTTATTTATTGATATTAAATAAATAAATTGTAAGCATGTCGAAGGGTACAGGGTATTTTGCAATCGGGAAACTCGACTGCTGCTACCTTACTTGTTTTATTTTGTATCTTTCTTATTAAATTCTGGTAACCGGATCATTTATCAGAATAAGAACATTTTTCTTACCACTAATCGTGAAAAAACTCCAAAATAATCAATAACACACCGACTATTTATTATAAAAATTCAACGGCCACCTTTTAAACTTTCAACCAAATGATTTGCTTTGGCTATCTTATCGTTAAAATCAGGGAAGCCTCTTGATCCCACCACGCTTGCGCCGCACGCATCGCATCGGATTGCATTCACAAAGTCACTCACGCATACAAACACGGCGCCTCTTGGGTTCAAAATAACTAGAACTTTTTCTATGGTTTAAAAGAACTGTCGCCGTTGTAACGCTGAGCTCTTAAGTAATCTAAACTAAAACCCTTTTTTGTTTTGTTTTTTTTTGTTTTTTTAACATTGTTATTTAGTATTTAAAATCTATCCGAGTGGACAATCATTAAATGGTTTGGGGGAGACCTTGACTTAAGGGAGGTACATGGAATGTATATCTAATGAGGTTGACTTAGGTGTCTATTGGTTCGGGAGGTCAAGTGGGTGTTTCATTTTCAGGCGTCTTAGGGATTGACTATTATCTAGGAGGTTGATGGCCAGGTGGTTGGGGTGGTTGTCCAGTCTTTTTATGTATCTTTCGCTGAGACGGGTGATCTCCTCTGCTACCCATCTAATTCCAATTCTTTATGGATTATTGAGTTTTCGTGGTACGGATGGGCATTCGAAACTGTTCTCAGGCATTTATCCTGAAACCGATGGATTCTGATGCGAAAAATAAAACCATAAACGTTATTATTTACATTTAAACTTTAAATATTAATAGACTTATTCAATAAGCGTAATAGATGTTGTGTCGTTTACAAGCCCATTGTTGCGCCTAAGTAGGTACTACTTACTTATAGATACTCCTCTACAAAAAACACAATCATTTCGGTAACAAAAATAATTTATGTGGCAGTGGCGGTGCGGCACTTTTCTTAGCGGCCTGTTCTGCTAAAGCGCTGGTTACAGCTGCGTGTATTTGTCGCATATCGCAATTGTCGCAATTGAACAGAAACATAGGAAACCAACGGTAGCCAACATAAAATTAAATTTTAATTCTCGCTCAAATTGAATTCGATGTATCATGAGGCTGTTTTTGGCATTGACCGGAATTATAGGAGATTCACTGAACTAGCGTTTAATTTTAGTTTACAATATTATTAATTTTTCGACAAATGACATTGACTTTATGAATTGACTGTAAGATCGGCGTTGATCAATCTTTGAAACTTAATGCACTACAATGTACTATTTTAAATTATTCTCTGCAGACTTAAAAGGGGTTAGGCATAAATTCCCTGCGCATTCACCCAACAGATCTGCCGAGAAGATATATAAGTTAATTGATTAAAATAATTCATGCCTCTAGACTCCCTAATTAGGTTTAAGTATGTAAATATGTAAATACTCGATAGAAATTATGATACTCTGCAGTATAAGTTACTACAAAAAGTAACAGTGGACTGCAATGTAAATAAATACAATTTTTATTTAAAAAAAAAAAAATTGCATATTTTCCTTCACCTCTCCCACGCCGCTTTCATTTTTGCTGCCGGTTTTCGCTAGCAATTTCACAAAATTTTTTGCGTGGTGTGTAGTGGTGGATTTAACCACTAGTTGGGGGGCCAATTAATTATTATTGCCAATCTTGTTCAAAAGTGTACAAATTAGTATCTTGTTCCCTTCAGAGATATCGGCCATCGAATTATCGCCGCAGATGCAAGGGGGAAGTAACCGTGGCTGACTGTCATTGCGATTCTGGCTAAAGATTGAAAGGATGATTCTTTGCAGCTAGCGTAGTCGGCAGGCCAGTCTTTAGTCTACGTTGTCCAATTCATCAAGAGTCCCATAGAAGGGTTTTTTCTCGTTTTAGGAAAATTAAAAAGCAGTCACAGCTTCGTTACGTCTTACCAGATTTTTCAAAGCACTCTCAAAAAATATATTTATGTGTATAGTGACATATCCACTTATGTACTAGTCATAAGTTGCTTATTTCATAAATTCTCTGATGTAAGAACTAGGTATGTGAATTGTGGGTGATCTTAATCACATCAATTCCAAACCATACATATTCAGCGAAGGCGATCTCGCTATCAAATAATATAAACAAAAACTAAAACTGAAAACTTAAATTAAAACCTTCGTAAAATAATTCTCCTTAGCGTTGTCCTTAGTCAACTGGCGGGACATTTATTCGATTCGGTAGTCAGTAGGATACAAGTAAACAGTCTAAAAAAAAAATAACCGGGACTGGAAAAGTAGTTCTGGCAATTAATTAAATTCAATTCTGTTGACCAGCAAAAAGTAAAAATAAAAGAAGAAAATGAAAGAATCCTAAACCATTAAGTATAACGGTAAATAACATTTAAACAAAGAACAATACGAGCATAAGTAAATAAGATATTATACTCTGAAAAAAAAAAAAAAAAAAAAAAAAAAATGTAATAAATATATAAAAAACAATATATATATAAACAAAAAACGCAAAAACAAAAATAAAACTTCGTAACAACAATGCTGAAGCCCGTCGGCATTTGAAAGATATCATACCTTTTAAGGGTGACCCAGCAAACCTTTACACCTCCTTCAGTAAAATGGACTATTTTCTATCTCGCTACCAAACCAATGATCCACGACAATTAAGAATTTTAATAGGAGCAATCGAGCGGAACTTGGGCGGACACGTGATCGATCATTGGCCCTACCGAACATCAAAGACTGAAATCCATACTGGTTGTGGAATACAAGCCAAAGAATACTATACAATTCAGCCGAATATGAACAGCAATATTATGACTACAGTCAATACCAGGGATTAATGAATGAAGAACAGTACTAAGAACCACCCAATGAAGATAAAAACGAACCAAACCAAAGTAGCACAGAATTAGACGAAAATTTCCAGTTCAGCCTAGGGCAAAACCAATACATAAAAATTGTATACAAAAGTTGCACATACAAATGCCTCATAGACACAGGATCCACAATAAAAATAGTGAACACAAATATTTATTTATTTATTTATTTAAAAAAATTAAATCTAGTATACAATACTATACCTAATAATTTAATGAGTACTAGCTACAGGGGCCTTCGTCTCGAGACTTATGGGTTATTACTTTATACAAGTATATGTATATTGTATATGTATAATGACTGAGCTTAGTTAATTAATAAGGAGTTAATTTCTTGCAATATTTCTAAAAATTTTGATGACTGCGTTGATATTTTTTATTTTTGTAAAGATGATGGCGTTACAATGTTATTTATATCTTCAATAGCTATCATAAAAAAAAACCACAGAGAGTGGTGAACCTTGCGGAGTTCCATTGTGTAAAATGTGGGAGTTCGATGTGACATTGTTTATTCGAACCCTGAAGGACCGATTGGTCATGAAGGCTTTAATTAGGTTAAAAAGCCTTGGACCAATGCCCCAGCGCTCGAGTCTGCAAAGTACGTCATGAATCCCCACGCCATCGTAGGGTCTTTCAAAATCCGTCGCTAAGATAGAGACGTGATTTTTGGTCGAAACAGCGTTCGACGCGAAGTGCTGGATACGAAATAACGCGTCCATCGTGCTATGATTTCTTTTGAAAGCAACTTGATTATGGGAAATTAGGTTGTGGCGTTTAATGAAGCAGATAAGTATTTGTGCTATTATTTTTTCTAGGGTTTTTTCTAGACGGGATAACAGGGAAATTGGACGGTAGCTGTTAATATCGGAAGGAGGTTTGTTTGATTTTGAGATAGGGATAATGGTAGCCGATCTTCATGTATGTGGGTATTTTCCAGTGTTTAGCATTTGATAAAAGATATCCAAAAGTTTTGTTTTTAGATAGAGGCTTTTTCCTTTTGCTTTTGCTGAAATTGCTATTTCAGGCAATGTGAATTTGGAATCTAAGCATGTAGCCGATGGGGAAAGTGAGTCGATGGGATAGGGCTCTGAAAGACATCAATTTTTTTCTCGTATATACTCTGTTGAAAAACTTGGTCAGAAGAGTATTTAGACCAAGATAAGGCAAACTCTTCGGCAAAATTAAATGATCCAGTTAGAGTACCTGAGTTGGATTTGATGTATTTGAACGGTGTGGGAGGGATGCCGGCTAAGCGTTTTATATCGGACCAGACTTTTTTTGTGGAGGATACTGGGGAGATTTTTGAAGTAAATTTTTCAAGGGATTTACGCTTGGCCGAAAGTACAGCTTTTTTAAAAAGGGAGTGTGCTTTTTTTGTATCTGATGAGGTTTGTATCATACATATTGGGTTTGTAGAACTAAAGCAAGCATTGCTTCTGGTCCCTAAGCTGTTGAAGGTTAGCGTTCCACTGTTGCACTTTGGCTTTGTTGGTCACTCTTTTCGTTTGGGGAATGCTGCAGTTTGTAGCTGCTCGTATGACTTTCGTCATTTGTGCAATTTACTGATTTAGGCAACGCTCAGTCCAATATCCTGCTGATTTTTCGCAATTTTCATTAAAGCGTTTCCAGTTTGCTAGGTCTGTCTTGTATTTAGGCAGGGGTAAAGTATTATCGGGGTGGGTAGGTGTGTTTATGTGGATGGTTATGGGAAAGTGGTCACTTCCATGGAGATTAAATGATATCGACCAGCTGCACATATGGGCTATCTGTGGAGATATCAGTGAGATATCGATGTGAGTGAAAGTGTTGTGAGTTGAAAGGTGAGTCGGGGAACCGTCGTAAAGGACAATTAGGCTGTTTTCAAGAATTACGCTTTTGATTTGTTTACCCCTTGTGTTTCTGCGAGTTACAATCCTGTGGCCGAGGGAGGAAAGCTTTAAAAAAAAACCCAACTGTGCAGCTTGGGGTATGATATGAAAGTGAAAGTCAAAAATTGTATGCTTCTTGAATTTTTGCTCGGCTCTCAGTTTTTTGTTGCTGGGTCGGTGTTGTCTCTCTGTGGCCGGAGAAAGGGGGCATGTTAACTCCCTTCCCCCCAACTATTTAATTATTTTATTTCTTAAGGTAATCGTGGTGATTGTCGAATGTTATTGTTTTGTTGAATATGTGACTTCTTCCATGGAAGAGCTCGAAAGGGGTATAGGAAGTGCTGGAGTGTATTGCCTTTTTATATGTTGCTTCGGCTTCTGCGAGTATTTGGACATGATAGCGTTCTAGGCCTGCTTCCTTTCTTTTGTTCAAGATTATCCTGTATAGTTCGGTTAAGGTGGAGTGACTCTCGACAGAAGCGTTGCCTGTTGATTGTTGGAATGAGGTTGTATGAACTGTTATTTGGAGTTAAGAGGTCGTTGACTGCTCGAAAATTCCGCGCCCTGGTCGAAAATTACTTTCTTTGGTGCGCCATAGTGACTTATGAATTGTACTAGGGCAACGGCGACTTTTATTGAGTTCCTTTTGCTAAGGGGGTAGGCTTGCGCTAGCTTGGTGATTTTATCGATAATTGTGAGTGCTGCAAATGTCCATATATGTATGTATGTGTATGTATATGTGTATGTGTATACGAATACATGAGTGTGACCATATGTGGACGTGAGCAAAAGGCTCATTGATCTGTTAGAGCAAAGAATATGACCGATATATATGAAAATGTTAACGGGACTATTTCACAAGAAGAAGTCGCTCTGTTTCTTTTTACACCCTTGAAAAAGGGTATTATAATTTTGTCCAGAAATGTGTAACGCATTGAAGGAAGCATCTCCGACCCCACAAAGTATATATATTCTTGATCAGCATCAACAGCCGAGTCGATATAGCCATGTCCGTCTGTCCGTCTGTCCATCTGTTTCTATGCAAAAAATAGACAGTAGTTTTAAAGCTAGCGTTTTGAAATTTTTACCAGATCATTATTTTTGTTGCACGCAGATCAAGTTTAAGAATCGGTTGGATCGGATCACTATATCATATAGCTGCCATACAAACGACCGATATGAAAACAAGTCTTTGTATGGAAAACTTTTTTGTTTTCCAAGCTATTGCAACCGAATTCAACATTTATTTATTTGACATAGCCATACACGCTTTGTAAAAGTTTGGTCCGGATCTTTTTTGTTTTCAAGGGTATACCATCTTCGGCAAGCCGAAGATAACTTTTCTCACTTGTTAAAGTTTAATTTAGTTTTGTTTATCTTTTTATCTTGAAACGAAACAGCCTCTAATACCTTTACACTAGTATCTTTACTAATATTCTTCAACTTGACTTCATGGTCTAGTAAATGAGTTTTCACGAAGACCAATGTCAACTTACTTTCCGACAATGTTTCTATTGCAGTTATGACTCCATCATAACTTGTTTTCATATCGGTCGTTTGTATGGCAGCTATATGATATAGTAGTCCGATCCGGACCAAACTTTCACAAATCGTGTATGGCTATATCAAATGAATAAATGTTGAATTCGGTTGCAATAACTTGGAAAATAAAAAAGTTTTCCATACAAAGACTTGTTTTCTTATCGGACGTTTGTATGGCAGCTATATGATATAGTGATCCGATCCGGACCAAACTTTCATAAATTATGTATGTCTAAGTCAAATGAATAAATATTGAATTCGGTTGCAATAACTTGGAAAAAAAAGTTTTCCATACAAAGACTTGTTTTCATATCGGTCGTTTGTATGGCAGCTATATGATATAGTGGTCCGATCCGACCGATTCTTAAACTCGATCTACGTGCAACAAAAATAATGATCTGGTAAAAATTTGAAAACGCTAGCTTTAAAACTACTGTCTATTTTTTGCATAGAAACAGACGGACAGACGGACAGACAGACGGACAGACGGACAGACGGACATGGCTATATCGACTCGGCTGTTGATGCTGATCAAGAATGTATATACTTTGTGGGGTCGGAGATGCTTCCTTTAATGCGTTACACATTTCTGGACAAAATTATAATACCCTTTTTCAAGGGTATAAAAACAAGTGAGAAAAGTTATCTTCGGCTTGCCGAAGATGGTATACCGTTGAAAACAAAAAAGTTTTCCATACAAAGACTTGTTTTCATATCGGTCGTTTGCATGGCAGGTATATGATATAGTGGTCCGATCCGGACCATACTTTCACAAATCGTGTATGGCTATATCAAATGAATAAATGTTGAATTCAGTTGCAATAGCTTGGAAAACAAAACAGTTTTCCATACAAAGACTTGTTTTCATATCCGTCGTTTGTGGGGCAGCTATATGATATAGTGATCCGAACCGGACCAAACTTTCACAAATCATGTATGGCTATGTCAAATGAAAAAATGTTGAATTCAGTTGCAACAGCTTGGAAAACAAA
Source organism: Drosophila merina (assembly GCA_035047645.1). Lineage (NCBI taxonomy): Eukaryota > Metazoa > Arthropoda > Insecta > Diptera > Drosophilidae > Drosophila > Drosophila merina. The sequence continues at coordinate 135,308 of JAWNPH010000069.1, read as the reverse complement.
AAAGTTTTCCATACAAAGACTTGTTTTCATATCGGTCGTTTGTATGGCAGCTGTATGATATAGTGATCCGAACCGGACCAAACTTTCACAAATCATGTATGGCTATGTCAAATGAAAAAATGTTAAATTCAGTTGCAACAGCTTGGAAAACAAAAAAGTTTTCCATACAAAGACTTGTTTTCATATCGGTCGTTTGTATGGCAGCTATATGATATAGTGGTCCGATCCGACCGATTCTTCAACTTGATCTGCGTGCAACAAAAATATTGATCTGGTGCAAATTTCAAAACGCTAGCTTTAAAACTACTGTCTATTTTTTGCATAGAAACAGACGGACAGACGGACATGGCTATATCGACTCGGCTGTTGATGCTGATCAAGAATATATATACTTTGTGGGGTCGGAGATGCTTTCTTTAATGCGTTACACATTTCTGGACAAAATTATAATACCGTTTTTCAAGGGTATAAATTTTTTATTTTTTTTTTTATTAATTTCCTTTAAATTACATTCTGTTTTTTAAAAAATAACAATGAGTAATGGTTGACTAGTTTTGAGGAAAGGAAAAAAGTTAACGGCCCTTCCCATCGCAAGGATACGCGAATACTTTAATAGTTTACTAATAATTTAATTCTGTTGGAGTTTTGCGTTTAAATCTTCTCGGTTCCAGCTCTCTCATGGGTATTTGTCTCAGGTTTGAGTTTTGGTGGTTAAGTAGTTGATTTGTGTGTTTTTTGCTGCTTTTTTTATTAGTTTCGTTGACTGTCTCTATGTTTAAATCTTTATGAATATCGGAGGTGTAAATCAGGTATAAGGGTATAATTAAAAAAGAATTATAAAAAGAAAAAAAGGATTAAAAAAAAGTTACTGGATAATGAAATGCGAACATGAAGTTTCTATATTAATCAAAATGTATTATATATTTTACTTTGAAGCATTTTGTTAATTTTTTTTGTAAGCTCATTACTAATTTTTGAATGATCTCATTAGGTTTTACTGGGTTTCTCTAATCCTTTGCACTAAATGCTGGATCATAAAATTGTATTTTCCCAGAACGCACAAACTCGTCAAATAAATTCAATCAATGAATCTTTTGAGGAGGTTTGTTGCAAATGTCCATATATGTGTATGTATATGTGTATATGTGTATGTGTATACGAATACATGAGTGTGACCATATGTGGACGTGAGAAAAAGGCTCATTGATCTGTTAGAGCAAAGAATATGACCGATATAAATGAAAATGTTAACGGGACTATTTCACAAGAAGAAGTCGCTCTCTCTCTCTTTATACCCTTGAAAAAGGGTATTATAATTTTGTCCAGAAATGTGTAACGCATTAAAGGAAGCATCTCCGACCCCACAAAGTATATATATTCTTGATCAGCATCAACAGCCGAGTCGATATAGCCATGTCCGTCTGTCCCTCTGTCTGTCTGTCCGTCTGTTTCTATGCAAAAAATAGACAGTAGTTTTAAAGCTAGCGTTTTGAAATTTTTACCAGATCATTATTTTTGTTGCACGCAGATCAAGTTTAAGAATCGGTCGGATCGGACCACTATATCATATAGCTGCCATACAAACGACCGATATGAAAACAAGTCTTTGTATGGAAAACTTTTTTGTTTTCCAAGCTATTGCAACCGAATTCAATATTTGTCCATTTGACATAGGCATACATGATTTGTGAAAGTTTGGTCCGGATCGGACCACTATATCATATAGCTGCCATACAAACGACCGATATGAAAACAAGGCTTTGTATGGAAAACTTTTTGTTTTTAAGGGTATACCATCTTCGGCAAGCCGAAGATAACTTTTCTCACTTGTTTTCTGTTAATTTTGTTCGGTCTCTTTGCAACACTGAGATCGAGTTCAGTTGGTAGTCGATGACGAGCGCGTGCACATTGAAAAGAAATAAAATAGAAACAAAACTTAATTTCACAAGTTGGTGTTGTTTGATTGTTTAGTCTGATTTTATTATTACTTTTAATAGTGAGGTTACAAGTATTGTTAATAAAGTATATGTATATGTATATGTCTATATGTACGACTGCCAATGGTCCCTCTGGGGCGGTTGGATCAATGGTCTATGGGGGTTTCTATCGTATTTCAGGGTTAGGCAGATATCACAATTTTTTATAATTTTTGTGATAATGTCTTTTAAATACGGGAAATAAATGTCCCTGTTTAAATGGTTGTATGTTTCATCTATCCCCCTATGATTGGTATTAATGTGGTACGCAGGAATTTCGTTTTCTTGATCATGAGGATTCGTAATTTCGGTCAGCCATATATTGCAGCGGAAAATTTTGTGTCTTTTTTATACCCTTGAAAAAGGGTATTATAATTTTGTCCAGAAATGTGTAACGCATTAAAGGAAGCATCTCCGACCCCACAAAGTATATATATTCTTGATCAGCATCAACAGCCGAGTCGATATAGCCATGTCCGTCTGTCCGTCTGTCCGTCTGTTTCTATGCAAAAAATAGACAGTAGTTTTAAAGCTAGCGTTTTCAAATTTTTACCAGATCATTATTTTTGTTGCACGTAGATCGAGTTTAAGAATCGGTCGGATCGGACCACTATATCATATAGCTGCCATACAAACGACCGATATGAAAACAAGTCTTTGTATGGGAAACTTTTTTGTTTTCCAACCTATTGCAACCGAATTCAACATTTATTCATTTGATATAGCCATACATGATTTGTGAAAGTTTGGTCCGGATCGGACCACTATATCATATAGCTGCCATACAAAGGACCGATATGAAAACAAGTCTTTGTATGAAAAATTTTTTTGTTTTCCAACTTTTTGCAACCGAATTCAACATTTATTCATTTGATATAGCCGTACATAATTTGTGAAAGTTTGGTCCGGATCGGATCACTATATCATATAGCTGCCATACAAACGACCGATATGATAACAAGTCTTTGTATGGAAAACTTTTTTGTTTTCCAAGGTGTTGCAACTGAATTTAACATTTTTTCATTTGACATAGCCATACATGATTTGTGAAAGTTTGGTCCGGTTCGGATCACTATATCATATAGCTGCCATACAAACGACCGATATGAAAACAAGTCTTTGTATGGAAAACTTTTTTGTTTTCCAAGTTATTGCAACCGAATTGAACATTTATTTATTTGACATAGCCGTACACGATTTATGAAAGTTTGGTCCGGATCGGATCACTATATCATATAGCTGCCATACAAACGACCGATATGAAAACAAGTCTGTATGGAACTTTTTTTTTTCAAGGGTATACCATCTTCGGCAAGCCGAAGATAACTTTTCTCACTTGTTTTTTTATATTATTATTTATTTATTGAATTTTCGCTTGGTATATAGAAACTAACAATAAGTTTACAAATCTTAATCTACTCACTTAATTATAAATTACACTAAATTACCCTAGGTCTTGGCATTTGGGCAGGTGAATCGGTACGTTGGAGGCGCGTGTGATTATTCACTTCTATAAGTGATTTGGCCAATTGATTTGGATGCGTTGCAAGTCGCTTTAGGTATTTAGCCTTCTGCTGGACAATTTCAGTTTTTACAAGAGGAATCCGTAGGTCCTGGTGGATGTTCGCGTTTCGGACGCACCAAGGCGCACCAGTTATTGTTAGCAGGATTTTTGATTGTGCTCGTTGTATTATTTTAATGTCCATATATCCATATTGGTTATAGAACTGTGTTGCATAGCAGCACCTTATAGTCCAAGCTTAGTGGAGAGCGTGAGTTGATAAGCCAGTGAAACCTACTGGCTTTCAGCTTCAGATGCGTTTTCTTGGCTTCAATGTGCTTACGCCAAGTTAATCTTCTGTCTAGATGAACTCCGAGAAAAATGGTTGAATCACTTCGTGAAATTTGGACGTTATTTAGAGTTAATGGAGGACAGCTACGCCTATTAAGCGTAAATGTGATATGTTTGCATTTCTGCTCGTTGCTTGCAATACGCCAGTTAGCCAGCCAATTCTCCACAACAGTTAGGTGACCAGCCAGGTGCGCTGATGCTTGCAGGGGGCATTTCGAATTGCGGTGTCATCAGCAAAAGTTGAAAGTGTTGTTCGATCACTTGTAGGGATTTCAGCTATGTATATAATGTCGGACCAAGAACGCTACCCTGAGGGACTCCCGCTTCGATGAAATGGTCCTCGGAGGTATTCGCACTGCACCTTACAGCAAATTGTCTTTTGAAAAGATAAGATTCAAGCAGCTTGTGTGTATTTGGTGAAAGGAGTATTTTTATTTTATCCAAGAGGCCTTGTTCCTTCCTTGTGCTCAAAGGAAGTTCTGATCTCAGTTGTTTTTCTTATCACTTGTTCAATTGTTCCATAATTTTGACGGAATTCAAATTGATGCGATGGAACTGTGTTACGAGTTTGCAGGTGTGCTTGTATTCGAATGATGAGTAATTTTTCAAAGAGTTTAGAGATGCATGAAAGTAGACTTATTGGTCTGTAGGATGATGGCTGCGTTCTTTTTTTTCCTGGCTTTGGAATCATAATTATGGTGGATTTTTTCCATTGGTTGGGAAAATAATTGTTTTTAGCTATAGCATCAGTCGAATCAAGAAGTACCACGTACAGGACGCTCCTTTTAGAGCATGCCCCCGCCTAGCTTCTTATGGTTAGCAGCCCAAGCCAATTAAACAAGCTTATCCAGAAAACAGTTGGAAATAGTCGCCTATTACCAAAAATTAAAATAAATAGTAATACGCTCACATTCCAGAAGGCTTCAGTCTCTTGGCAAAAAATTTAATCCAAGAAGAGAAGTTTACCAACCTCGCCGAAAAGTTCGAAAAAAAGAGCCCATATAATCGAACATAGAAACCATCTCGCTTTAAAAAGATTTGCTGCTCTTGCAAACCAAGATGACTGAGAAGAAGGCGAAAATAGCATGGACATTCTCCAGGCCGAAACCGTTGCAGAAGAAGAATCTCGACAAGCTGAAATTCCAGTGACAAAGAAGTCACCAAAACCTAGCCAAATAACAGTACTTGATGTCAGCGACGTACCTGCCTTAGAAAGGCTTCTCGACTCGGCGGTATCGTCTGACTCATATCAAGATCAAGATGACGCGTAATGGCAACTTGCATATATACCCCCGTGACTCTGATGCCCACAGAGCTATCACTAAAAAACTATCGGAAGTAAATCTCCAATACACTCACTTCTGCCTTCCGGAAGACAGAGCCTAAAGTTGTGGTGTGCAACTTGGCTGCTTCTACCCCAGTCGAGGAAATTTTAAATGCGTTCACCTCCCAAGGTCACGCTGTGGTTAATACCTATAATCCAAAGGTGAAGTCGCATAATGTTGACTCCTCTGATCCGGATCCAGGCAAAGCTTCTGGCCAGAACGTTTGGTTTATAGACATTAAAAAGGCTATTAATAACAGAGAAGCTTTAAAAATAAATAAAGTTGGCCGTCAAAGAGTCAGAGTGGAACTGCCGAGAAAAAATGTTAATATGCGTCAATGTTACCGATGTTTTGGTTTTGATCACACCAAAAACTATTGCACCAATGAGCCCAGATGTGGTAGATGCAGTTTGCCTCATTAGACTGGTTCCAGTCAACCCCAGGCAAAGACCTATGATGACCTGGAGTGCGTTAATTGCCATGGAAAACATGAGGCAACTCACAAGGGATGCAGAATTAACGTCCAGAGGCTCAAAAGCCGAAAAACTGGAATCAACATTACTCCCATGACCCGCATAGAACACCCACAGCCCATGCGCAACATCAAGCAACATCGTATGCAGATGCGACTAGAACTGGACAACAGAGCACACGACCTGATGGAAAATACTCCCAACAGCGAAATGCTTTCTCAAATAGAAGGTTCAGACTTTTCCGCATGCTGCGTTTGCTCCTGTAAGACACGCAGGTGAACCTCAACATCCTAACCAAACGGTAATTGATGGCTCCCTCGCACAAATCATCATCTCAATGCAGCAGACCATTGCTGGTGTACAAAAAACCATCGCTGAGCTATTTGAGGAGATCAAAGAACTCAGAGTTCTAAGTCGTTGACGCAGTGCAAGTAACGGCTTATGAACTGCGCCTCGGAGCCTGGAACGGTCGTAGCATTATCCTAAATGCTAATGAGCTTAAGGTTTTTCTCAGCAAGCACGAAATTGATGTTATGCTTATTTCAGAGACACTCCTACACGTCGGATCCTACCTCAATATGATAGGTTACAGCTGCTATCGAGCAGATCACCCAGGAGGTCGCCCCAGAGGAGCTTGTATCCTAATCCGGCAGGGATTAGTGCACTATCACCTGCATTCGATCACAACGAATCACCTACAAATGGCGACGGTAAAAATTTCCACTAATTTGGGCAAAATTACGGTGTCAGCTGTGTACCTTCCTCCAGGCCTGCTTTAGAATTCCTCTGAGTTTGATAATCTCCTTGGTCAACATGGTCAAAAGTTTATCATTGGAGGTGATTTTAACGCTAAGCATCGCCTCTGGAGTAGTATAAGAGCGAATGCTAGAGGCTCAGCACTTCACGATATTATTTCCGGCAGCTCAACTCAAGTTCTGGCTACCCGTATAACACCAGGAATATAACTTCATGTATCGACTTCTACTATCAGTACGCGAAGAGTATGACCTATCTTCCGATCACTTGCCGCTGATCGCTTCACTAACAACGTCACCTCATAGTACCGCCCCTATTAGGATGCTCGTTCCACCTGGTGCGAATATAAGGCTGTTTCAGTACGAACTTAGCAATGCCTTTAACCTCAATACAGAGATAAATACAGCAGACGATATCGAGAAAGCGGTTAAAACTTTTATGAAGAAGATCAAAGATGCAGCTCAAATTGCAGCTCCTGGCGGCGCAGTTCACCTACGCAACGTGCGTAGCAACATCGCTCTCTCTCCGGAAGCAGTAGGACTCTTAACTTTCAAGAAACGTCTCCGGCGTGAGTTCATCAGGTCCAATGATCCAATAATTGACAGACTGTACCGAAGGATATCAAATCGGGTAGAAAAGTACTAGCTACTACTAGTACTGAAAAGAGAAGCAACTGACGCGTTCCTGGGGAAAGTTACTGCCGATGAAAACTCAAAATTCGCGCTCAGGAAGCTCACGAAGAGATTCAAGAGACAAGTTGCTCCAAAGTTTCCAGTTCGTAATCCAGATGGCACTTGGGCAAAATCACCTTAGAACAGAGCTCAAGCGTTTGACAGAAACCTGGAGGAAAGATTCCAGCCATTCGAGACAGCATCGCCAAGACGCGTACAACTGGTTGCTGAATCTCTAGAAGCCCCATTGCAAATGGCTCTTCCTGTAAAGCCTAGTAAACTAACGGAATTGGAAGATGATATAAAATCCCTTTCCAATAACAAGGCTCCTGGTGCGAATCCCATCGACAACCGCTCCATTAAGCTGATGCCCCACAGAGCTTTGTTATTCCTTGTACTAATTTTCAACTCTGCTCTTCGACTGGGACACTTCCCAAGCGCCTGGAAAAAGGCGAATATCATTATGCTACATAAAAGTGGGAAGCCAGCAGAGAAATTAGACTCCTATCGCCCAATAAGCCTGCTTTCAGCATTGGGCAAATTACTTGAGAGGTGCATCCTGAGAAGATTGCTCGAGTCCCGAAAGGACCAGAAAGCTATTCCAAAGTTTCAGTTTGGTTTTAGACTCAGGCATGGCACACCTGAACAGCTACACCGCGTAGTGAACTTTGTACTGGAAGGTTTCCATGGAAAGGAGTACGTCGTTGGAGCTTTTCTGAACATCCAGCAGGCTTTCGACAGAGTGTGGCATAAAGGACTTCTGCACAAGCTTAAAACCCTACTAAATCCTCAGCTCTTTTTGATAATAAAAAGCTTCCCCCACGAGCGATCCTTTAAAGTAGTACAGGACGGACTGTCGGCCCAAACAAAAAGAGTCAGAGCAGGTGTACCCCAGGGAAGTGTGTTAGGTCAAACACAATATAGCCTGTATACGCACGACATGCCCTCAGCTGACTACATGTCGCTTACAGATCCCAATGACCTGCTAGTTGCCACTTTTGCTGATGACACTGCAGTCCTGGCTAGAGATACTTGCGTCTATACAGCCACTGATACGCTTCAGCTTTATCTAAACAAATTTGAGAACTGGGCCCTACGCTGGAACATCGCAGTCAATCCGGAGAAGTGTGTTTCCGTGACGTACACCCTGAGAGAAGACACATAACAGGCGTGTTTCTGCATGGAGAGCTCCTCACATAATCGAACGCCCACAAATACCTCGGTGTCACTCTGGATAAGCGAAGTAACTCGGCGGCTCAAAACAAAGGCGAACAGCATGCCTTGGCTCCTTAGGCCTGGAAACAAACTTTCAATTTCCAACAAGGCCAAAATTTATAAGGTTGTCTTGGCTCCTATTTGGAAATATGGCATCCAAGTGTATGGCATCGCCGCAAAGTCGCACCTCAACAAAATTCGTGTGGCTCAGTCGCAAATCTTGCGTAAACAATCTGGAGCGGCGTGGTACATCCGCAACAAAGATATTGAACAAAAACTGAAAGTACCAAGGATTGGCGATGTCATAAACAAACAAGCAACCGCGTACGTAAATAAATTGGGAAACCACCCAAACCAGTTGGCTCGAAAACTCTTGATGAGGAGACGTGTATTGGGACTGAGGGCGAGAAGGAGGCTCCTGCGCATTCACCCAACAGATCTGCCGAGAAGATATATAAATTAACTGATTAAATTAATTCATGCCTCTAGAATCCCTAATTAGGTTTAAGTATGTAAATATGTAAATACTCGATAGAGATTATGATACTCTGCAGTATAAGTTACTACAAATAGTAACAGTGGACTGCAATGTAAATAAATACAATTTTAATTTAAAAAAAAAAAAAAAATTAGCTATGGCATTGAACAATGTGCTGATATGTCGTACAGCACAGTTTGGTAGCTCCATAATCATTTTTGGAGATATTAAGCATGGCCAGGTGCTTTTTTTGGATTCAGTTGATCTTTGATAACTTTTTCAATTTCGTTCGGAGGAAAATTCAGTGGATCAGTATGTTGTCCATCGGTGTCGTGCGGGAGCGTAAAGTCATTTTTTGGTGGGTTCGGCTGAAACACCTTTTGTAGATGAGCAGCAAATACATTAGGCTTTTCTGCACACTACGGGCCCATTTCCCAGTGTTAGCTCGAATAGGCATCTCTGCTTCCATAAGCATACTTAGGCAAAGATTTGCCTTCCACAATGACTGCCTTGTGTTTCTCAGCGATAGTTTCTCAATATACCGGCGATGTTCTTTATCTTTCTCCTTCTTAAGAGCTTTCGTTAAGGCGCGTGTTGCCGTCTTCAGCCGTTGCTTTGTGGCTGGTGATCTGTGGGTTTGCCACTCTCGTCGGAGATGTCGTTTTTCTAGCACTAAGGTCTCGATTTGCCTGTTCGTAGTCCCATATCTGAAGTGTTGCTTAGAAGTCATTTGAGGTGTTGCAGCACTAGCAGCTTTTGATCCCCAAAGGTGCAAAAGAATTCCATAAACTGATTCTCAGTGATTGAGATACGCCACTAGAATGGACCACCACAGATGTAGCTTGTAGGTAATTTTGCTCAAAACGATCAAGGAAGTTATGTTTAATGCGGCTAGTGATCAAGATGTCGGTTCCTCCATGTGCTTTTCCATCGGGGTGATTAGTGGCGTAGAACACGTAGCCATTTATTTGAAAATTGTACTTGCTGGTTAGATGGGTCTCTGAGAGCAACATAATATCAACTTCTTTATCTTTCAAGAACCTAGTGAGATGAAGTTTGTGGCGGGAGACGCCAAGAGGTCATTTTTTTTTTTATTTTGAATGTTGAGATGCAAGTACTTGTACTAAGGCAGGCGTAAGATCCTGCATTGTTGTTCTCATGAACGACATAAATTCCGTCATCGTTGCTTGGAATGATATCATTGTTTCAATGGCACTTGTGGGTTGTTGCAGGTCGTCTGGCACGGCTAGAGGTTACGCGATTTTATGGTGTAATAAAAATTGAAGAATGGAATTTTTTTCTCTTCTTAGAGGTATAACGTGAAAATTATTATTTCCGATAAGCTGAACTATTTTATTAACCAGTGCGTTCGTAGTAATCTCTCGGATGTATATTAAGGGAGGCTTTGGTTATTAAGATGCACTATCTATCGTTTTATTAGCTTCCTCGCTTCCGTTTTCTGCTAGCAGTGCAAACATGATTTTATTGTTGGTAGTAGTAATTTTTGTTTCGCTACCACAATTTATTTTGGATCTATTGCCTGTTGTGCGTTGCGGACTCCGTTTACGTTATAAAAAAACGTAGCGATCCATACCAGTCTGTATGACCGAATTCGGGCGGCCACTTGGATTGCTCTTTGACACACACAAATCGGTAATTGTATCTGTTAATTGATTTGCTTGCAACGTTGACAGAATCGTTTGAGTTGAAGAGACTGTTGCGGTTGATGTTGTTGTCGATGCGATTGCAGTTGTGAGAGAGGCAACCGTGCTGGTAGTTACTAAAGCTGGGCATAAGTGAGTTGGCTTGCTTACAATGGTTGACGGAGTATGAGTGTTATTTGTTGTTGCGGCATTGGGAAAGAGCAATCTTCGCTCCAAGATTTTGGAACTGTGCTTGGCAATGACGCAGAGCAAGAGTGCGCTCTCTGGTCTTGGGAGGGCTTGAGCGTTACCGTAGAAACGAATGAGAAATACGCGTTGTTTTTGATTGAAGAGAGCCGACGCTCGTCTTGTTTACGTTGACGTTGCTCTCGAATTTCGTTTTGCATTTTTACATTTTGTGAGTTTATATTTTACTAAATACAACTCGTATAAATAAAATATGTATTGATTTTAGATGATAGCTTAGTTAAATTTTTAATCAACTAATCATCACAAAAGCGTCTTTTCGCACTACTTTTTTTTAATTTCACTTAATTTTACTGATTTTGTGATTTATTTATTAGTTGATTATACATTAGTTGGAGAACAGCACGAAACACGTCTGCACTCGCCAAATGCTACTTTCTTTTCTTTTCAAAGAAATAATTATTGAAGGACTTTTCTATTATTTTGAAAATATCGTCTGGTGCAAATATTGCGAATGTTTTCTTCGGTTTCAGGATTGTTTGAAGGGTATTTGTAACGGAGTCGAAAGTATGTAAGGGTTCTGCGATAATGTGTCTTACTTTATGGATAAATGGTGTTTCTACCTGTCTTAAAGATGTTGACCTGGTACGGAATATTATTTGGCAATTGAAGTGATTTAGTGGTTGCAAAGCGATTGGTATAATTTTTGGGTCTTCGTTTATGTTCAAGTTTGGTTCGATTCTGCTGACTGGGTCAGCAACTACGTTTTGCGACCCTTACGACTTCGTAGTCGTAAGCGGCCAGGATAGTTTTCCATCGAAGTAGTTTTGGATTCTGACCTTTCAGATTTTTTAGCCATTAATGGTTTATGGTCTGTGACTATTTGGAATCTACGCCCGAAGAGGTATGGTGTAAAATGACTTACAGACCAAATGATAGCTAGCATTTCTTTCTCTATTGTAGATTAGCGGATTTCCGTGTCCGATAGTGTCCTGCTAGCGAAAGATATGGGTCTGTCATTAGTGTCTGTGCTTTGTGACAACACAGAGTCTATCGCATAATTATTTGCGTCTGTGGTCAGCGTGAACGGTTTATTCAAATCAGGGTATATGAGTATAGGATCATTACAAAGAAGATCTTTCGACGTTTCGAATGCTTGTTTAAATTCATCGTCTAATATTATAGATTTCTTCCCTTTTAACTGTCTCGTTATGGGTTTAGTTATTTTCGCGAAGTCCTTTATGAATTTCCTGTAATACCCTAATAGTCCTAATAATGATTTAATTTCCCTGGTTGTCTTTGGGCAGGGGAAAACCTTAATGGTTTGAATCTTAAGTGGGTTTGGTTTGACACCTTCCTGGGTTACGATATGTCCCAGGAAGTCGATTTCCTTCCTTAAAAAGCTACACTTGCTTGGTTGGATTTTTAGATTTGCGTTTTGGAGTTTTGTGAAAACAGATTTAATATCTGCTATATGTTTTTGGAGTGAGGGTGAGAATACTATTATATCGTCGAGATAGACGAGACAGACGTTACCGACTAAGTCACCTAAAACGTTGTCCATAACGCGTTGAAACGTGGCAGGGGCTGTTTTTTATGTTTTGTTCGAGCATTTTTATACATTTGAAAAAGGGTAGTATAATTTTGTCCAGAAATGTGTAACGCATTAAAGGAAGCATCTCCGACCACACAAAGTATATATATTCTTGATCAGCATCAACAGCCGAGTCGATATAGCCATGTCCGTCTGTCCGTCTATCCGTCTGTGCGTCTGTCCGTCTGTTTCTATGCAAAAAAAAGACAGTAGTTTTAAAGCTAGCGTTTTCAAATTTTTACCAGATCATTATTTTTGTTGCACGCAGATCAAGTTTAAGAATCGGTCAGATCGGACCACTATATCATATAGCTGCCATACAAACGACCGATATGAAAACAAGTCTTTGTATGGAAAACTTTTTTGTTTTCCAAGCTATTGCAACAGAATTCAACAATAATTCATTTCACATAGCCATACATCATTTTTAAAAGTTTGATCCGGAGCGGATCACAATATCATATAGCTGCCATACAAACGACCGATATGAAAACAAGTCTTTGTATGGAAATATTTTTTGTTCTCCAACCTATTGCAACCGAATTCAACATTTATTTATTTGACATAGCCATACACGATTTGTAAAAGTTTGGTCCGTATGGGACCACTATATCATATAGCTACCATACAAACGACCGATATAAAAACAAGTCTTTGTATGGAAAACTTTTTTGTTTTCCAAGCTATTGAACCGAATTCAACATTTATTCATTTGACTTAGACAAACATTATTTGTGAAAGTTTAATGCGGATCGGACCACCATATCATATAGCTGCCATACAAACGACATAACGACCAAACGACCATACAAACGAATTTAAAATTGAGCATTTTTTTGAATTTTTTGAAATTTATCTTATCTGTATATTCCTGAATTTTGAATGTACTGAGAACAGTGTGGATACTGATATCTGAGGATAGTTTTTTGATGTGGTCTTCATTAATAAGTGCTGGATTTAGAAAAAGTAAGTAGGTCCAGTGTCTATTAAGAATTTAAGAGGGTTTGACACCATGGATTTTGGTGATAAGAAGACAAATGGCAAGGAAGATCCGTGAGTCTTCTTGCTTATGTAGCCGACTGGCTTCCCGAGGCTTGTAGTGGAAAATTTGCATCATCGTTAATGTTACATAGGGGAGCGCTTGGATTATGGTTGTTCCTGTTTTGGTGACTTAGGGTCTGATCTGGTTGGTCGTTATTGTGGAAGGGGTTCCTGCCCAGAGTTTCTCTATCTTGTTGACCATTACTATCGTTATGGGAATTATGTTGACGTGTGAAGCGTCTATTATTATTGTTGTTAAAATTTTGTTGTCCCTGTATAAAGCGGCTATTATTGTCATTGTTAGTGTTATCATACCGTGGTACATGACGAGCGTTGTTGCCATTATTATAGTTCTATTGTCGTGGTATGTAGCGACTGTTGTAGTCACTATTGGTTGGTTGTCCTTTCGCGTATGGGTGATTCCTGTATATTGGGCTGTCGCGTCGTCGGTTTTCTTGGTGTTGTTTCAGGCTTCTAGAAAAATTTAATTCAATCTGTCCGTACTCGTATGCTTTCTCGATGTCTCTGGCCTTTGATTCCGAATGGCTGACCTAAGTGGGTCCTTTAATCCAGCGAAGAATGTATTTAGGCAGAATCTGTCGTATTGGTCACTTTTGGCCGCGAGAGAGTGCCCACTAGGGTCTGCTTCCCTGGCGAGTGACATTAATTCGATTCTTATTTTTGCGGTTAAGTAATACAATTTTCCCATACTGAGTCCGTCCGGAAGATTGTGTAGCTCTCTAACAAGCATTTATTCTGTTTTCTTGCTAGAGTATAGTCGCTTGAGGTTTGCTTTGATGTCATCCCAACTAAGGAGTACATCGCAGACATTCAGCGCTTCGTCTGCCCTGCCTTTAATTTTGTCACGGTCCACATTGTCAGGTGGGCCTTCGTAGGTTCGTAATTGATGTACAAGGGTTAGTAGTTGTTGTAGATTCAGGTTTATGTTTATTGATGGATTAACGGTGGGAGTTAGTGGCCCTGTGGCGTTATCGGAATCCATAGGGTTGGTGAGATTATTGTTTTGGGATTGATTGGTATTTCTCTTTTGTTTCTGTCGCTTCCCTTATCTCAGATAGACTAGATCCGCTTCTTAGCCCTAATCTGCCCCTAACTGTGTTACTAGTGTTGGCTTTTTTTCTGAACATTTACGTGTATTGGGAAGAAATCTGTATTTTTGTTTGCAAATAATCGCGAATAATTATATTTTGGGGTATGGTTATGGTTAGTGTATATAAAATGGTAATATTATGTGAGGTATAAATTGGTATATTAATATAATGTATTTATGTGTTTTCTTTTTATTTATTTTTTTTTTTTTGTATACGGAAAATTTTGGGTAGTTGTTTGGTTTGTTTTGTTTTCGGTTGTATATTAATGTGATAATATACTGTATTATATTTTGTGATAGTATGTATATGTATTTATGCTTGAATGTGTATTATAATATGTGTGTATTCTTTCCAAAATAAAAGAAAACCTGTATGTGTGTGTCCGCTACGCAGTTTCCTCTTTTCCTTGTTTCCTGGTGTTTAGTGTTAATTGTATGTCATTCACGTATTGCTGCTGTGCTTCCTTCCACCTTTGTAGTTTTTTTTTTTCAACTGTAATGCATGAATTAAATAAGTATTTAATAAGTAATTAATAAGTCTATTTTAGAGGTTAGTGAACATGTGACAACAGTAGACGTTAAGTTGTTTGTGGGTTGTTTTGTTGTTTCCTTTTCTTATACCCTTGAAAAAGGGTATTATAATTTTGTCCAGAAATGTGTAACGCATTAAAGAAAGCATCTCCGACCCCACAAAGTATATATATTCTTGATCAGCATCAACAGCCGAGTCGAAATAGCCATGTCCGTCTGTCCCTCTGTCCGTCTGTCCGTCTGTTTCTATGCAAAAAATAGACAGTAGTTTTAAAGCTAGCGTTTTGAAATTTGCACCAGATCAATATTTTTGTTGCACGCAGATCAAGTTTAAAAATCGGTCGGATCAGATCACTATATCATATAGCTGCGATACAAACGACTGATATGAAAACAAGTCTTTGTATGGAAAACTTTTTTGTTTTCAAAGCTATTGCAACCGAATTCAATATTTATCCATTTGACATAGCCATACATGATTTGTGAAAGTTTGGTGGATCGGACCACTATATCATATAGCTGCCATACAAACGACCGATATGAAAACAAGTCTTTGTATGGAAAACTTTTTGTTTTCAAGGGTATACCATCTTCGGCAAGCCGAAGATAAATTTCTCACTTGTTTTTCTTTTCTTTATTTATTTATTTTTTTTTGTAAGTGTTTCTATTCTCGCAGTGCGTAGTGGGCAAAAAGAATTTAACAGAATTCAACAGAATTCAACAGTGTACAAGCTAACACGGCGTCAAGCGTCAAGCGTCGCGCCGCCACTCTGGCGCGACATCAGCTCTTGGCGGCAGCCAATGTACGGCGTCGACGTCGCAAGGGTTTTACAAGCGGCGCAACACAAACACATACATGCTTACTTGATTTTGCCGAAGGAAACCGTATCACTGTGTACACTGTGTATTCGCAATTCGTATGCTGATGCGTGAAGACGTGTTTTCATCGAGCTTCGATAAAATCAATTGATTCTAGTGAAGTGAATGATTATTAATAAAAAAAACAAATAAATATATTGAAAGCGAAAAAGACGCTCCGGGCGATGCACGATCGCTCGAATACATATTCTTCGGCACTATAAGCCAGAACGACACTCGCGCTCAGCGGCAACGAGAGCAAGACGATCGCCGGCTCTCATTACAACGAAACAACGCGTACTTTTCTTATGTCTCCGCGACACCTGCAAACGAAGACAACGAGCGGGAGACGGGGACGGGGACAACGAGAATAACCCATAACCCAACGAACCTTCTTGTACCAACAAATCAAGAAAGAGCGCGCTCTTGCTCTCCCGCACTTCTAGCCCCGACACAAGCTCCGCTATCTGCAACAACAACAACTGGAGCAATATCGACATCCCGCTCTACTTCGCCATTGGCTGCACCCGCTCACGTTTTTACTGAGCCAGCGAATGCAAAAACAAAAGCCCAAGAGCCAAACGGCACTGCTACACAACTAGCAAAACAAAATGCAAACAAAAAAGTTGGGTCGGCCTCACAGACTAGACTGAACCGCTATATAACAATAAAACGGAAGCTTAGCCCTAAAACTTCCGATACAGAAAACAAGCCGAAAAATATACGCGACAATACTACCTCGATCAACAATGAAGCGCCCGCAAATAACAACAGATTCGCTTTGCTGGCAGATACCAACGAGGACGTGCCACTGAAATCCATCGATAAGGAACCAAAGAAAATAAAGCCTCCCCCAATTTACATCCGCGAGAAGAGCACAAACGGTTTGGTAAATTCTTTAATTGGCCTTATTGGAAAAGATAGCTTTTATATAATACCCCTAATAAGAGGTACTATAAATGAAATCAAACTTCAAATAAAAACGGAGGAAAACTACAGAAAAGTCACAAACCATCTTACTGCAAACAAAACATGCTTTTACACCTACCAGCTTAAAAGTAGCAAGGGTTTACAAGCAGTACTGAAGGGCATTGAGCCTGATGTAAAGCCCGAAGAGATAGCTGAGGCGCTAAAGGATAAGGGATTTTGCGTCAAAAGGGTACACAATATCAAAAACAGAAACAGGCAGCCGCAACCACTCTTTAAGATTGAGCTTGAACCAGAAAACAAGCACCTAAAAAAAAACGAGGTTCATCCAATTTATAAACTCCAGCTCCTTCTGCACCGTAGGATTACAGTAGAAGAGCCGCATAAACGTAACGCTCCTGTTCAATGTATGAACTGCCAAGAATACGGCCACACGAGATCGTATTGCACACTTCGCCCAGTGTGTGTAGTCTGTGGAGATCTCCACGTCTCCACTCACTGCCAAGCTAACAAAGAAAATGCAAGCGCGAAAAAGTGCGGTAACTGTGGGGGTAATCATACAGCAAACTACGGAGGCTGTCCAATCTACAAAGAGCTGAAAACCCGTCACCACAAAAGAATGAACACGTCACGGTCATGATGGAATTCATGACGTTTATGCGAATCACCATTCAAGACATGATGCGTAATCAAAACTTATTGATACAAATGCTTGTCTCCCAACAATCAAAATAAATAATGGCTACCTTACGCATAGCTACGTGGAACGCCAATGGCGTCTCACAGCGCAAACTTGAGCTAGCTCAATTCCTACATGAGAAGCATATCGACGTAATCTTTCGGAGACTCATCTTACAAGCAAATACAACTTTCAAATAAGAGATTACAACTTCTATGGTACAAATGACCCCGATGGTAGAGCACACGGTGGGACCGGCATTCTAATTAGGAACCGTATGAAGCACCACTTTTACAAAGAATTTGCTGAAATTCATCTACAGGCCACATCTATCAATATACAGCTAGAGGAAAACACTCACCTCACACTAGCGGCCGTATACTGCCCCCCTCGTTTCACAATATTGGAAGACCAATTCCTGGATTTCTTCCATGCTCTAGGACCACACTTCATTGCAGCAGGCGACTACAATGCTAAACATACTCACTGGGGATCGCGCCTTGTGAATCCAAAAGGAAAACAGCTTGATAAGGCATTAATTAAAGCCACTAATAAACTTGATCATGTTTCCCCTAGGAGTCCCACAAACTGGCCATCAGACCTCGATAAGCTGTTTGACTTGATTGACTTCGCAGTTACGAAAAATATTCCTCGCAGTTTCGTTAGAGCTGAATGTCTACCAGATCTGTCATCTGATCACTCACCTTTGCTAATTCATCTCAGCCGGTATGCAGAAAACGTAAAACCACCCTACAGACTGAATTCGCACAAAACGAACTGGCTAAGGTATAAAAAATATATAAGTTCACACATTGAGCTAAACCCAAAACTCATTACTGAAACTGATTTAGAGAGCTGCACAGAAACACTGGAATCCATTCTTACGGAAGCAGCTCGAAATGCAACTCCTAAAACCACAAACGTTACAATTAATCCGAATAAGACTAACGCACAAAACGAGCAACTCAGCCCAAAAAAATCCCCCGGCTACGACCTTATTACCCCGCGAAAGCCACGGAACCATTGAACAGGTGAATCGAATAACAGCGGAGATAAGAACTGCATTTGAATCCCCAAGCAATCGACAGAGTCTGGCTAGACGGCCTAATGTTTAAGTTAAAACATATCTACCCGAAAGCACACACAAACATCTAAAGTCATACCTATATGATAGAAAGTTTGCAGTGCGGTGCAACACTGCTACTTCCACTGACCACGAAATTAAGGCCGGAGTCCCCCAAGGCAGCGTTCTTTGGCCAACTTTATACCTCATCTATACCGCTGACATTCCTACAAATAGTCGGGTAACAGTGTCCACGTTTGCCGACGATGCAGCTATCCTTAGCCGTTCAAGGTCCCCAATCCAAGCTACAGCACAGCTGGCATTGCACCTCATAGCCACTGAGAATTGGCTCTCTGACTGGCGAATAAAAGTCAACTAGGAAAAATGCAAGCACGTGACATTTACGCTGAACAGACAAGATTGCCCACCACTTTTGATGAACAACATACCACTCCCGAAAGCAGATGAGGTAACATACCTAGGAGTACGCCTCGATAAAAGACTTACATGGCGCAGGCACATTGAACCGAAAAAAATTCATCTTAAGCTCAAAGCGAACAACTTACACTGGCTCATCAACGCTGGCTCTCCGCTCAGCTTGGACCACAAGGTCTTACTCTACAATGCAGTACTGAAACCAATCTGGACCTATGGTGCACAGCTATGGGGCAACGCCAGCAACAGCAATATCGACATCATACAGCGAGCACAGACAAAGATCCTGAGAACTATCACTGGGGCACCGTGGTATGTTCGAAACGAAAACATCCATCGAGATTTAAATATTCCAACAGTCACCAATGAAATCAAAGAGCCTACGAAAAAATATCATGGTAAGCTTTCCTCGCACCCCAACCACCTAGCGAGAAATCTAACCCAGCTCAGCAGTCGTTCCCGTCTCCGACGAAGGGACCTACCAACCCAGCGAAGAAATCTTTAGGGACGCTTAATTATGGAACAGTTGGATTAATTAAAACGACTGTTTAGGAAAAAATTGTATTAGTTAAGATTTTTAAACTTATTGTTAGCTCTTATTTAAGAGGATCCAATAAATAAAAGCAGATTTAAAAAAAAAAAAAAAAAAAAAAAAAACTGTGTACAAATTTTAATTTTATTTTTTATTTATTGTTTTTTCTTTTTTTTTCATGTATTTGTCGGGAATTTACTTGGTTTATAAGATTTGAGGTTATAAATTGGAAATAAATGATGATGAAAAGGAATGAGAAGAGAGAGAGAGCGCTTTATTGAGAGAGCGCGTGTATGAGAGTTTCTGTATGAGAGCGCTGTGGGGAAGGAGAGTGAAAATCCCTGCTGAGCGTGGCGCAATGGGAGGTGAGGAGGAAGAAGAAACAGGAAGAAGAAACAGGAATATGAAGGATAGTTCGATTAGTTCGAATAGCCCTCCGAGAAGAACAGAAGTGACCATTGCGACTCGCTGCGTGATAGTGAAACAAATTATAAAACATGACCGACGCTAATGAAAATCCATCTCCGACATCAGAAGTGGGATCACCATACCTACAAAACACGATAGTCGAAAGGCAAAATAAAATGATAGCTAAATTATTAAAAGCGTCGGTGCCTGGCGCACGTGTTGTTTCCGCGACTCTACCGACATTCAACCCCGAAGCTGCTGACGCCGCAGCTGCATGGTGCAAAACGGCTAACATGATTCTATGTGAACATCCTCAAGGAGCCGCATCTTTGGTGATGATGCTCACCAAATCACTTCTCGGCAGTGCATCGCAGTGGCTTTCGCAAATTTGTTTTTCTGGAATGAGCTTGCTGCAGTTCCAGGAATTGTTCTTGGAACGCTATGAAGGCAACGAGACAACGGCTGCAGTGTTGCTGAACATGCTAAAGGGACGCCCAAATCAACATGAATGCCTTTCGGTGTACTCCAGCCGTTTGGTTACAACTTTACTGACCAAATGGAAGGAAATGAAGCACGAAGAGATTGCGGTATCATTGGTCGTGGCACATACATCGCAAATCGACCCCAGACTTCAGTATTTGGTTTTCACAACGAACGTAAAGACACGAGCGGAGCTACAACAACCATTTAGAGCCCACTCGTTCGTCAGAAATGCCGAACTCGCTGGAATCGAGCAAGGCCTCGAAAAGAAGAGGCACAAAATGCAAATACCGATTAGATGCCATAGTTGTGGTAAACTCGGACACAAGGCAATGGAGTGCCGAAAGAGAAGAGCAGAAGAGAGGAACGAAAGAAACGAGACGAGACCAGGCTATAGCAGCGGCAGATCTATAGTTACGTGTTTCAAATGTGGCAACGTTGGACATATTGCATCGGCGTGCGCGAAGAGACCACCAACAGCGAATATAACCATAGAGAGGAGAGTCGACACGTGTGCGGTAAATTCAGCAGAACCGGACGGCAATACAGTTTTGTGAGCGGTTTCCATTTTTCTTTGATTCTGGTTCGGAATGCTCGTTAATAAAAGAGACGGTTGGCGAGAGGCTTGCCGGCGAGAGATGGCATAATCCTGTAGTTTTGAGAGGCATGGGTGACAATGTTGTCAATACTAATTTGCAAATTCTGTCCACTGCGAAAGTTTCTGAATTTAATCTTGAATTATTGTTTCACGTAGTTGATGGGAAATGCCTTAAATACGATATGATGATTGGGGCAAGATATTTTTCAGCTTGGTTTTGGAGTAATGTTGGAAATATTTTTCCAGTTTGGATATGGCCAGTGGTTTTTATCAGGTGCCAATTCATCCCGATTCTATTGAGAGGACAGCTTTTTTGACCCCTAAAGGTCAATATAAGTTTTTGGCAATGCCGTTCGGATTGAAGAATGCGTCATCTGTTTTTCAGCGTGCCATAGTCCGAGCCCTGGGGAATTTAGTTAATACCTATGCGGTGGTCTACATTGATGATGTGTTGATTGTCTCAGATTCTGAAGAGGAAGCGTTCGAAAGATTGGATAAAGTGCTAAGCGTGTTATCAATGTCAGGGTTTTCTTTCAATGTAAAAAAATGTCAATTTCTGCGAAAGGAAATAGAATACTTGGGTTTCGTTGTAAAGGAGGGTGAACTGAAGCCCAATCCACGAAAAATTGAGGCATTATATCAACTCCCAGAACCAGGCTCAGTCACACAGATACGAAAGTTTATTGGTTTAGCATCCTACTTTAGGCAGTTCGTCCCTAGATTTTCGGAAGTGATGAAACCATTGTACCAATTAACTTCGAAATTAAATGATTTCAAATGGGAAAAACAACATGAGGAAATTCGTCAAGGAATCATTAAAGTCCTGATCAGTGATCCAGTATTAATCATTTTTTTACCCCAAATTTCCAATTGAATTGCATACGGATGCGAGCGCAAATGGTTATGGCGCTATGTTATTGCACAAAGTAGGAGGAAAACGCAGGATAGTCGAGTATTATAGCAAATACACCACGTTAGCAGAATCTAAATACCACTCTTATGAGCTCGAAACATTGGCAGTCTTTAATTCCATCAAGCACTTCCGTCATTATTTAACGGGTAGACAGTTTACTGTGTATACAGACTGCAATTCTATTAAGGCGAGTCAGGACAAGGCGGTATTGACCCCGCGAGTGCATCGATGGTGGTCATTCATGCAACTCTTTGAGTTCCACGTTGAATATCGTAAAGGAAGCCAAATGGCTCATGTTGATTGCTTATCAAGGAATCCTGTAGCTGTAGAAGCACAGCCAAATACGAGTAAAGTTGTAGAAGTACGAGTTAACTTGGCAACTATCACATACAACTGGCTAGTATCCGAGCAGCTGCGCGATGAAAACATATCGATATTATTATATATCATATATTATGAGCGAGTTGAATAGTGACGAGATGCAGAGAGAATTAGCGAACACAAGTACCGAATTTCGCAAGTTCTGTAACACAAACAAAATGGATTTACACGTGATAGCAACTGGTGCTACCAGAGTGAATGGGCAGGTGGAGCGAGTGATGAGTGTACTAAAAGGGATGTTAACAGCAGTAGAGACTAGCGAACGTTCGTGGCAGGAGGCGTTGGGTGAGATACAGTTGGCTATAAATTGCACTACTAATCGGGTGACTCAGCACAGTCCCTTAGAATTGTTGATAGGAAAAGAGGCAAGCCCAATGGGAATGGTGACCATCAACGAAGAAATGCCAGTAGATCTGGAGAAAACTAGAGAGAAGGCTAAAGATAAACTCGTGAGTTAATAGAAGAGCTTGATGATGGCAACAGAGAAGAAAACGTAGAAAAAGAATCCGATAATATGTTGTGAGCGGATTGGTATCCACTTGGTCGATTTTGTGCAGAAGAGAGCGTGTACTCCAATTGGAAAATGTATAGCCTGCTAAACTGACATTTGACGACTAGTGTAAGATATCCAGACGATTGAGCTTGAGTAGAAGAGAGCCTGTACTCTAAGCGTTAACTTGAAGAATATCCTACTAATCTAATCTTTGATGAAATGTATGGTTAATAGCCAAATTGTTGGGTTTGTGCGGAAGAGAGCGTGTACTCTAGAGGAGATTGAGAAGGTTTATCCCGCCAAACTAACATTTGAAGACACAAGAAGTGAAAGAAAATTTGCTACGGAAAGTTGAGTTGAATGATATGAGTAATGAAGTCAAGCGATACATTAGAAAAATGAAGAACAAAGAAATACAATGAAGTTTATGTTGACTTAAGCAACACGAGGACGTGTTATAGTCAGGAAGGCCGTGTCGTGAATTCACTTGGTTTATAAGATTTGAGGTTATAAATTGGAAATAAATGATGATGAAAAGGAATGAGAAGAGAGAGAGAGCCCTTTATTGAGAGAGCGCGTGTATGAGAGTTTCTGTATGAAAGCGCTGTGGGGAAGGAGAGTGAAAATCCCTGCTGAGCGTGGCGCAATGGGAGGTGAGGAGGAAGAAGAAACAGGAAGAAGAAACAGGAAGATGAAGGATAGTTCGATTAGTTCAAATAGCCCTCCGAGAAGAACAGAAGTGACCATTGCGATTCGCTGCGTGACAGTGAAACAAATTATAAAACATGAGCGACGCTAATGAAAATCCATCTCCAACATATTTATTTGTAAAATAAATTTGCGTTCATGTAAATTGATAAGTGAAAACGATCCCGGTGCCTTAACAGCGATTGTTGTACACATATTCGGTCGTTAATTACACAACTCACAATTATTTTTATAAACCACTGTGCGGAAGATCCCGTTGTCTTGGCGGCGACTGATGTACACATTTACTTCTTGTGCAGCGATTTGCGGTCACAACGAAGTCTAATATGCAAATATAGGCTGATGCAATATTACCATAGTGATGAAATTACTATTCTTTTGAAATAACCAGGGTGTATTATGGTGTATGGATGATACTGGTGCCTTATCAGCGATTGATGTACACTTATACGGTCATCACACACAGCAACTTGTTGGTATAATTGTTGTAAATTGTCCCGCACAGGCGATCCCGGTGCCTTATCAGCGGTTGATGTACACATATAAGGTCGCCTGTGAAGGAATTTAAGCTTGATTTTGTTTGTTTCTTTTGTTTTATTTGCACTTGCAAGTCATCATGTTTCAATAACTTTTTATTTTATTTATTATTTCACCACTCACTACTAAAATCTCCACAACCATTGCCGTCACATGTTCATTACCTCTTTAGAATAAGCGTATAGCGTAGTGGGCGTTATTAATCCCTTGTCCGTAGTCCGGCTGCGCCAGTTACAATCCTGTGGCCGAGTGAGGAAAGCTTTCAAAAAACACAACTGTGCAGCTTGGGGTATGAAATTAAAGTGAAAGTCTTTATTACAAACATTGTATGCTTCTTGAATTTTTGCTCGGCTCTCAGTTTTTTGTTGCTGGGTCGGTGTTGTCTCTCTGTGGCCGGGGAGAGAATTTGCTCGGCTCTGAGTTTTTTGTTGCTGGGTAGGTGGGGTCTCTCTGTGTTAATGCTTAAATGCTTAATGAGGAATTATTCAGAGAAAGTAATTCACAATAGTGAATAGTCCCACCTGGGTTGTACCAAAAAAAACCGGATGATTCCTGCAAAATTAAGTACAGGGTAGTAATTAACTATAAAAAGCTTAATAAAATAACTATACCAATTTCAAATATGGACGAAATTCTTGGCAAACTGGTTAAATGCCAATATTTTACAACAATCGATCTGGCAAAAAGATTTCACCAAATAGAAATGGACGAGGAATCAATTCCTAAAACTGCATTCTCCACCAAAAGCGGTCAATACAAATACCTTCGAATGCCATTTGGCCTTAGGAATGCACCCGCTACTTTTTAAAGGTGCATGGATAATATCCTTTGACCGTTGCTTAAAAAACACTGTTTAGTGTATCTGGATGATATTATAATTTTTTTAACATCCCTTACAGAACATTTGAATTCAATACAATTAGTTTTTCAAAAGCTTGCAGAAGCAAATTTAAAATTTCAACTAGACAAATGTGAGTTCTTAAAAAAAGAAGCTAACTTTCTTGGTCACATAGTAACTCCTGATGGTATTAAACCAAATCCTATTTAAGTTAAAGCCATAGTTTCATACCCAATTCCGGCAAAAGTAAAAAAGAGATTAAAGCTTTCCTCGGATTAACAGGTTATTATCGCAAATTTATTCCAAATTACGCAGACATAGAAAAACCCATGACCAGCTGCTTAAAAATAAGCAAAGATAGATACGCAAACACTTTAGTACATAAAGGCATTCGAAAAACTTAAGGCTTTGATAATTCGAGACCCAATTTTACAATTACCTGATTTTGAAAAGAAATTTGTTTTAACCACAGACGCAAGTAACTTGGCCTCGGGGCTGTCCTTTCTCAAAACGGTCATCCTATATCTTTTATTAGTAGAACACTTAATGAACATGAATTAAATTACAGTGCTATCGACATTATTTCCTTAAGCCGAAAAATATTAAATTCGACGCAACAAACTCAAGTTTAGCCCACAATAGTGGCAAAAACTGTGAATAGCGATCCCTAGATCCACCATTAGTTACAAAAAAACACTCAAGCACAGCTCGCTGAAAACAATCTAATCGTGGCCCCGCTGAACAGCGGGTACAACAAATTGCATTTATGGACACAAACACCTACCGAGCGCTTACTCAGCCTTGGCGAGTTCCTCAACCTTACACTGAACCATGACTCCAAAGTCGCCGACACTATCAAGCCAGCGCCTCAGCGAATGCAAGTCATTAAGCGGAAGGCATGTGGGTCTCCACTGAATGCCAAGAAGAAGGCAATACTTGATACCAAGTTGCCCACCTACAGCGGCAGCTCAAACCGCTTTGGGTTGATTGCGCAAACCGAGGAATTGAGTGAGCAGCCCAGTACCAGCCATCAAGCAGCTATTCCTGCTGCCAAAAGTGATGCAGCCTTATTTGGTATTATCAGTGCACCTTCCAAGGCGCAATCTAAACACCCTCCAATAGTGTTGAAAGGTGTTGAAAGCGCACCCCTGCTGATGGACAACATCGGAAAAACCGTTGATCTAAACAAGGTCTCTGCCAAAGCATCGATGGGCGGAGTTCTGAGGCTCTACGCGGCAGACGCTAGCACCTTCCGCAGCATAGTCAGCTGGCTCGAGACCGAAAAGCTTGAGTTTCACTGCTACCAGCTCAAGGAGGACAGGCTTTACCGAGTCTACGTTAAAGGACTGCACCACAGTACGCTTCATCATCAAATCATTGATGAAATGGAAAGACTTGGTCACAAGGTGCTAGACGTTCATACACCGAAGAGGCGAAACGAGCCAGGTGCTCCTGCTACCAATCCCATAAACATGTTCTTTCTGAATATCGCTGCTGCGGCGAACAAGAAGGAGATCCTGGCTCTTAAGGGTCTATGCCACATGAGAGTTGTCATCGAGCCCCTTCGCAAGCGAAATACGACAACCCAATGCCATCGATGCCAGCAATTTGGTCACAAGGCCAAATACTGCCGTAAGTCGCACATATGCCTCAAATGCACCGGCGAACATCCAGCAAAAGACTATACGCGACGGCGAAGCGAGCCATGCACTTGCTGCAACTGTGGTGAACAGCACCCAGCGAGTTATTCCGGATTCTCAAAACTCCAGGCATTCCTTCAGCGTTCTAGGCCAAAAAAAAGGTGTGGGCGGAAGAAGCGAAGTCAAAAATCGATCTATGTCCCATGCTCCTACTGGATGTATGCCGATTGCACCGCTTCGAAGCGGAGCCACAGCTCTTCCAGCAGCAAACTGAGACCAGGAAGCACAGCCGGCAAAGGAGTCAGTCTAGAGGCGGACATCAGGCCCCCTTTGGACAATAGCACTTTTAGCATCCTGCAGACGCTAAACGAAAGCATGAACGGTATGCACTCTCTTCAGGAACAGCTAATTGAACAAATGAGGATGATGCTATTACAGCAAGGTCAGTTGATCCATCTGAACACTGCTATACACACGCAGACAGCGCCAAAATGAAGCCGCATCTTAGTATGGAACGCCGACGACGTCTCCGCAAAACTGCCCGAAGTTAAATGCTTATCAGTGAAACCAATTGCAAAGACGCAGTCAATCCCAAGCTGTATGGTTACGAAGCCTATACTGCAAACGATCCGGGTGAGGGTAACGGCAAAGGTGGATCATTTTCCTCTTCCTTCAGTGGACATTGATAGGCTGCAACTTGCGTCTGCAACTTCGCCGCGGTCTACTGCCCACCAAGGTTCGTATGGACCACAGACGACTTCAATTCCATATTGGAGCAACATCAGCATAAATTCATCGTAGCAGGCGACTAGAATGCGTCCTATTGGCTTTGGGGAGCAGGGAGGTGTAACCAAAGAGGTCATGCCCTGGAAAATCTCGTCTTCAACTCAGATGTAAACTCGCTAGCAACAGGTGGGTCCACAAGGTTCCCTTATGGCAGTAGAGGGTCTCCAGGCTACATCGATTTGCGCTGACAAGAGGTATCCTGGGATTTCACTCAGATATCCGGTCGTTTGCCGAGCTCAGCTCTGACCACTTACCTCTCATCATCACTTTGGACACAACAGCTACAGCCCATCCCAAGGTTGAGCGGCTTATCAGCAGGCGCACCAACATGGAACGTTTTCAAGAGTACCTCGAGCCGTCCTGATCCTTGACGTGGCGCTGAACTCCGACCGGGACATTAAAGTTGCAATCAACTCTCTCACCCATAAAATCCAGGTAGCAGCTACGACTGCTACCCCGGATACACCCCAGGACTGAGACCCGCACCAGCCAGAATAATGGTTCCCAGATTCTGCTGCTCATTGCAGAGAAGAGGCGCTTACGGTCCAGATGGATGAGGTCCCGCCACCCGCTGGACAAAGCTAATTTCTACAGGGCGAAGGCTATCCTCCATCGTGCATTGGTGGAACACAAAGCATCATGGTTCGACGACAGGTTAGCCAAAACGGGGACTGAAGCCGACGCGACGCACTCGCTCTGAAAGGCCACATGCGCGATCAAAAGACGCCTAAGGAAAGCACCATTGGTGAACAGCAACGGGGCATGGTGCCGAACTGATTTGGAGCAAGCGGAAGCGTTTGCCGCGTACTGCACTGAGGCTGCAGTACTTCCCTTCTCAGTGGAAGCTAGGATTTGTTTTTATGATTCATAAATCTGGCAAGCCGGAAAAGGACCCTGGTCCTAACGGACGATCAGTCTCCTCCCATCGATCTCAAAGGTGTTTGAGAGTCTGATACCGCCCGGATGGTCAGGTTTATGGATGCCCAGGCAATAATGCCAGATTACCAGTTCGAATTCCCTGCTGGTCACTGCACGGTGGAGCAACTGCATCGAGTGGTCGAGCAAATTTTAACGGCCTTCGACTGCGACGAATACTGCAACGCTGTTTTTCTCGATGTCCAGGAGGCGTTCGACCGTATGTGGCACCCTGGTCTGCTCCTGAAAATCAAGAATACCCTGCCTGCGCCTTACTACTGTCTCTTGGCGTCGTACCTTGGGAATAGGATATTTGCGGTTCGGTTCCACTCTGCGCTCTCAACTGAGTATAATACGGCAGCTGGAGTACCACAGGGAAGCGTCCTAGGTCCGCTACTATACTGTCTGTATAGCCACGACATGCTGGGCCCGACATGCTGCGACTGACAGTCGCTACGGAACGTCAATGCTGGCCACATTTGCCGACGAGGTCGAGGAGGAGGCCGCCAACGGTATCCAGAAGTACGCAACCAGATTTGCCGAAGGGCTAGGAGGTGGAATATTGGAATAAATGGCAACAAGTCCACCAATGTTTGCTACACCCTCAAACGGAGAACGCCACCAGCAGAGCTCATTGGCGATACCCCAGTGGAACAGGTTGACTCAGCCAAATACCTGGGAGTCGTACTCGACCGTCGGATCACTTTCTCTAAGCAAGTGAGTGAAATGAGAATACGCATACGGGCCGCGGCGTCAAAGCACTACTGGCTCATGGGCCCGCGTAGCAAACTGTCGCTGACAAATAAGTTGACAATATACAACCAAAATCAACTTATTTGGAGGTATGCGTGCCAAATTTGGGGACTGGCGTGTGACAGCCAAATCCGCAGAATCCAAAGCATTCAAAATAATATGGCGAGGACGATCACTGGCAGCGAGTGGCATGTGACGATTACCACCCTCGACAGTGACCCAAAGCTGCTCACGGTCTTTGAGACTATAAAATTCCACTGCAGCCGCTACAACCATGGGTCTTATCAGACCTCGCCCACAAACGAGGCTCAACAGGCGACTTCCTAGGGACCTAATCCACCGGTTGCCAACAAGACACACAGCAAGATGAGGATGGGCCAAAAGATATACTCCCCATCGTCTTTCTTTTATATTTCTTAGTTTTTAAGTATTGTTAATTATTGTTAGTTTGTTAATTGTGTCAATTAATTATGTTAATTATGGTAACGCTAAGCACACTTAGCCAGCGTGACCTTCGGGCAGTATTAATAGATACCAAGGACACCAAGGAGTTCTAAGATACCCTGGATGCCTTAATTAATCTATATATTTAAAATTCTGCTGTCACGGTGTTTGTATCCAAACTCCTCCGAAACTACTTGACCGATTTGGATGAAATTTTGAGGGGATATTCTGTAGGCCTGAGAATCGGCTAACATCTATTTTTCGTACCCCTAACCGATAAGGGTTGTCCACCCCTAACATTTTTTTATTTTTTCAAGATTTTTTGTTAAAATTTTTTGTTTTCAATTTTTTTTTCAATGTGGCATTACAAAACACGTTTAACCCTAAATTTTCACCCTGACATCAACAACCCCTATTTTTTACCGCGAGTGGGTAAGCCCTCCAGTTTGTTTGTCCTACCGAAAAATGGGCTAACCAAGAATATTGTGCACGCCATAGCATTGAGAGAAAAAATTTAAATGAATGTAACAAATTATTGCTCAGTGTTATGTTATTTGCACATTTCATTTTCGTGAACAGCGCTCCACGCCTCTCACTCATATACCACATCCTTACATACTTGCAATAATAGTTGTTTTCATCCTAGACAGAGATAAAAATGGTTTTTGTTTATACAGCATGAATTGAATCACGGATAGGTGGGACGAAGTCCACCGGTCAGCTAGTAGTTATATAAAAACAAGTGAGAAAAGTTACCCTTGAAAACATAAAAGTTTTCCATACAAAGACTTGTTTTCATATCGGTCGTTCGTATGGCAGCTATATGATATAGTGGTCCGATCCACCAAACTTTCACAAATCGTGTATGGCCATGTCAAATGAATAAGCGTTGAATTCGGTTGCAATAGGTTGGAAAACAAAAAAGTTTTCCATACGAAGACTTGTTTTCATATCGGTCGTTTGAGTGATCCGATCTGGATCAAATTTTCACAAATCATGTATGGCTATGTCAAATGAATAAATGTTGAATTCAGTTGCAATAGCTTGGAAAACAAAAAAGTTTCCCATACGAAGACTTGTTTTCATACCAGTCGTTTGTATGGCAGCTATATGATATTGTGGTCCGATCCGACCGATTTTTAAACTTGATCTGCGTACACAAATAATGATGTGGTAAAAATTTCAAAACGCTAGCTTTAAAACTACTGTCTATTTTTTGCATAAAAACAGACGGACGGATACACATTTCTGGACAAAATTATAATACCCTTTTCAAGGGTATAAAAACTCATTTCATTTCCCATACTATATCCCTCAATCCCAGCTCAAGTATAGGCTTCTCTTTAAGGGGTGGGTAGTGACGTATTTGCGTTACCCAAGCTGGCTACTTCAATTATTTCAAAGAAGTATAAACAATAATGCACTTAAGTGTTTCCATACTGTATGCCATCTGCGCGGTATGCCTTTTAATAAACAATTCTTTGGCAGCGGCACTTAGCCGTTCTTGTAAACAAATCCTAAAGCCTGACCTAAGCAGATTTGACTGCTCTCTTTGAATCTTTTCCTAATCTTAAGAATCCAAGAGCCACGCTCTCTTGAAATAAAAATAATAATAATAATAATAATAATAATAATAATAAATAAACACTAAGGCTTCTCCTGAATCGGGCTTACATTTGATTTTTAGTGTTAGGCTGAACATTGAACAATAAAGTACACAATCGATCCCGATATTTCTGATTGAGTTTTGTTTGACAAAACTAAGTTTTCAGCGTTGGTCTTAGTTATTTAAAACAGTATATAAGTTATCTTATCCTGTCCCGCGTCAATGTAGGAGGCGTGGCAGGTTGAGGTGTAGTCCAGCGGCGTTAGCTGCTAATTATATAATCCTGTCCCGCGTCGATGTAGGAGGCGTGGCAGGTTGAGGTGTAGTCCAGCGGCGTTAGCTGCTATCCTGGAATCACGCAGTGGTACTGCTGTTGTGGGACCAGTCTTCTTACGAAGTTTATGTTGGAGAGTTTACTTCCTCTCTGACCACCGGCCTTGTGGCCCGGTAATTATGTCAATAATAAGACAAGGTTTTACGGCAATGCCGGAGCTATGTTTTATTGATGAAGTGTAAGCTTTCGTATCTTAGACAGAACTGAATACAAGGGAATGGAAAAATATGAATCTACCCTAGCTTTAATGCATCACGCCATAAACCCATGGTCGGCAAGCTGACTCAGCATTTATGCAGCGCATTTCGATACCCCGGAAGATGGGTATCCAATTGCCACTGCTGACCGTTCTTAGCGCAGAGCGCTCAACTCAGTTGGGGCGCGTCAGCATTATTTATTTGAGGCTACTTAGTTTCTAGGATAGTGTTAACGTCAACTTATGCTCTTTCAGGTGTTAACTGCTCCCCCTTCAGATTATGACCGTCCTCGGTTATATTGAGTTTATCGATGGTTTGTTGTATTTCGATGGAGGCTCGCCTTTTCCTTAATGCCAAAAAAAGGATGAGTGAACCAATCAGAGCAACGTTCAGGATTACTCCAGCCGCGAACCAAAGTTTAGGGGAGCCCGCGGCGTCAACCTCGTCCTTGAACCCTTGGATAAAGCGCAGATTGTCGTTGTTCATGCGGTGTAGCAAGGGCATGCTCAATACTGGGTCATGGCCGACGATGTTCAGTAGTGGTGATCTTGCTACGCCAGGCTGCTTATCTAATGTTTTTTTTAAATTTATGAATTCCGATCCGTTGACTGTAGCTGACCGCTCGAAGGTTATTAGGTGCGTCCCTTTGACGAGAACCTCTGGGCCGCCGTCCGTGCTGACGCGGGCTGTCGCTTCGTTAATGACAACGATGCCGTCATCTATAGGCATTACTGCTCCCAGGTGGCTGGGTTGAGTGTAGCAGTGGGCCGAGATTCCCGCATGGAGCGAGCGGGCGCAGGTTTCGCGTCGCGACCGCTCACAGAAGGTGCTGTGCGTTGTTTCCGTGCACTCTGTGACCGCAAAGGTGTCTTCTTCACATTCCGCCAAAATTTTTCGTCGTGCCGTAGGATTATTTGATTATGTGATACCGGGTATATGAGGACTTTTTTACATCTGACCTTAACTCTAGGGTAGGCTATTAGTATATGGATAATATTATCGGACTGAAGAACTCTAATTTTAGCTGCTTCTAATAAACTAACTATTGGAGTGTCTTGTTCAATTAGAGATTTCAGATCGGCATGACTAAGGATAGTGGGATTTATTATATCAGCCTTAGCCAATGTTATGGTTAGAATTAAATTTTGTATCTCTGTCGTCAGCATTCTATTTCTCGCTAGTAGTGCTTCATACAGGTGCGGGGTGTCAACCAAATTGTTATTTCGGGCCTTAATAATTTTATTAATGGTGTCGGTCAGTTTGTTTATCTGTTTTTGAGTCTCTGAGTTTATATTAATCTGCCTGGAGTTTGAGTCCACTAGCTGAGCTTCTGTCATCTTGATTTTTAGGAAATCTGAGGCATCGGGAGTTCCCGACTACCTTAAGAGCTGTACCTAAGAAGTCTAAACTCCTCGCAATTTGGTGGTGTATTTTTAGAACGGACAACAAGTTTCTCAAATGATCTGTATCAACGTCTAGTAATTTGCGCATATGCGACTGAGGAAAAGACTCGGACAATTTTTCTGTCTCATCTACCATACTAATAAGTTCTGAGAGGTTGCTCGAGTGCCTCAAGCAGTCACGTTGTTCAAACACCAGTACATCTCCATCTGCGACGGGAATATATTTGGCGTGAGAAAAGTCGGTGATCCGCGCATTTGCCACTGCCAGGGTGATGAGCGTTACGAAGGCGAACCTGCAATCCAAACGTAGAATGAGACCACGGCGTTTATACTAAAATCTAGCTTACTATTAAAGGGTATGGTATAAGTAAATTAAAAGTGGGGGAATTTATTTGAGGTTGTCCTTATGGACCCTCCCCTTAATAAGAACAGACGTTCCTAGGTCTGCCTGCACTTTTTGTTCTGTGCACAATGGGGTTAGCTTGTTTCCTAACCTTTTGTTGTTTTTAACAAAAACCTCTTCTCCTACCTCAAAAACACGGTTTCGTGTAGCTGGGTTACATCTTTCGATATTGATTTGCTGGGCCTTTATCAACCTGTCTTTAATGCCTAGGCAGCGATCATCGGAACCTGCGTGGAGGATCTCGACCGGTTTCTCCTGAGTGACAGAATGTATTGTTTTATTATATTCTATCGTTGCCCTCAAGATTAGCTCTACCGTATCGCTGATTTTTTTATCTAGCTTAAAACATCTGGCGATTTCTGTCAAGGTGCTGTGGAATCGTTCCACTTGACCGTTTGACAAGCTATGAAGCGGGGCCGCGTTCACGATGTCAATGTGGTAATTGTTTTTAAGTAAAGAGGTGATCGTTTCTGAATTGAAGGCGGCCTCATTGTCGCAATATATTGTTCTGGTTTTGGGGAACAAGTTTACGAGTTGAAGCAAGGGGCCTGTGACGTCCACTATTGTTCTGGACAGCACTGGTTGCACTATTGCAAGCTTCGAGAATTTGTTAACGCATGTTAAGAATTGCTTCTTATCGGTTGAGAAGATATCAATGTGCAACATTTCGCCGGTGTAGCTCGGTATGGGTGTTTCCCCAAGCTCCTGTTTTTTTGGGCGCCTGTCATATTTGGCTTTGGTGCATATTTTGCAATTTGCAACCACCTCCTTTGCTAGGCCGCTCATTTTGGGGAAATAGTAATCGCGGAGGACTTGCTTGGTATTCTCCTGAGCCGCCCTGTGTGCACGATTGTGTTCTGTCGTGACAATTTCCAACTGCTCGTTCCTATTGGTAACGTCTATTACAATATTTTTACAATATCGAAACTGCGTAGCCGGGAAATGAGCAATTAAGTCATGTTGAAAACTTGCCAGGGTGGGTAGGTCGCAGTGTATTGCATTTACGACCTCGGGGTTCACGACTTCCTTCAGCATTTCCAAAATGGTGCTTTTGTCGGCGAAATTAATTAAGTGACGAGTTTTGCTACGGAACAACACCAAGCTTCGCTTTAGCTGGAAACGTGCTTCTTCTATAACAATTTGGTTTCTGAAGCAGTTTACTGGTTGGTCTGTCGCTTCGACCGTGTAGGTCAGTGACATGTCACTGTGAATAGTCGCAGCGTCCGACCGAGGCTCATCTTGTAAGGCATTAATGTTCTGCCTGGAAAGAGCGTCGGCCACATGGTTGTCTTTACCCGGTTTGTAGTGGATTTTTGCGTTATTATCGTCAATATACGCTTTCCATCTTTTTATTTTCGGATTTGGATTTCGATCGGACACCGCGAATGTCAACGGTTGATGGTCCGTATAAATATTAATATCGCGAGTGCCGTACAGGTAGTATTGTAACTTGCCTAAAGCCCACACTATGGCCAATAATTCCCTTTCATTCGTGGCGTAGTGTGACTCGCTCTCTTTGAGGGTCCTAGAGATCATTGTGATGGGTCTTTTGTCTTGCGATAGAACCGCACCGATACCGTTCGCGGAAGCATCCGTTGTCAGGTCGAATGGCTTCCTGAAATCAGGGTATCTGAGAATTACATCCTCGGAAGCCAAGACATTTCTCAGCCTCTCGAACGCATCTCTCTGCAAGTCACCGAACTCAATAGAAGTCTTCTTAGACATGTGCTTACTGACAGAGCCATTTTCTCCTTTCATCAAGCTTGTCAAAGTCCTCGCGATCGCCGGGAAGTCTTTAACGAAACATCGGTAATAACTGGCTAGACCCAAAAATGATCTAAGCTCATACAGATTTGTAGGCTCTGGGTATTCCTTTATGGCCTTTACTTTTTCTGGGTCGGTCTTTGCACCTCCATTGGTGACAATAAATCCCAGATATTCAACGCTTTGCTTAAAAAAGTGCGTCTTTTCGTTGGATACCTTCATGTTGGCATCACACAGGCTTTTTAAAACCCAATCTATGTGCCTAACATGGTCGTCTTCATTTTCAGAAAAAAATAATGACGTCATCTACGTAGACATAGCACGATTTGCCAATCTGTTCACCTAAGACGTCGTCGATCGCTCTTTGGAAGATACTTCCCGCATTCTTCAACCCGAACGGTAATCGCCAAAACTCATACTTTCCGCCGTTTACCGAAAAAGAGGTCTTCTCACGGTCGTGCTCGGCCAAGTAAATCTGGTGGTAGCCGGACTTTAAATCTAACGTTGTAAAGTACTTGGCTTTTCCTAAGTTTGCCAGTATCATGGGGATGTTTGGCATTGGGTACTTATCAGCGATGGTTTTTTCGTTAAGTTTCCTAAAGTCTATAACCAGACGCTTATTTTTGTTCCCCAGCTCATCATGGCCTTTTTTGTCCACAACCCATGTTGGATTGTTGTACGGTGACCTTGAGGTTCTGATAATGCCTTTCTGCAGTAAGTCTGCGATTTCTCGCTTAACAAACTCAGCTACACCCATGGGGTGCGGGTATAATTTGGAATATACCGGCTTTTCGTCGCTTGTTCGAATTGTGGCAACAACAGAAGTGTTAAACGGCAGTGCCTCGTTAGAGGCTGAAAATGCCTTAGATCTGTTTGCGATCATGTTTCGAAATTGATCTTTAACATGTTCTGGTACGGCGATGTCATTTACGTTAGTAAAATTCATATTGTCGCAATTATGATGCTGAAGCTTTTCAGAAACAGAACCATAATTTATCGTACCTTTCTCTGCGTCGAGTTTTGCTCCCACTTGAGCTAGGAGGTCAAATCCTATAATACCATCGAATGGTGTTAGCGCGTCTAAAAGAAAGAACGCAGATGTTTTTCCAAAAATGTTCATCAAACATTTCTGGTGAACTCTGTTAGAACCATGAATGGAACTAACTGTGAAAGGGGAATCGACCGGCATCACATTTTTAAGCTCCTTTACGGGCTTGATGTAGTTCTTTGCCGCCCCTGTGTCGATTAAAATTTTTAGTTTCCTCCCTTGTAGCTGTCGTTCAACGAACGGCAGTCGGGAGCGCTCCCTAAAAAATTGATCTGATCATTATCATCAGACCCTTCGTCTATCTAGGTAACGGCCGCTGCTGCCGCGCCTTCATATTCGCTGTCATTTTTATCGTCAGCCTGTTGCATGGTGTGTTGCAAAAATTGCCTAAATTTGCCTAAATTGAGTCATGGTGGACCCTAACTCCATAGGCTCAGGCGACTGATTACGGTAGTTGCCCGTGTTCTGTGCAGAACTATTGTGTTGGGGCCAATTTTTCTTTCTGTAGAAATAAGGGTTTTTCCCTTGGTCATTTTCGGCCCTGCTATGTTTTCCCTGCGGCTCCCTTGAGCGGTTTTGATTTTTTCGGTGCTCATAATGGAGGGTCTTGTCCTCCAAAGCCTTTGCATACGTGGCAGTGAAGGTAGTGCGCTCTATGGTAGCCTCGGATTCCCTAGCCAAAGCCAAAGCTGAGGGCAAATCCTTGGGCTGCGCTGGCAAGACTATGGCCCTCAAGGGTTTTCTAAGGCCTGCAATAAATGCATGGAGAGCATCCTCTCTAACTTCATTATTGAACAGAATAGCACTGTCCGGTTCGTGTGTCATAACGATCTTGTTCGTTATCAACGTTAATCGTTTTTCTACCTCGTCATAATACTGCATCAGGCTAAGCTCCCCTTGCCTAACTGTTTCAAGTCCCTGCCTAAGGACACGCAGCGACGTTTTGTCCGCGTAAGTGCAGTCCAATCGAGCAATAATGGCATCGAAATTCAAGACTGTGTTATGGGCAACTAGTAGCCCTCTTGCCGACCCCCTGATTTTATTTCTGATAATCGAAACGGCCTGATAATGCGCTTCGCTACCATAATACGGTTTGAAGATCTCGTATGCGTCTACGGCTGACTGCCGCCATGACACATAGTCATCGTGCTCTCCCGTAAAATCCGGTATAGTTTTTACGATGTCAAGCTTGACTTCACATCGAATACTAGGGTCCGGCTTTATCCTTTCGTAAGCTTCTACTTGTGGTGCTTCCACGCACAAGCTTTTCATTTGCTGTTTCATCTCATCTAACTGTGCCTGGAATGCCTGCTTCAATCTAACTTCTTGCTGGGCTAAGGCCTGGCTAACGGCTCCAGCTATAACTGCTTCTAAATGGGCAGCGTCCATGACTGCTGTATTATTTGCTGTATTAGGCCGAAAACCTTCTGATTCTAATTCCCACTCGTCGTCACTCTCGTACTCGACTTTAATGTTTCTATATGCCCAACTCATTTACCATTGGCTGGCACCGCGCAATTAAATTTTTCGAGCACGGTTGATTGCTATACGAGGTGCGATTAATTATTACACGCGCGAAAAGTAGAATGCGACACAAAGACAAAAAAAAAAATTTTTTTTTATTTTTTTTTATTTTTTTTTTTTTTTTTGGTAAAAGTATGCAGTGGAAATAATACTGGCATACAAAAAAGGCTTTTGGCTTTTTTATTTATTTAATAAACAATTCCTATGCTGCCGAATTGACTTCACTAATCAAACTTACATGTTTTATCCTCTTAACTATCCTGTTAGGATACTCCTAGGTCCTTGATGAACGTTGGGCGCCAGTTATCTTATCCTGTCCCGCGTCAATGTAGGAGGCGTGGCAGGTTGAGGTGTAGTCCAGCGGCGTTAGCTGCTAATTATATAATCCTGTCCCGCGTCGATGTAGGAGGCGTGGCAGGTTGAGGTGTAGTCCAGCGGCGTTAGCTGCTATCCTGGAATCACGCAGTGGTACTGCTGTTGTGGGACCAGTCTTCTTACGAAGTTTATGTTGGAGAGTTTACTTCCTCTCTGATCACCGGCCTTGTGGCTCGGTAATTATGTCAATAATAAGACAAGGTTTTACGGCAATGCCGGAGCTATGTTTTATTGATGAAGCGTAAGCTTTCGTATCTTAGACAGAACTGAATACAAGGGAATGGAAAAATATGAATCTACCCTAGCTTTAATGCATCACGCCATAAACCCATGGTCGGCAAGCCGACTCAGCATTTATGCAGCGCATTTCGATACCCCGGAAGATGGGTATCCAATTGCCACTGCTGACCGTTCTTAGCGCAGAGCGCTGAACTCAGTTGGGGCGCGTCAGCATTATTTATTTGAAGCTACTTAGTTTTTAGGATAGTGTTAACGTCAACTTATGCTCTTTCAGGTGTTAACTTATATGTATATATGTATATATGTATATATGTATATATGTATATATGTATAATTGTATATATGTATATATGTATATATGTATATATGTATATATGTATGTATGTATATATGTATATATGTATATATGTATATATGTATATATGTATATATATATATATGTATATATGTATAATTATATAACTTGGTTTATTCGTAAGTAAAAAAAATATAAATTTATTTTTACCGAATTAAGTTTACAAGTTATTTTTATTTGAAGAACACCGACCCGAATATTTTAGGTCTCAAACTGAACTTAACTTATTGATCTGGATTGGTTTACGATCAAGCCTCGGTCTCGAGCTTTTTGGATGTGGACTTTGGACTTAGGGTCCTAAGAGAATTTCGGAGAAAGCTTTGGAGTTCTTGATTTTAATTTACTCTTGGATTCAAGTGCGTTTGCTCTTGGATACAAGTGATCATTGATTTTGGTCTTCAAATCTTGTAATCTAACACTTTTGTTTTCGAGTTTAACGAGTCCAAGCTTTGAACGTGGGAACGTGACAATTGGGGTGAAGATTTAGGCAATAAAAATTTGTTTAGTCTACCAGTTTAGCCTACATCCTGTTTTGAAGTTTTGGGGTTTTTCCATTTGGAGGATTCAAATGACAGTTTAATTCTTTTTGGGAATTTTCCATCTGGACTTATCTTGAGGATTCGAATAACATTCTGGTTTTTATAGCAAAGGGTGAATGTAACCCCACACTACACTATTAAACCAATACATCCTATTGGTTTAATAGTGTAGTGTGGGGTTACATTTTATGTGTGTGTTTATATAGTAGGCGTGTGGTTTTATGTAGCCATATACTAAGGGTACTGTGGATATGTCACTGTATATGTGTATATATATGTATATATGTATATACTATACTGCAAACGATCCGGGTGAGGGTAACGGCAAAGGTGGATCATTTTCCTCTTCCTTCAGTGGCCATTGATAGGCTGCAACTTGCGTCTGCAACTTCGCCGCGGTCTACTGCCCACCAAGGTTCGTATGGACCACAGACGACTTCAATTCCATATTGGAGCAACATCAGCATAAATTCATCGTAGCAGGCGACTAGAATGCGTCCTATTGGCTTTGGGGAGCAGGGAGGTGTAACCAAAGAGGTCATGCCCTGGAAAATCTCGTCTTCAACTCAGATGTAAACTCGCTAGCAACAGGTGGGTCCACAAGGTTCCCTTATGGCAGTAGAGGGTCTCCAGGCTACATCGATTTGCGCTGACAAGAGGTATCCTGGGATTTCACTCAGATATCCGGTCGTTTGCCGAGCTCAGCTCTGACCACTTACCTCTCATCATCACTTTGGACACAACAGCTACAGCCCATCCCAAGGTTGAGCGGCTTATCAGCAGGCGCACCAACATGGAACGTTTTCAAGAGTACCTCGAGCCGTCCTGATCCTTGACGTGGCGCTGAACTCCGACCGGGACGTTAAAGTTGCAATCAACTCTCTCACCCATAAAATCCAGGTAGCAGCTACGACTGCTACCCCGGATACACCCCAGGACTGAGACCCGCACCAGCCAGAATAATGGTTCCCAGATTCTGCTGCTCGTTGCAGAGAAGAGGCGCTTACGGTCCAGATGGATGAGGTCCCGCCACCCGCTGGACAAAGCTAATTTCTACAGGGCGAAGGCTATCCTCCATCGTGCATTGGTGGAACACAAAGCATCATGGTTCGACGACAGGTTAGCCAAAACGGGGACTGAAGCCGACGCGACGCACTCGCTCTGAAAGGCCACATGCGCGATCAAAAGACGCCTAAGGAAAGCACCATTGGTGAACAGCAACGGGGCATGGTGCCGAACTGATTTGGAGCAAGCGGAAGCGTTTGCCGCGTACTGCACTGAGGCTGCAGTACTTCCCTTCTCAGTGGAAGCTAGGATTTGTTTTTATGATCCATAAATCTGGCAAGCCGGAAAAGGACCCTGGTCCTAACGGACGATCAGTCTCCTCCCATCGATCTCAAAGGTGTTTGAGAGTCTGATACCGCCCGGATGGTCGGGTTTATGGATGCCCAGGCAATAATGCCAGATTACCAGTTCGAATTCCCTGCTGGTCACTGCACGGTGGAGCAACTGCATCGAGTGGTCGAGCAAATTTTAACGGCCTTCGACTGCGACGAATACTGCAACGCTGTTTTTCTCGATGTCCAGGAGGCGTTCGACCGTATGTGGCACCCTGGTCTGCTCCTGAAAATCAAGAATACCCTGCCTGCGCCTTACTACTGTCTCTTGGCGTCGTACCTTGGGAATAGGATATTTGCGGTTCGGTTCCACTCTGCGCTCTTAACTGAGTATAATACGGCAGCTGGAGTACCACAGGGAAGCGTCCTAGGTCCGCTACTATACTGTCTGTATAGCCACGACATGCTGGGCCCGACATGCTGCGACTGACAGTCGCTACGGAACGTCAATGCTGGCCACATTTGCCGACGAGGTCGAGGAGGAGGCCGCCAACGGTATCCAGAAGTACGCAACCAGATTTGCCGAAGGGCTAGGAGGTGGAATATTGGAATAAATGGCAACAAGTCCACCAATGTTTGCTACACCCTCAAACGGAGAACGCCACCAGCAGAGCTCATTGGCGATACCCCAGTGGAACAGGTTGACTCAGCCAAATACCTGGGAGTCGTACTCGACCGTCGGATCACTTTCTCTAAGCAAGTGAGTGAAATGAGAATACGCATACGGGCCGCGGCGTCAAAGCACTACTGGCTCATGGGCCCGCGTAGCAAACTGTCGCTGACAAATAAGTTGACAATATACAACCAAAATCAACTTATTTGGAGGTATGCGTGCCAAATTTGGGGACTGGCGTGTGACAGCCAAATCCGCAGAATCCAAAGCATTCAAAATAATATGGCGAGGACGATCACTGGCAGCGAGTGGCATGTGACGATTACCACCCTCGACAGTGACCCAAAGCTGCTCACGGTCTTTGAGACTATAAAATTCCACTGCAGCCGCTACAACCATGGGTCTTATCAGACCTCGCCCACAAAGGAGGCTCAACAGGCGACTTCCTAGGGACCTAATCCACCGGTTGCCAACAAGACACACAGCAATATGAGGATGGGCCAAAAGATATACTCCCCATCGTCTTTCTTTTATATTTCTTAGTTTTTAAGTATTGTTAATTATTGTTAGTTTGTTAATTGTGTCAATTAATTATGTTAATTATGGTAACGCTAAGCACACTTAGCCAGCGTGACCTTCGGGCAGTATTAATAGATACCAAGGACACCAAGGAGTTCTAAGATACCCTGTATGCCTTAATTAATCTATATATTTAAAATTCTGCTGTCACATTTTTTTTTCGTACCCCTAACCGATAAGGGTTGTCCACCTCTAACATTTTTTTATTTTGTCAAGATTTTTTGTTAAAATTTTTTGTTTTCAATTTTTTTTTTCAATGTGGCATTACAAAACACGCTTAACCCTAAATTTTCACCCTGACATCAACAACCCCTATTTTTTACCGCGAGTGGGTAAGCCCTCCAGTTTGTTTGTCCTACCGAAAAATGGGCTAACCAAGAATATTGTGCACGCCATAGCATTGAGAGAAAAAATTTAAATGAATGTAACAAATTATTGCTCAGTGTTATGTTATTTGCACATTTCATTTTCGTGAACAGCGCTCCACGCCTCTCACTCATATACCACATCCTTACATACTTGCAATAATAGTTGTTTTCATCCTAGACAGAGATAAAAATGGTTTTTGTTTATACAGCATGAATTGAATCACGGATAGGTGGGACGAAGTCCACCGGTCAGCTAGTAGTTATATAAAAACAAGTGAGAAAAGTTACCCTTGAAAACATAAAAGTTTTCCATACAAAGACTTGTTTTCATATCGGTCGTTCGTATGGCAGCTATATGATATAGTGGTCCGATCCACCAAACTTTCACAAATCGTGTATGGCCATGTCAAATGAATAAGCGTTGAATTCGGTTGCAATAGGTTGGAAAACAAAAAAGTTTTCCATACGAAGACTTGTTTTCATATCGGTCGTTTGAGTGATCCGACCTGGATCAAATTTTCACAAATCATGTATGGCTATGTCAAATGAATAAATGTTGAATTCAGTTGCAATAGCTTGGAAAACAAAAAAGTTTCCCATACGAAGACTTGTTTTCATACCGGTCGTTTGTATTGTGGTCCGATCCGACCGATTTTTAAACTTGATCTGCGTACACAAATAATGTGGTAAAAATTTCAAAACGCTAGCTTTAAAACTACTGTCTATTTTTTGCATAAAAACAGACGGACGGATACGTTACACATTTCTGGACAAAATTATAATACCCTTTCCAAGGGTATAAAAACTCCATTTCCCATACTATATCCCTCAATCCCAGCTCAAGTATAGGCTTCTCTTTAAGGGGTGGGTAGTGACGTATTTGCGTTACCCAAGCTGGCTACTTCAATTATTTCAAAGAAGTATAAACAATAATGCACTTAAGTGTTTCCATACTGTATGCCATCTGCGCGGTATGCCTTTTAATAAACAATTCTTTGGCAGCGGCACTTAGCCGTTCTTGTAAACAAATCCTAAAGCCTGACCTAAGCAGATTTGACTGCTCTCTTTGAATCTTTTCCTAATCTTAAGAATCCAAGAGCCACGCTCTCTTGAAATAAAAATAGTTATAATAATAATAATAATAAGAATAATAATAAATAAACACTAAGGCTTCTCCTGAATCGGGCTTACATTTGATTTTTAGTCTTAGGCTGAACATTGAACAATAAAGTACACAATCGATCCCCATATTTCTGATTGAGTTTTGTTTGACAAAACTAAGTTTTCAGCGTTGGTCTTAGTTATTTAAAACAGTATATATGTATATATGTATATATGTATATATGTATATATTTATATATGTATATATGTATATATGTATATATGTATATATGTATATATGTATATATGTATATATGTATATATGTATATATGTATATATGTATATATGTATATATGTATATATGTATATATGTATATATGTATATATGTATATATGTATATATGTATATATGTATATATGTATATATGTATATATGTATATATGTATATGTGTATATATGTCTATATGTATTATAGATCGGTGCACGTGGCGCCGTTGGGGTCGGGCGACACCATGGCGGCTTGTGCCTGCATACGCACAGCATTTCCATGGAATGGTAAAGGCATGGCATCAGATAGGGATGGACTCTGTTGCTGAGTGAGGTCTGATCG
The DNA here is from genome assembly GCA_035047645.1 of Drosophila merina. Taxonomy (NCBI): domain Eukaryota; kingdom Metazoa; phylum Arthropoda; class Insecta; order Diptera; family Drosophilidae; genus Drosophila; species Drosophila merina. The sequence goes on along the minus strand of JAWNPH010000069.1, from coordinate 91,589 downwards.
CTAGCCGCGGACTGAGAGAGAGAGAGCTTTGAGTGAAAAGAATGAGTGTGAGGTCTGGTCAGGCTCGGTGCTCTCGAAGGAGCTCAGTTCTTATAACGGCATTGAAACGAGCAGAACTTGCTGTGCCTTTGAAAATGGATGCTACAATTAACGCTTCTCCGACATCAGAAGTGGGATCGGCTTCGCCCAGACTTCAAGATTCGGCCCATATCCTCGCAACGCTGGAAGCTCAAAACAGAAGTCTAATGGACATCATCAAAACCATGCAGACTTCTAGGCCGATAGCAGATGAAAGGCCAGTAAACGTGTCTGCCAAAATTTAATTCAGATTGCTGGAGCAGACGCCTCTGCCTGGTGTACAACGGTGAACCTAATATTTTCTGGGAGTACCCCCATAGGCGGCGCCCTTGTGATAGCATTAAGCAAGGCGCTGGAAGGCGGTGCATCACAATGGCTATCGCAAATATGTTTTTCCGGCAAAAGGGATAATAAGTTTATCCGGTGAGTCTGTTCCATTTTGCTTCGACTCAGGAGCTGAATGTTCGCTGGTAAAAGAGAGTGTGGCAGATAAGTTTAAGGGAAAACGATTTAACAATATTGTAAAATTAAATGGAATTTGTAATGATTCAATTTGTAGTACAAAGCAAATTCTATCCAATATAAATATTGAACAATATTGTCTAGAGACTTTGTTGCATGTTGTTGGTGACAAATATCTGAAATACGATGTTTTGTTAGGCCGCGAGATATTAAGCCATGGTTTTGGCGTAACAATAGATGCCGAAAAATTCTGTATTTATAAAACAAAAAGAGTTGATATTGTAACTTTAACTTTTTACCTTTTAGATTTTTATGGGGAACTTAGTAATTCTGATAAGACGGCACTGAAAAACATCCTAAAACATTATTCAGATTGGTTTATAGAGTGAATCCCACAGACTCGTGTAACAACAGGGCAATTGAAAATTAGGCTAATACATCCACAAAAGACAGTGCAGCGCCGGCCATACAGGCTAAGCGAGGATGAGAAAGAACACGTGCGTTGCTAAATCAATGAGCTTCTAAAATTCAATATTATTCGTCCCAGTTGCTCACCTTTCGCTAGCCCGATGATACTCGTGAAAAAGAAAAATGGTAGCGATCGTGTAGATTATCGTGCATTGAATGAGAATACAGTCGCAGGTAAGTATCCATTACCCCTTATTGCTGACCAGATTGCCAGATTACGTGGGGCAAGCTATTTCTCGTGTCTCGATATGGCTAGTGGATTCTACCAAATACCGGTACATCACGATTCAATAGAGCGCACCGCTTTCGTTACTCCCGAGGGGCGATACGAATTTTTAACCATGCCTTTTTGTTTAAAAAATGCTCCATCAGTGTTTCAGTGCGCTATAGTTAAGGCCTTGGGTAACATATGCCATGGTGTATATCGACGATGTTTGAATTGCGGCCGAAACTAAGGAGGAAGCTTTAGTTCGATTGCAGGTAGTGCTAGAAACCTTGAACAAGGCTGGATTTTCATTTAATATGAATAAGTTTTCGTTTCTTAAGACTAAGGTAGAGTATCTTGGATTTGAAGTAAGCAATGGACAAATCCGCCCTAACGCACGTAAAATTCAAGCATTGACAGGACTCCACAAACCGTAACACAATTAAAGCAAATTATTGGGTTAGCCATATTGGGCAGTTTGTGCCAAAATTTTCCGAATCTTTAAAACCATTGTATTTTCTGACTTAAAAAAAAAACTCTGATTTCAACTGGCTTATAGAGCATGAACAAATTCGATCGAAAATAATATCTGTATTAACCCAGGAACCGGTGCTTACTATATGCGACCCTCGATATCCGATAGAGCTACACACGGATGCCAGCTCGATTGGCTACGGGGCAATATTGCTACATCAAATTCACAAAAAGCCCCATATGGTTGAATACTACAGTAAATGTACTACACCAGCTGAATCGAAATATCATTCGTACGAGCTTGAGACTATGGCGGTTGTCAATGCCATTAAACATTTTCGTCACTATTTACAGGGACGAAAGTTTGTGGTATTTACTGACTGCAATTCTCTAAAATCTAGTCGTACAAAATCAGACTTATCACCGAGGGCGCATCGATGGTGGGGTTTCTTGCAGTCCTTTGTTTTCGATACCCAATATACAAAGGTCGAACGAATGGCTCACGTAGATTTTTTGTCACGAAATTCACTGACAAAAGAAAGTAAATGTATAAACAAAATAGTTGAAAAACGAATTGAGCTAACTGAGGTTACAGACAATTGGCTGGTTTCTGAACAACAACGTGATCCTGAGGTAGTGACATATTGTCTAAGTTAAGAAATAATGAATTGCCGGAGAGTGTAGATAGAACCTACGAATTAAGAAAAGGAATTTATACAGAAAGATTCAAAGAAACGGTAAGACCATATGTTTGCCAGTAATCCCAAGGGCATTTAGATGGGCAGTGATTAATCACGTCCACGAATCTATCATGCATTTAGGATGGGAAAACATTGAACAATGTTTATGAATTTTACTGGTTTGAAAATATGGTAAAATACGTTCGTAGGTTTGTCGAAAATTGCATTACCTGTAAAATAGCCAAAGCCGTCAGTTGGAAAAATTCAGGCTGAAATGCACCCGATTCCTAAGGTAGATGTTTCGTGGCACACAGTGCTTATAGACATAACGGGAAAAATGAGTGGGAAAAACGACTTGATGGAGTACGTTATTGTTTGGTAGATGCATTCACGAAATTTGTTTACTTTCATCACACCTTGAATATCGACACCGAAAGTTCCATTAAAGCCGTCGTGTGTTTGTTTGGTTTGCCTACCCGAATTATAGCGGATCAGCGGACTTTGCAAGCTCGGGTTTCCGTGAATTTTGTTCCTCCCAAAAAAATGGAGTTACACCTAATTGCTACAGGCGCGAGTAGGGCGAATGGCCAGGTAGAGCGGATAATGAGTACGCTTAAGAGCATGTTGACTGCCGTGGAAACTAGTCAGAGGTCGTGGCAGGATGCATTAACAGAAGTGCAATTGGCAATGAATTGTACAGCCAACCGAGTCACTAAGGTCAATTGACGCTTGAATTGTTGATTGGTAGGGGGGCTGTACCTTTCGGCCTGTTGCCAGTGGGTGAAGAAGAAGAGGACGTGGTTGATGGAGGGTCTGTGAGGAGACAAGCAAGGGAAAGTATAGAAGCTGATGCACGTTGTGACAAGTCTCGGTTTGACAAAAGCAAGGCGAAAATATTAAAATTTAATGTAGGGGACCATGTCTTGTTGACTAGTGAAGAAAGTCATCAAACAAAGCTTGACCCGAAATTTAAAGGTCCGTTTGAGATAGTTGAACTACTAGAAGGAGATAGGTATGTGTTAAAATCGTTGACAAGAAAAAGAACGTATAAATATTCGCACGAATTTCAGAGAGCATTGCCAAACAGACAAATAAATGAAGAAATTGACATAGATTGACCAAGAGGTGATAAGATGACCGCACCATTTCAAATGTGACCTGTTATGGCGGGGGTCGAGCTGAAAAGGTGTAAAAGGAACTACACCAGAGTTTGAGCTGAAAAGGTGTAAAAGGAACTACACCAGGGTTTGAGTTGAAAAGGTGTAAAAGGAACTACACCAGAGTTTGAGCTGAAAAGGTGTAAAAGGAACTACACCAGGGTTTGAGTTGAAAAGGTGTAAAAGGAACTACACCAGAGTTTGAGGTGAAAAGGTGTAAAAGGAAGTACACCAGGGTTTGAGCTGAAAAGGTGTAAATGAACTACACCAGAGTTGAAGAAGTAATTTAATATGAATAGGTGTAAAAGGAAATATGCTCGAGATACGAATAATAAAATATGATAATATAAATTGTAAGGCTAATTGATTTAAGAAGAAGAGTTAATGAAGAAAAAAAGGCAGTGTATGAAGTAGTCAAGAAGAAAATTTTCCTATGTTTGTTTAAGTACCTTAAGCTGTATGTTAATATAATGGGAAAAATAAAAATGAATAATGCCCGACATGTCAAAGTATTGTGATTAAAAGCTACCACACGAGGACGTGTGATTTGTCAGGAAGCCGTGTCGGAGCGCTGGTTTTAATATTTTGCAGACTAGTGTAGTTCTAGTATTTTTTTGACCAGTGTTATAGATCGGTGTACGTTGGGGTAAGGCGACACCATGGCGGCTTGTGCCTGCATACGCACAGCATGGAATGGTAAAGGCATGGCAACAGATAGGGATGGACTCTGTTGCTGAGTAAGGTCTGATCGCTAGCCGCGGACTGAGAGAGAGAGAGCTTTGAGTGAAAAGAATGAGCGTGAGGTCTGGTCATATACATATATACATATATACATATACACCGAGGTCCTCTCAAGGAGCTCAGTTCTTATAGCGGCATTGAGACGAGCAGAACTTGCTGTGCCTTTGAAAATGGATGCTACAATTAACGCTTCTCCGACATATATATGTAAGATTGTTTATTATTATTGTTTATTATTCATTTAATTATTAGTTTAATTCTAAATGCGGTAATTATATAAAGTATTCTTAGTTTGTGACCGAACGACTGCTGCTGAGAACTCGACTGACTGCAACGCTGACTTCTACTCAACTCCACTGCTGCCTTGCGATCGTTCCTTCGATGACTGATTGTCGATAACTTCGATTTCCGACAATCATGTTGCTGCTCAACAGCGCTGCCAACCGGGTTGCTGCCAGCATTCAGCCTTACTCCATGTTACATTCGGCCCTCCTGATCATCATCATCCGACCCGGATGACAATAGGTCTGCATTTTCGGCTATGTACTTCCACAACTTCATGTTGTCACAGCTGGTGGATGTGACATTGGGTCCTTCGACGTTTGCTGCTTTTTTAACGTCATATCTGCCATTGTCTTTGACTCCTGTGACTTCGTATGGACCTAAATACCCGCTTGCCATCTTGCGGCCAGCTACAAATTGGGTCCTTTTAATTGCAACCAGATCACCTGCTTTGTATTTGTATTCAGCTCGGCGCTTTTTGTCGTAATTGCGCTTGTAGTCCTTCTGCGCCTGCTCGATGTTGCGTTTTACCAGCTGTCTCATCTCATAGCGGTCCTCGTTGAATTGACAGACCACTTCTTCTTGGAGCAGTTCCAGTAACCGATCCTCAACTCGGGTGTACATCTTGGTGCCAAACATGACCTCAAATGGTGACAGCTTCAGTGATGAATGCACGTGACAGTTGATCGCCTTTTGTACCTCAGGCACATATTTGTACCACTTCGACGGTTCGTCTGAAGACAGCTTTGATATTATTGCCAAAATTAAACGATTTACTCGTTCTATCTGGCCGTTGCCTCTGGCCACTCCAGTAGTTGTGCAGACGTGTTCCACGTTATGGCTGCTCATAAATTGTTCGAACGCACCACTCGTAAAGGCCGTTCCTTTGTCGCTAACAATTCGCTTAGGGAAACCAAAAATGTTTGACCAGTCGGTCAGCCTCTTGACCACTTCTTCCTGTCCGGTTGATTTGGTTGGGAATAACCAGACCAACTTTGAAAACGCATCGACTGTTGCCAGAATGTATTTATACTGTTTGGCCGATGAATCCATTGGCCCCAAATGATCGATGTGTAGTGTGTGCAACGGTGCGTCTCCTTTATCTATGCAATTTAGATATCCCTCCTGCTTTCCCAACTTTTTGCTGTGGATGATACATTTTATACAGTTAGAAATTAGCTTTTTTACCTTGTATTCCAAATGAGGAATAAAAAATTGCTGCTGTATGCTATGCATCGTCTTTTGCAACGACAAATGGCCAACTTCATGTGCGCTTTGAATCACCTCCCTCTCCATTAGTGCAGGGACAACCAGTAGTTCATTGCCATTGACCATACTATACAACAGGCCACCTTTTAGCTTGTAGGGTTGGAATAGACGATCTTTTAGAATTTCCAGGATTGCTCTAATTGAATCATCGTTCTGCTGCGACTTTTTAATACGTGCTGTCAACTCGGATGTTATCATCATGCATGCTTGGGGATGGCGGCTTAAAAAATCAACGTGTCTCATTCTTTCTCCTGCACGATGTTCGGGTTGAAAATTAAAATCCTGCATATAGAGAATCCATGGGCCAACTTCTCTTGGGACATCTGCTTTTTTTGTTGTCTGTTTAAATGCGACACAGTCCGTGACGAGCTTGAAAGGGACTCCCAATAAATAGTGTCTGAACTTTTTCAGAGCTAAGTATGCGGCTTTTACTTCAAGGTAGTAACTATGACGATTTGATTCGGCTTTTGTAGATTTTCTGCTCCAAAAGCAGACTGGGTGAAAACTGCCTTCGAACTTCTGCAATAAAACGGCTCCTAACCCGTCCTTAGAGGCATCTGTATGAAGTTCGGTTTCTGCTTCTCGTGAGTAGATCCTCAATACTGGTTCGTTTACCAGGAATCTCTTTCAGCTTATTCACCGACTGCTGCTCTACTGGTCCAATGTTGAAAATGGCATCTTTTTTTAATAGGTCCGTCAGTGGTCTCGCAATTTGGGCGTATCCAGGTATGAATTTTCTGAAGAATCCTGTGAGACCCAGAAATCCTTGAACGGCACTTACATTCTGAGGTGTTCCAAAGGAATTCACTGCTGATGTTTTTCTCTTTTCCAGGGCATATTTGTCCACCTTCGATAATATGTCCCAGGAAATGAATTCGCCTCTGCATAAAGTTGCACTTTTTCCATTTTATTTTTAGACCAAATTCTGCAGCTCTCTTAAGTACCATTTCCGTCTTTTCCATGCATTCTTCTGGGGTAGCGGCATATACAATTATGTCATCCATATATAGCTGCATTATATTGGAATTGATTAGTTCTTGAAAAATAAATTGAACGAACCGTATAAACGCTGCTGGGGAATTCTTAAAACCAAAGGGCGCTTTGTTAAACTCGAATAAGCCTTCTCGGGTAACAAATGCTGTGTACGGCTTGCTGGCTTCTTCTACGGCCACATGAAAAAATCCGTTCTGTAAGTCCATGGTTGTAAACCATTTGGCACTCTGCAGTTTTTCAAGCACCTCCTCCATTATGGGTACCGGAAAACAATCCATCAGAACCATGGTGTTCAATTTTCTATAGTCCACGCAAACGCGTAGGGTACCATCCTTTTTCTTGACAACGACTATGCGACTGGCAACATTTGATGTAGATTTACGGACGATTGACTGCTCGACCCATTCCTCTACCTGCTTCTTTACAGCTATAGCTTCTTCTTCAGATAGTCGGGTGTGTCCATGGCGAAAGGGTTTAATCACGCCATCAGGAATAATTCTGAGTTCGACTGGACATTGCTTTATCTGCTTGTGTGGTGTTTCGTATGTTCTCTCTATCATGCGTTCAACGTCTTCTCGGTATTGTGGTGCAACTGTAAAAGAAGATTCTTCACAAATATTAAACATTTGGGAATACTCAACCACTTGTTTTTTATCTGCTTCCAGGTCAAGAAAAGTATAGCCTTCTGCACTACAGATAAGACGAAACTTGCTGATAAAATCGTGTCCCACTATTCCATCGCAACTGAATTTAGAATCGTGGACGACTAAAACGTTGTGGCTTGCTTCCACCTGGTCGGTCTTGATTAATGCTCTGAAGCATCCAATCGGCTGTGTTGAGGCATTTCCCAAACCTCGCAATACTGTTGCAGTGCGGTTTAAATCAACATCTTTCATCTTCTTGAATATAGCTTCTTTAATTATGGTCACATCTGATCCTGTGTCCACCAGACAGTTGATGATAATCCCATTTATGATTACTGGCTTTGTTCGTGCACTATCAACGTGAATGCGCATGCTGTTTGCTTTTTCCTCTTGATTACAGCTGAAACATTTGGTAGGAAGTGTACAATCCTTTCGTTTGTGTTCCCTCGAACCACAGTTGAAGCAGTGATCTGCTTTTACACCTTGTGTAATTTGCTTTGGTTTTGGTTGAATATTCGGCTTGTCAACAATATTCAGACTCTCGTAGATTTCGAATTCTTGCTTTAATTCCTTAAGAGTTTTACAACGGAGCATAGCACCCTTATACTCCTTTTTAATGTCGAGGCCGTTTACGATATGAGTTATCAAAGCAACTGTTTCAACTTCACCTAAGGCTGCTATTTTCTTCATTTGTAACAAATAGTCGTGTAGAGTTTCCTCCCTCTTCTTCTTCCTGTCTTGCAACTTTTTTGTGAATAACGGCGCTATTATAGCTGCCTGAAAATTCTTCAATTAGTAACTCTTTGAGTTCAGTGTATCCACTGACACATTCAGATTCTAAGAAAAGTTCTGCTGATCCAATCATCTTACTTCTGGCTTGAACATATTTTTGTTTCTCCGAAAGTTCATATGCCTCGGCATTTTTCTCAAAAATTTCAAACCATTTTTTAATAGGAATTGATTTGCCATCACAGTCACTTACAACTTTTTCAAATTTTTCTGCAGCGATAATTACTTGCCCCTCTTGTCTAGATTTTGCCAACATGCTCTGGGTTAGAGTATTCATCATTTGTTCAAATTTCTCTTCGACTTTAGCACTAGCGTCTTTATTCTGCTTCTTTGCCTCTGCTTCTCCTACAGGCGCCAACTTTTGATCTTCTTCGTTCATTTTTTCTTTTCTACTTTCGTCCTCGCTTTCGTTCTCTAGAATTGCTTGTATTTGGTCGGTGTTAAGTTTTTTATTTGTAGGTGGTGTACGTGTGAACATTCCGCGCCAAGGCACTAACACCAGCAAACAACGACAATGTTCTAACGGCGCGACGGTAGTCGATTTTGCAGACGGCGCCACCGGTTAAAAGACAAATTTTGATTTTCGTTAGAAACGAATTTCACCACCTTTGCAATTTAATTGTTTTAAATTCCACAACAGCAAAACGACTTGAGTCTGTATGAGTTCAACCGATTTTTTCAACTTGCAATGCAGTAGACGTAGCCACAACTTTACAACTTTAAAGACTAAATCCACGCACACGACAATTTCAACTTTATCAGTTCTCTCTAGCAGCTTTCCCGACTTTTACCGACTTGTGTTCAAACAAAATCTGTACAACTGATTTTTCAACTTTAAATGCAACAGATATAGCCACAACTTTACAACTTTTAAAGACTATACCCACGCACACAACAATGTCTTTTTTCTTTAAACAACTGCACCTTCATATAACCGATTTAGGACTGGACGAGCCCCCATGTAAGATTGTTTATTATTATTGTTTATTATTCATTTAATTATTAGTTTAATTCTAAATGCGGTAATTATATAAAGTATTCTTAGTTTGTGACCGAACGACTGCTGCTGAGAACTCGACTGACTGCAATGCTGACTTCTACTCAACTCCACTGCTGCCTTGCGATCGTTCCTTCGATGACTGATTGTCGATAACTTCGATTTCCGACAATCATGTTGCTGCTCAACAGCGCTGCCAACCGGGTTGCTGCCAGCATTCAGCCTTACTCCATGTTACATATATGTGTATATGTATATATGTATATATGTATATATGTATATATGTATATATGTATATATGTATATATGTATATATGTATATATGTATATATGTATATATGTATATATGTATATATGTATATATGTATATATGTATATATGTATATATGTATATATGTATATATGTATATATGTATATTCTATATATATAAAATTCTGCTGTCACGGTGTTTGTATCCAAACTCCTCCGAAACTACTTGACCGATTTGGATGAAATTTGGAGGGGATATTCTGTAGGCCTGAGAATCGGCTAACATCTATTTTTCGTACCCCTAACCGATAAGGGTTGTCCACCGCTAACATTTTTTTATTTTGTCAAGTTTTTTTTGTTAAAATTTTTCTGTTTTCAATTTTTTTTTTCAATGTGGCATTAGAAAATACGTTTATCCAGCATTTTAAATGGGTTCCGAGGTGAAAAGATATTGATACCGCGAATCCCTATTATCCCGACAGATGTGCCATGTCCATTTAAACGAATCCAGTTTCCAATTCGATTGGCATTTGCCATGACAATTAAGTCAAATTTATGTGTAATTGACGATTCAGAAAAATGCCGAGAAAACGCAAAGGGGCTGATTTGAGCCGGAGTTCAAGCAAATGTCGGAACCAGCGACAGAGAAGAGACCAAAGAACAGAAGAAGAGATCCAGCAAGAAAACATTAATGCCAGTGAGACCATGGCACGAGTGCGTCAAGAAGAAACAGAAGATATACGAGTGGAACGCAATGAAGAAAAGAAGATCAGAACAACGACAAATATGCCGTTTCAGAAGTAATAGAAGCAGAAGAAATGACCAACAACGCAAACAGATACATCGAGCATTTATCTCAAATTCATTCCTGCGTCTGGCATTCCACTACGAGCCCGATATTGAATATTCTGCTCATTCAAAAGTCGCCATTGGTGCTATGGACAAGAAATGCCCGCATTGTCATTCCCTCAAATTCAACAAGGAGCCAGCCGGGATGCCGGGATGCGTTGCGCGTCTGGAAAGGTACAACTACCTCCTATTGAAACACCACCTGAACCATTGAACGGTTTACTTACAGGCACAGATCCAGATTCTAACCTCTTCCTAAAGTCCATTCGAACATTCAATTCATGTTTTCAAATGACATCGTTCGGAGCAACAGAAATCATTAGAAATACTAATGCAAATGGTCAACAATTCAATTCTACATTTAAAATCAGAGGCCAAGTGTATCATAAAATGGGCGCATTGTTGCCCATGCCAACCGAACCACACAAATTTTTGCAGATTTACTTTATGGGCGGCGAGGACTCCAGAAGCGCACTTGACAATCGCGTGAATGCGTGTTGTGACTATAATAATCTAGATTCAGATTTTTCTAGACGCATCGTTGGCGAGTTGGACGATCTACTCAATAAGCATAATGAATTGTTGAAAATATTTTAAATCACACATGCCCAAATTACAATCCGATAATCACGCTATAGTCATTAATCCTGATAAAACACCAGATGGACAGCACATTCGTAGTTTCAATGCACCTGTTGTTGACGACGTTGCTGGAATCATGGTTGGCGGTACAGGTGCACGAGAAATTGTTATTCGTAGAAGAAATAATAATCTTGACTTCATTGCTGATACACACCGTTCATATGACGCTCTCCAATATCCGCTAATATTCTGGAAGGGACAAGACGGATATTGCATAAATATTAAACAGCGAGATCCCGCATCAGGTACTTCATTCATCACAAATTTGATCATTACTCATTTGAACAACAAATTAAATTATTGATTAAACGAAATTATTAGAAATTAATATTTATCAATATATTGTTACAGGAGCAGAAACAAACAGGAACGTTAGCTCGAAGGATTATTATGCGCATCGATTCATGATTAGACGCGGCATGGATAACGTTATTCTACGATGTCGTGAGCTTTGTCAACAATTCATGGTCGACATATACGCAAAAATAGAGGCTGAACGATTACGATACTTACGCTTTAATCAAGGCAAGCTACGTGCGGAAGAATACATACACTTGCGAGACGCTATTGCCAACAACGCAGACGCCACCGAAATTGGTAACTCCGTCATTCTACCATCATCATTCGTAGGCAGTCCACGGCACATGCAAGAGTATATACAGGATGGTCTGACTTTCGTGCGAGAATATGGACGACCATGTTTATTCATCACGTTCACATATAATCCTGACCAGAGATTAAAGTTTTGCTATTGGCGGGACAAAATACAATACATCGTCATGACATTATAGCACGTGTATTTAGACAAAAGTTGAAGTCTTTACTAAATTTAATTACTAAATTACATGTATTTGGTCCCACACGTTTCTGGCTGTATTCGGTAGAATGGCAAAAGCGAGGATTACCCCATGCACACATTTTGGTTTGGTTAAACGACAAAATCAGACCGGAAGAAATCAATAATATAATTTCAGCGGAAATTCCAGATCCGTCTACAGACCAATTGCTGTTCGATATTGTTACAGCAAACATGATTCATGGTCCATGCGGTACACTTAATCCTTCATCGCCTTGCATAGAAGATGGAAAATGTACCAAAAATTTCCCGAAAGATTTCACTAACGATACCATTACAAATCTCGAGGGATATCCAATATATCGTAGGAGGAATATCGATAATGGTGGGCGATCATTTATTAAAACCATCAACAACACAGAAATTGACATTGACAATCGTTGGGTGGTGCCATATTCGCCTTTGCTGAGCAAAACATACAATGGTCATATTAATGTTGAATTCTGTAGTTCTGTGAAGAGCATCAAATACATTTGCAAGTATGTCCATAAAGGCAGTGACATGGCCGTGTTTAGAGTGGAAAATACCACTGCCAATGCTCCTCCAGTGAATAAAAACGGTGAAATAACGCTCTACCAAATTGGTCGGTACATCAGCTCCAATGAAGCTGCTTGGCGTATCTTTGGCTTTCCCATTCATGAGCGAGATCCAGCAGTTATTCAGTTAGCCGTCCATCTTCAAAATGGTCAGCGTGTATTTTTTACGAACGAAACAGCGATTAATCTTGCGATAAATCCACCAAAAACGACACTCACTGCATATTTTGAATTGTGTAATCGTGCAGATGATTTTGGGGCCTTTGCACGAATATTACTCTATTCACAAGTACCACGCTTTTTCACATGGGCTCAAACAAAAAATTGGAAACCCCGCAAGCAAGGTTTACCAGTTGATGCATGTCCCAATTTATTCCAATCGAACGCGTTGGGGCGGGTGTTTACAGTCAATCCAAGGCAGACTGAGTGCTTTTACCTTCGACTGTTGTTGGTTAATGTTACTGGCCCGTTATCGTTCCAAGATATACGTACAGTGGATGGACAACAGTATACAACGTATAAAGATGCATGTCTTGCACTCGGCTTGCTGGAAGACGACAATCAGTGGGAATGTATGCTTGCTGAAACAGCACTGAAGTGTACAGCCAAACAAATTCGTCTACTCTTCGCTATAGTGTTGACTACATGTTCCCCATCCCGAGCAGAGATATTGTGGGATAATCACAAAGATTCAATGACTGATGATATATTACATCAACATCGTACACGGTGCAATGATGTAACGATAACATTCAGTGACGCCATGTACAATGAAGCATTGATTTCTATTTAGGATCTTTGTATTATCATTGCCAACTTACCACTCAGTCATTTCGGTATCAATCCACCAAATAGAGCTGCATCAGATTTTATGAACACTGAAATGAATCGTGAACGTCAGTAAAAAACTGTAGAAATGGCAGAAATTGTTACGCGGAATGTGCCACTACTGAATGAGGAACAAAGAGTCATTTATGACCGCATTATGATCGCAGTTGCAGCAGGACAAGGTGGGTTCTTCTTTTTGGATGCACCAGGTGGAACAGGCAAAACATTCCTCATTTCGCTAATTCTGGCGGAAATACGAGCAAATGATGGCTTAGCGTTGGCCGTTGCATCATCGGGCATTGCGGCTACTTTATTAGATGGAGGCAGAACAGCTCATTCAGTATTCAAGCTGCCACTAAATATTCAAAATAAACCCTGACGCAGTGTGCAACATAAAAAAACAATCGTCCATGGCCACAGTGCTAAAGCAATGTAAAATAATCATTTGGGATGAATTATATGTGCACACAAACATTCTCTTGCGGCATTGAACAGGACTTTAAAAGATATTAAAAACAACGACAAACTTTTTTGCGGCACTATCTTAGTCCTTTCCGGGTTTTCAGACAAACACTTCCAGTCTTTCCGCGTTCAACATACGCGGATGAGAAATCATCCCCATTATGGCGTAATGTAGAAAAACTACAACTCAAAGTAAATATGCGCGTTCAAATTCTTCAAGATCCATCCGCTGAGACATTCTCAAACCAACTATTAACTATCGGCGATGGGAAACTTACTACAGATGAAACTGGATGCGTTAAATTACCGACAGATTTCTGCACAATCATTGATTCCCAACATGCTCTGATTCAACAAATTTTTCCGGATGTACACACACAGTACATAAATCGGGACTGGCTTGCAGAAAGAGCAATTTTAGCGGCAAAAAATGCGGACGTTGACGCTTTGAATCTCAAAATACAAGAGTTGCTGCCAGGGAACTTGGTATCATACAAATCTATTGATACAGTTTGTGAATCAATAGCGAAGCTGTTGATTTTCCCACAGAGTTTTTGAACTCATTGGATTATCCAGGCATGCCACCGCATAATTTAGAATTGAAGGTTGGATCTCCCATTAGTTTGCTTCGCAATCTGAACCCGCCACGACTGTGCAACGGTACGCGATTAGTTATTCAAAAATTAATGAAAAACGTTATCGGAGCCAGCATTTTAAATGGAAAGTTCCGAGGTGAAATGATATTGATACCGCGAATCCCTATTATCCCGACAGATGTGCCATATCCATTTAAACGGATCCAGTTTCCAATTCAATTGGCATTTGCCATGACAATTAATAAGTCCCAAGGCCAAACGATGTCCGTTTGTGGCTTAGATTTGAGCACACCATGTTTTTCACATGGTCAATTATACGTTCCATGCTCGCGAGTGGGTAAACCCTCCAGTCTGTTTGTCCTAGCAAAAAATGGGCTAACCAAGAATATTGTGCACGCCATAGCATTGAGAGAATAAATTTAAATGAATTTAACAAATTATTGTTCAGTGTTATGTTATTTGCACATTTCATTTTCCTTACACATCCTTAGATACTTTCAATAATAGTTGTTTTCATCTTAGACAGAGATAAAAATGGTTTTTGTTTATACAGCATGAATTGAATCACGGATAGGTGGGACGAAGTCCACCGGTCAGCTTAAGTATGTATATATGTATATATGTATATATGTATATATGTATATATGTATATATGTATATATGTATATATGTATATATGTATATATGTATATATGTATATATGTATATATGTATATATGTATATATGTATATATGTATATATGTATATATGTATATATGTATATATGTATATATGTATATATGTATATATGTATATATGTATATATGTATATCTATATAATTACGTTTAAAGATTATTTTGGGAAAAATAAAAAGAACGCAAAGGCTGGTTTCTGAACAACAACGTGATCCTGAGGTAGTGACATATTGTCTAAGTTAAGAAATAATGAATTGCCGGAGAGTGTAGATAGAACCTACGAATTAAGAAAAGGAATTTATACAGAAAGATTCAAAGAAACGGTAAGACCATATGTTTGCCAGTAATCCCAAGGGCATTTAGATGGGCAGTGATTAATCACGTCCACGAATCTATCATGCATTTAGGATGGGAAAAAACATTGAACAATGTTTATGAATTTTACTGGTTTGAAAATATGGTAAAATACGTTCGTAGGTTTGTCGAAAATTGCATTACCTGTAAAATAGCAAAGCCGTCAGTTGGAAAAATTCAGGCTGAAATGCACCCGATTCCTAAGGTAGATGTTCCGTGGCACACAGTGCTTATAGACATAACGGGAAAAATTAGTGGGAAAAACGACTTGATGGAGTACGTTATTGTTTGGTAGATGCATTCACGAAATTTGTTTACTTTCATCACACCTTGAATATCGACACCGAAAGTTCCATTAAAGCCGTCGTGTGTTTGTTTGGTTTGCCTACCCGAATTATAGCGGATCAGCGGACTTTGCAAGCTCGGGTTTCCGTGAATTTTGTTCCTCCCAAAAAAATGGAGTTACACCTAATTGCTACAGGCGCGAGTAGGGCGAATGGCCAGGTAGAGCGGATAATGAGTACGCTTAAGAGCATGTTGACTGCCGTGGAAACTAGTCAGAGGTCGTGGCAGGATGCATTAACAGAAGTGCAATTGGCAATGAATTGTACAGCCAACCGAGTCACTAAGGTCAATTGACGCTTGAATTGTTGATTGGTAGGGGGGCTGTACCTTTCGGCCTGTTGCCAGTGGGTGAAGAAGAAGAGGACGTGGTTGATGGAGGGTCTGTGAGGAGACAAGCAAGGGAAAGTATAGAAGCTGATGCACGTTGTGACAAGTCTCGGTTTGACAAAAGCAAGGCGAAAATATTAAAATTTAATGTAGGGGACCATGTCTTGTTGACTAGTGAAGAAAGTCATCAAACAAAGCTTGACCCGAAATTTAAAGGTCCGTTTGAGATAGTTGAACTACTAGAAGGAGATAGGTATGTGTTAAAATCGTTGACAAGAAAAAGAACGTAAAAATATTCGCACGAATTTCAGAGAGCATTGCCAAACAGACAAATAAATGAAGAAATTGACATAGATTGACCAAGAGGTGATAAGATGACCGCACCATTTCAAATGTGACCTGTTATGGCGGGGGTCGAGCTGAAAAGGTGTAAAAGGAACTACACCAGAGTTTGTGCTGAAAAGGTGTAAAAGGAACTACACCAGGGTTTGAGTTGAAAAGGTGTAAAAGGAACTACACCAGAGTTTGAGCTGAAAAGGTGTAAAAGGAACTACACCAGGGTTTGAGTTGAAAAGGTGTAAAAGGAACTACACCAGAGTTTGAGGGTGAAAAGGTGTAAAAGGAAGTACACCAGGGTTTGAGCTGAAAAGGTGTAAATGAACTACACCAGAGTTGAAGAAGTAATTTAATATGAATAGGTGTAAAAGGAAATATGCTCGAGATACGAATAATAAAATATGATAATTTAAATTGTAAGGCTAATTGATTTAAGAAGAAGAGTTAATGAAGAAAAAAAAGGCAGTGTATGAAGTAGTCAAGAAGAAAATTTTCCTATGTTTGTTTAAGTACCTTAAGCTGTATGTTAATATAATGGGAAAAATAAAAATGAATAATGCCCGACATGTCAAGTATT
The DNA here is from genome assembly GCA_035047645.1 of Drosophila merina. Classification (NCBI taxonomy): domain Eukaryota; kingdom Metazoa; phylum Arthropoda; class Insecta; order Diptera; family Drosophilidae; genus Drosophila; species Drosophila merina. The sequence goes on along the minus strand of JAWNPH010000069.1, from coordinate 74,716 downwards.
GTGATTAAAAGCTACCACACGAGGACGTATGATTTGTCAGGAAGCCGTGTCGGAGCGCTGGTTTTAATATTTTGCAGACTAGTGTAGTTCTAGTATTTTTTTCACCAGTGTTATAGATCGGTGTACGTGGCGCCGTTGGGGTCAGGCGACACCATGGCGGCTTGTGCCTGCATACGCACAGCATGGAATGGTAAAGGCATGGCAACAGATAGGGATGGACTCTGTTGCTGAGTAAGGTCTGATCGCTAGCCGCGGACTGAGAGAGAGAGAGCTTTGAGTGAAAAGAATGAGCGTGAGGTCTGGTCATATACATATATACATATATACATATACACCGAGGTGCTCTCAAGGAGCTCAGTTCTTATAGCGGCATTGAGACGAGCAGAACTTGCTGTGCCTTTGAAAATGGATGCTACAATTAACGCTTCTCCGACATATATATGTATATATGTGTATATGTATATGTATATATATTTTTTTTGTATGTATATATGTATATATGTATATATGTATATATGTATATATGTATATATGTATATATGTATATATGTATATATGTATATATGTATATATGTATATATGTATATATGTATATATGTATATATGTATATATGTATATATGTATATATGTATATATGTATATATGTATATATGTATATATGTATATATGTATATATGTATATATGTATATATGTATATATGTATATCTATATAATTACGTTTAAAGATTATTTTTGGGAAAAATAAAAAGAACGCAAAGAATTTATGTGTGGTCTTTATTGATTCGTAGCTGAAATCAGACTGACTTAATTTTTAACAACGAAATATACTTAAAGCTTTATTATTAATGTGTATACAGGAGCGCTTTAGATCCCGTTATTTCTTCTCGTGAATATAGCGACTCGCAGTATGTGTAGTTTCAATGGACAGGGGGTGGGGTTATGTTGGCATGGTAACTCACGCATTAAAGTTTCTGTTTAAAATTGACGCTGATGCGCATTAGAGTTACCGTTTAAGATTGACGCTTATGCGCATTGGTTTCGTTTTCATTATTGTTCTTATATACTATGGTTATATATGGTGCGTCAGCACATGTTCTTATATGCTATGTTTAAATGTACATATGTATGTTAGTTTATGCCACTTCTCCTCCCTTAAGAAAAAGTCTGTCCTCAGACTTACTATGCGTTTGAATTTCGTTTTCGTTTTCAATTTCATTTGCGTTTGATGTTATAGATTTACATTTGTAGAAAATAAAAAAGGTAATATTAAGATCTAAAACAATTTTAAATTTTGTGTATTGTTCTTAAATACAAATTCGTTCATTTCTTTATGGGCGATTGGTTCAAGCTTAGCTATATTATTAGGCACATAAATGTTTTCAATTTCATGATACACTGAAATTTTCCAAATCTACCGTACAATTTCTAAATTTTATTTCTTTATTTCCAGATATTTTATGTGCTTCTTATTATTCTATTATTCCTATCTATTATTTATTTATTTATTTATTTATTTTATTTATTTTTTTTCAATATTAATGACTTGATTGTTGTACATATAAAGTTTATTTTTAGAATCGATTGTTAAAATATTACCAAAAGAGTCAGGGTATGGTTCTATTAAGTAAGTGGGTGTAGTGTGTGTTTGTGTAGGTATATGAGGGATGATTGAAATAATATGTTCGAGTTTAAAAGGAGGTAACCTTGATTTGGCTTGATTGGCCTAATGCTTTGGCTGTTTACCGAAATAACGAATCTAATTAGGGTGTATAGTGTTAAGTTGAATTTAAAGTTGGTTCCTGATTTACTTGTAAATATTTGCTCTCGTTAATTTTCTTCTTTTTCTGAAATTGAGTTTTATAATTCACATCGACAACCGCTCCATTAAGCTGATGCCCCACAGAGCTTTGTTATTCCTTGTATTAATTTTCAACTCTGCTCTTCGACTGGGACACTTCCCAAGCGCCTGGAAGAAGGCGAATATCATTATGCTCCATAAAAGTGGGAAGCCAGCAGAGGAATTAGACTCCTATCGCCCAATAAGCCTGCTTCCAGCATTTGGAAAATTACTTGAGAGGTGCATCCTGAGAAGATTGCTCGAGTCGCGAAAGGTCCAGAAAGCTATTCCGAAGTTTCAGTTTGGCTTTAGACTCAGGCATGGCACACCTGAACAGCTACACCGCGTAGTAAACTTTGTATTGGAAGGTTTCCATGGAAAGGAGTACGTCGTTGGAGCTTTTCTGGACATCCAGCAGGCTTTCGACAGAGTGTGGCATGAAGGACTTCTGCACAAGCTTAAAAGGCTACTAAATCCTCAGCTCTTTTTAATAATAAAAAGCTTCCTCCACGAGCGATCCTTTAAAGTAGTACAGGACGGACTGTCCTCCCAAACAAAAAGAGTCAGAGCAGGTGTACCCCAGGGAAGTGTGTTAGGTCCAACACTATATAGCCTGTATACGCACGACATGCCCTCAGTTGCCAACATGTCGCTTACAGATCCCAATGACCTGCTAGTTGCCACTTTTGCTGATGACACTGCAGTCCTGGCCAGAGATACTTGCGTCTATACAGCCACTGATACGCTTCAGCTGTATCTAAAAAAATTTGAGAACTGGGCCCTACGCTGGAACATTGCAGTCAATCCGGAAAAGTGTGTTTCCGTGACGTACACCCTGAGAAAAGACACATCACCTGGTGTGTTTCTGCATGGAGAGCTCCTCACACAATCGAACGCCCACAAATAGCTCGGTGTCACTCTGGATAAGCGACTTACATTTCAACGCCATGTAACGGATGTAACTCGGCGGCTCAAAACAAAGGCGAACAGCATGGCTTGGCTCCTTAGGCCTGGAAACAAACTTTCAGTCTCCAACAAGGCCAAAATTTATAAGGTTGTCTTGGCTCCTATTTGGAAATATGGCATCCAAGTGTATGGCATCGCTGCAAAGTCGCACCTCAACAAAATTCGTGTGGCGCAGTCGCAAATTTTGCGTAAACTATCTGGAGCGGCTTGGTACATCCGAAACAAAGACATTGAAAAAGAGCTGAAGGTACCAAGGATTGGCGATGTCATAAACGCACATGCAACTGCGTACGTTAACAAATTGGGAATCCACCCAAACCAGTTGGCTCGGAAACTCTCGATGAGGCGACGTGTCTTGGGACTGAGGACGAGAAGGAGGCTCCTGCGCATTCACCCAACAGATCTACCAAGAAGATTTATAAATTAATTCATAAAATTAATTCATGCCTCCAGGCTCCCTAATTAAGTAGGTTTAAGTATTTAAATATGTAAATACTCAATAGAAATTATGTGATACCCTGCAGTATAAGTTGCTACAAACAGTAACACTACACTGCACTGTAAATAAATACAATATTATATAAAAAAAAAAAAAAAAAAAAAAAAAAAAAAAGTTTTATATTGGTCAATTTTATGACCTTTACTAATTTCCTGGTAATGATCGTCATCTAAAATTTTTATTTCTTTAGTTTTCTTAAATGGATTAACTAGTTTACTATGTATGATGGGTGCTTTCCTGTATTTAGTATTAACATTGTACTCATGTCGCGTTTCATTTAGTTTTCTTATTTTGTCTTCTTTATTTTGTTGTGTATTGTATTTTGGTGTTCCTGTAAATAAAAATATGTCTGCGGGAGTTCGTCCAGTGGTATCGTGTTTAGTTTTGTGGTTATAAGTATACAACAATATTTCAATTTTCATAAGCTTATTTTCTTCTTCAGAGTCAGTTTGAATGATTCTTATTTTTTCGTTTATAGTTTTATGAAAACGTTCTATGTCTGCAACACCATTTTTACTTGTTGTTATTTCTAATTCTACCTGTTCTTTATTTAACCAATCTTTTAATGCATTACTTAAAAATGTTGTATCTTTGTCTGCTTTTATTTTCTGTGGTTTTCCCATTGTATTAACTACTTTTATTAAAGCTCTTTTTACTTCTAACCAATCTTTTCCCTGTATTTCTATTATTGTCGCGAATTTAGAATAAACGTCTATGCAAGTTAAATATGATTGTTTAGCTGAGGAATAAATGTCGATTACATAAAGTTCTCTACAGCTTCCCAATTCTGGAGTAATTTTAAATTCATGTTTAGTATTTCTATGTTCAGTTTTTGCCTGGCTACATATTTCACATTCGTTAATAATGTTTTGTATCAAATTTTGACAATCTGGGTAGTAATAACTTTCTTTAAATAATTCTACCATTTTGGATATACCTGGATGAAGTAATTTTTTGTGATTGGTAATAATGATTTCTTTGAATTCTGCATAGGATTCTACATTTTTAATATTACCATACATCTTACTATTTTAGTTATTTGTGGGTTCATAATTTCCTGATATGCTTTTTGTATTATTTCAAAATCTGAATCGAGTTGTATATAGAGTGCATTAGAATTATTACAAAAGTGTTGAATTAAAATTTCCTTAGCCTTTTCTAAATTTAAGTTTATGTATTCAATAGTTAATCTTGTCTTTTTGAAATATTTATTGACTGTTATTTTATCTCTATCTGATTTTATCATCTCTACTTGTCTATTGTATGTGTTTAAGGGTTTTTCTGAAATTAGGATTAGATTTTGATTGTCTTCTGTAGCACTATGTGCTGTTGCATTGTCAGTATCATTGTTATTGTCCATTGTATTTAAATAATTTTCACCTGTCTTTATTTTAGATAAAGCGTCAGCTACGTAATTTTGTTTACCTTTAATGTGTTTTATTTTGAAATCGAATTCACTTAGTCTTATACGCCATCGAGTTAGTTTAGAGTTTGGTTCTTTTAAACTATGGAGCCATACTAAAGGTTGGTGATCACTAAGTATTTCGAATGATTTTCCTAATAAATAGGATCTAAATATTTTAGTTCCCCAAACAATTGCTAAAAGTTCTTTCTCAATAGCACTGTATTTTCTTCATGTTCGTTTAGTGTGCGACTTGCATAACTAATTGGTTTATTGTTTTGTGTTAAGACTGCTCCAAGCGCTACATTGCTTGCATCAGTCGTTAATTGGAAAGGTTTATTAAAATCTGGATTAATAAGAATAGGGTCGCTTGTTATTAAAACTTTTAATTTTTCAAATGAATTTATATAATCTGGGTCTGAAATGTTTACATTTCTTCCTTTTTTTAAACAAATGGTCATTGGTTTTGCAATTTTTGCAAACTGTGGTATGAATTTCCTGTAGTAACCAGTTAAACCTAGAAAAGCTTTAATTTCTTTATGTGTTTTTGGAATAGGATATTTTACAATGGCACTGATCTTGTCTGGATTGGGTTTAATTCCTTCAGTGCATACTATGTGTCCTAAAAATTTGGCTTCTTTTTGTAAAAATTCGCATTTGTCCAATTGTAATTTTAAATTTGCTTCGTTAAGGTACTTAAAAACTTGTTCTATTGAGTTAATATGTTCGTTAAGGGATGTTGAATAAATTATGATATCATCAAGGTATACTAAACAGTGTTTTCCAATTAGTGGTTTGAGTACATTATTCATGCATCTTTGGAAAGTAGCGGGTGCATTTTTAAGCCCAAAAGGCATGCGTGTGAATTCATAAAGACCTTTTTTAGTCGAAAAAGCTGTTTTTTTAATGGATTCTTTGTCCATTTCAATTTGATGGAATCCTTTTGCTAAATCAATGGTTGTGAAATATTGGCATTTACCCAATTTGCTCAATATTTCATCCATATTTGGTATGGGAAATTTGTCATTAATGGTTATTTCGTTTAACCCTCTGTAGTCAATGACTACTCTAAATTTCTTTTTACCTGAAGCATCTTCCTTTTTTGGAACAATCCACACTGGACTGCAATAATCGGAATTGCTTTCTCTAATTATGCCTTGGTTGAGCATGTCTTGAATTTGTGATTCAACTTCACTTTCGTAGGCGAATGGATAGCCATATGGCTTCCTATATATTGGTCTTTCATGTGTTGTTAATATTTTATGTTTTTCAGTATTGGTAAAGGTCAAAATGTCACCTTCATTATACTGAATATTTTGGAATTTTTTAGGAGTTTGCATATTTCGGATTTCTCCTCATTGTTTAGGTGATCTAAGCGAAATTTATTTTCGGAATTTCTTAACTCATTATTAAATACTTCTGTTAAACTACATTCTTGAACATTAGCTATCAAATTTTTATTTGAATTACTTTTTTCCCAATCGTTTTTCAATAGGTCAAAAGTATATTCTCCTATAGTAATTGTATTAGTTTTATAATCTATTGTGGCATCATTTGTTCGGAGTAATTTTCTACCCAGTAACATATCGTACTGTAAAGAAAAATCATGTATAAAAAATGTTTCTTCTTGTCTAAATAATTTATTTTCTTTTAGTATGATTTTTTCTTTGAGTTTTGTCAATCCTGTCATTGTCCTAATATTTATCAAATCTTCGTAAATTGGGCAATTAAGGAAATTTTTTTGTCATCATATTGATTGACGACCCAGTGTCAATTAGACACTTATACCTGTGGTTATTGATTTTTAAATTTATGTATTCTTGGTCTCCGAGGCTCCCATTGGAAAATTTTCCCCAGGATAAATTTCATTCGGAATAGGACCTTCTTGATACTGATATAAATTATTATAATTTTGTTCATTTTGATTAAATTGATCGGGGTAATTTTGTTCTTGGTTATAACTTTCGTCTACATTCATTCTTGACTGGTTACTATCGCTTTCTCTTATTCTTTTCTGAGGTTGATTGGGCATTAAACCTACTGGTCTATTTTGTAAATTCTGATTAATTGGATTATTCTGTTGGCCTTGCCGTAAATCTTGTTGGAATTGCATTAAACCACGATTTTGATCAAACATATTATTTCTTGTGTTACCTTGATTTCTGTTATAATTTGATTGGGAATTAAAGTAAGTTTGTGAAGAATTTGGTTGTAGTTGTTGTTGATATGTTGGTGGTTTATAAGTGATTATGTTATTTCCTGTGTTACCTTGATTTCTGTTATAATTTGATTGGGAATTAAAATAAGTTTGTGAAGAATTAGGTTGTAGTTGTTGTTGATATGTTGGTGGTTTATAAGTGATTGTGTTGTTAGAAGATGAGTTACGTATATTGTTAGTATAATTTTGTGATCTTTGAGAATTTTGATTCTTATTTTCAACCTTATCTGAGTCTTCATATAGACCCTCTTGTTGGGCAACTTGTTTTAATTTAAGCACAGTTGAAATATCGTATCTTGCTAGTGTCATAAATAAACGATCAGGTAGTTTTCTCTGAATTAAGGTTTTAATAGTATTTTGCATAGCTGTTGTATATAAAACAGTATTCGCGTCATTGCCTTCTAATTCTAGTTTATTATTTATAACTAATTCCTTTTGTTCGATTTCGATACAACATTTTCTTAAATTGCCTTGATAAGTGGTGTTGTACAATTTTCGAAGTAGTTCTTCCGTCGGTGTTTGAGTTTTGTACTCACTAATAAGGCCTGCTCTAAGTTCCATCCAGTTATTTGCTTGACAAATCGGGAGAATTCGTTGGGCGTCACCTGATATTTGTAATTCGATAGCACTGAAGATTATGCTATTCTGCCTGGCATCTGTTGTTTGGTAGAGTTGGATTAGGAAATCAACTCGTCGAATGAACGAGCTTAGGGCCGGAGGACTGCCATCAAAAGCGGGGATGCTCCTTATTTGGCCTAACAATTGGTTCAAATCTTGTGGAGAGAGTTCTTGTCTCGGAGCCATTGGAGGTTGACCACTTATCGGGTTCGACATTTTGTAATTTATAGTTCTGTAGTTTTTACCGACCGAATTGGATTTATACGGTTACCGAACTATTTTACTTGTTTTTGTTGCAATTGCTTGCACGTATGTTCTTTTGCGGATCACGTTTTTTTTCTTAGAGTGTCACTGGCCTTAGGTCAAATTTTCACCTTTTGGCTCTCAATTGTGCACTTGAACTATTTAATTTGAGTGACACTGGCTTGAAGTCAAATTTTCACTTTTTGCTCACAATTGTGCACTCAAACTATTTAATCGTTCGCGAAAAAACGGATCCTACCGACTGCGCCAATTACGTTTAAAGATTATTTTTGGGAAAAATAAAAAGAACGCAAAGAATTTATGTGTGGTCTTTATTGATTCGTAGCTGAAATCAGACTGACTTAATTTTTAACAACGAAATATACTTAAAGCTTTATTATTAATGTGTATACAGGAGCGCTTTAGATCCCGTTATTTCTTCTCGTGAATATAGCGACTCGCAGTATGTGTAGTTTCAATGGACAGGGGGTGGGGTTATGTTGGCATGGTAACTCACGCATTAAAGTTTCTGTTTAAAATTGACGCTGATGCGCATTAGAGTTACCGTTTAAGATTGACGCTTATGCGCATTGGTTTCGTTTTCATTATTGTTCTTATATACTATGGTTATATATAGTGCGTCAGCACATGTTCTTATATGCTATGTTTAAATGTACATATGTATGTTAGTTTATGCCACTATATATATAAAATTCTGCTGTCACGGTGTTTGTATCCAAACTCCTCCGAAACTACTTGACCGATTTGGATGAAATTTTGAGGAGATATTCTGTATGCCTGAGAATCGGCTAACATCTATTTTTCGTACCCCTAACCGATAAGGGTTGTCCACCCCTAACATTTTTTTATTTTGTCAAGTTTTTTTGTTAAAATTTTTTTGTTTTCAATTTTTTTTCAATGTGGCATTAGAAAATACGTTTAACCCTAAATTTTCACCCTGACATCAACAACCCTTATTTTTTACCGCGAATGGGTAAACCCTCCAGTTTGTTTGTCCTACCGAAAAATGGGCTAACCAAGAATATTGTGCACGCCATAGCATTGAGAGAATAAATTTAAATGAATTTAACAAAAATTGTTCAGTGTTATGTTATTTGCACATTTTATTTCCGTGAACAGCGCTCCACGCCTCTCACTCATATACCACAACCTTACATACTTGCAATAATAGTTGTTTTCATCCTAGACAGAGATAAAAATGGTTTTTGTTTATACAGCATGAATTGAATCACGGATAGGTGGGACGAAGTCCACCGGTCAGCTAGTATGTATATATGTATATATGTATATATGTATATATGTATATATGTATATATGTATAAATGTATATATGTATATATGTATATATGTATATATGTATATATGTATATATGTATATTTGTATATTTGTATATTTGTATATTTGTATATTTGTATATTTGTATATTTGTATATTTGTATATTTGTATATTTGTATATTTGTATATTTGTATATTTGTATATTTGTATATTTGTATATTTGTATATTTGTATATTTGTATATTTGTATATTTGTATATATGTATATATGTATATATGTATATATGTATATATGTATAAATGTATATATGTATATATGTATATATGTATATATGTATATATGTATATATGTATATATGTATATATGTATATATGTATATATGTATATATGTATATATGTATATATGTATATATGTATATATGTATAAATGTATATATGTATAAATGTATATATGTATATATGTATATATGTATATATGTATATATGTATATATGTATATATGTATATATGTATATATGTATATATGTATATATGTATAAATGTATATATGTATATATGTATATATGTATATATGTATATATGTATATATGTATATATGTATATATGTATATATATATATATGTATATTTGTATATATGTACATATGTATATATGTATATATGTATATATGTATATATGTATATATGTATATATGTATATATGTATATATGTATATATGTATATATGTATATATGTATATATGTATAAATGTATAAATGTATATATGTATATATGTATATATGTATATATGTATATATGTATATATGTATATATGTATATATGTATATATGTATATATGTATATATGTATATATGTATATATGTATATATGTATATATGTATAAATGTATATATGTATATACGTATATATGTATATATGTATATATGTATATATGTATATATGTATATATGTATATATGTATATATGTATATATGTATATATGTATATATGTATATATGTATATATGTATATATGTATATATGTATATATGTATATATGTATATATGTATATTTGTATATATGTATATATGTATATAGTAGCATAATATGCTTCACATATAATGCTAACTAAGCATTGTACATACAATCTTGCACATTTCACAATTCACATTTTTGCTAACACCTAAGCGCATGATTTGTTGTGCAACCATATCGTTCATTTTGTACACATATAAAAAACTAAACCCCACAAAAATGCTGGCTAGACATTTCCGTTTTCCACGACTCACTTCGAGCCGATCAAAACTTTGTACATTTAGTCTTAAGCTGACATTTATTAAATAAAGACATTCACCGGAATTATTCGTGTTTTTAATTTAAAATCGGTTCAGCGTTGATCTTTGTCCTCATTAGTGACGGATCATTTATTCGACCAAATTAATAATTACGTAAATGGCGCAGTCGGTAGGATGATACTAATTGATGCAATATTAAACATATTCAATTCTCTGTGTATCATCCGCTAAAGAACTACAACTTCAATATCTCGCGTCGGTAAATCAAGTGATAGCGAAATTGAAAAACTTAAAATTATATCAAATTTTAAGAAGACGCCTTTAATTCACTGAGTATTAAATCCACAAAAGGTTACTCAAAACAAAGTGAAATAGCTAAGTGCGCAACACTAAATAAACGTAACTACAACTAAGTGAACTACAATAATAACAGTTAAACTAAGTGAAAACCAAATAAACTTAACTAAAAATAAGCGAAAAATAATAACAACAGTAATAGTAACAGCGAAAATAAGTGAAAATTAAATAAACTTAACTACAACAAGTAAATACTTAAAGCAACTTCAAATACATAAACACTAATCAAAATTCAAACCAACAAACCACGATGGCCGTAGCAGCACCAGCACAAATTGAATTGTCTGACTCGAACATGATTCAAGTAGAAAGACAAATACACGCAATCGAGGTTTTCAACGGAGATCCTAACACTTTGTACACTTTCATCAGTCGCGTCGACTTCATCTTGGCTCTGTTTCAGACCACAGATGAATGACAAAAGTTAATAATCTTTGGACACATGGACAAACTTCCAAGCCACATTTATCTCAGAATAGTTAACTGTAATATTCCAAACCTAAGATCACTAATAAATATATTACAAGAAAAAGGTCTTTATGAGGCACCAACCTCAAGTAAAGATAATATAAAGCCAACTTCAATTCCAAACAAAATAGCAACCAACCCCCAAAATAGACAAATGAATAACCAAATTAGAGCCTTTGTACCCTTACAAACATTCTATAATTACGTCTATCAACCCTATCACCAAGCACATTCTCATATGCCCAGGTTTAACCCAAACCCGGTTCCTCAATATCAAAATAGACCCATTTACCCACAATCTAACATACCCATGTCACAAGTACCCAGACCAAACCCAGCTTTTAACAGACAAAATATTTTTGACCAAAACCGATTTGGACCTAGCCACACTAACATGCCCACAACATATCCTCAAAACAGAAACGTACAAACCAATAACCCAATAAAAAGACAGAGACCATCAGACAGTGGACAGTCTAAAATGAGCAAAAGAAGAGCTAAAATACCAGCAAGTAACGTCTTATCAACCTGAAAATCCTTATAATTATAACTGCTATTATCCCTGCTATCCAGAATATTTTCAACCCCAGCCTTATCCCTACCAATTGAACTATACACCAGAATCAATTCAGTGTCCCCCTGAACAGTACTACGACAATTCGGAGACAACAGAAGAAGAAATACCAACAACAAATGACAACGAACCAGATGACCTTGAACAAGCAGAAAATTTTAGGCTAGTAGCCCCGGATAAAGCCAATATATAATGATAAAACATAATAATACTGAATTGAAATGTCTAATTGATACAGGATCTACGATAAATATGCTCACGCGAAATATTTTTCAAACGCCAATACAAGAACCCAATCATCTAATACACACTAGTAATGGCCCATGCATTATTAACAGACTTACGAATATACCACCTAATAACTACTTCCCTATTGCCCAAGAGTTCTTGATCCACCAGTTCTCGGATCATTATGACATGCTGATTGGACGCAAATTGTTGTCCGAAGCCAAAGCAATAATCGATTATAAAAAGAAAACTGCTACCCTATTTAACAAAATATGCAAGATAAAAGACAGTAATAACATTAGAGAACAGAATCATATCCAAAGGACACCAGAACCAATTGCAAACTCAGAGCAGGAATCAATAAAAAAATTAGATTTTTCACAGTTTCGATTAGATCACCTAAATCAGGAGGAAACTTTAAAGTTAAAAGACTTATTAAATAAATTTAGAAATCTCGAATATAAGGAAGGAGACAAATTAACATTTACAAATACCATTAAACACGTACTAAATACAACACATAACTCCCCAATTTATTCAAAACAATACCCACTTGGGCAAACACATGAAATTGAAGTAGAAAACCAAGTACAGGAATTGCTAAATCAGGGATTAATTAGGGAAAGTAATTCACCATACAATAGTCCTACTTGGGTTGTACCAAAAAAACCGGATGCTTCTGGCATAATGAAGTACAGGGTAGTAATTGATTATAGAAAGCTAAATGAAATAACCATACCTGACAGATATCCAATTCCAAATATGGACGAAATACTTGGCAAACTGGGTAAATGCCAATATTTTACAACAATCGATCTGGCAAAAGGATTTCACCAAATAGAAATGGACGAGGAATCAATTCCTAAAACTGCAATCTCCACCAAAAGCGGTCACTACGAATATCTTCGAATGCCATTTGGCCTTAGGAATGCACCCGCTACTTTTTAAAGGTGCAAGAATAATATCCTTCGACCATTGCTTAACAAACACTGTTTGGTGTATCTGGATGATATTATAATTTTTTCAAGATCCTTTACAGAACATTTGAATTCAATACAATTAGTTTTTTCAAAGCTTGCAAAAGCAAATTTAAAATTGCAACTAGACAAATGTGAGTTCTTAAAACAAGAAGCAAACTTTCTTGGTCACATAGTAACTCCTGATGGTATTAAACCAAATCCTATTAAAGTTAAAGCCATAGTTTCATACCCAATTCCGACAAAAGTAAAAGAGATTAGAGCTTTCCTCGGATTAACAGGTTATTATCGCAAATTTATTCCAAATTATGCAGACATAGAAAAACCCATGACCAGCCGCTTAAAAAAGGAGCAAAGATAGATACGCAAAAACTTGAGTACATAGAGGCATTCAAAAAACTTAAGGCTTTGATAATTCGAGACCCAATTTTACAATTACCTGATTTTGAAAAGAAATTTGTTTTAACCACAGACGCAAGTAACTTGGCCCTCGGGGCTGTACTTTCTCAAAACGGTCATCCTATATATTTTATTAGTAGAACACTTAACGATCACGAACTAAATTACAGTGCTATCGAAAAAGAATTACTCGCCATAGTTTGGGCCACTAAAACTTTTCGACATTATTTACTAGGGCGACAATTTCTCATTGCTAGTGACCATCAACCTCTTAGATGGCTTCATAACTTAAAGGAACCGAATGCTAAGCTAGAAAGATGGAGAGTCAGATTAAGCGAATACCAATTTAAAATCGATTATATTAAAGGAAAGGAAAATTCAGTCGCCGATGCATTATCAAGAATTAAAATTGAAGAAAATCACCATAGTGAAGTTACTCAACATAGTGCAGAAGAAGACAATAGCAACCTTATTCATTTAACAGAAAAACCAATAAATTATTTCAAAAAACAAATTATCTTTATTAAATCCGATAAAAATAAAATAGAGCATTCAATAATATTTGGTAACTCTATTACCACAATTCAATATGATGTAATGACACTCGAAAAGGCCAAACAAATTTTACTCGATCACTTTATCCATAGAAACATTATCATTTATATTGAGAGCGATGTAGATTTTGAAATTATTCAAAGGGCACACATAGAAATTATTAATACCACCTACACAAAAGTACTTCGCAGTCTTTTCCTATTAAAGAACGTTGGTTCATACGCCGAATTCAAAGAAATCATACTTCAATCACATGAAAAACTTTTACACCCTGGTATACAGAAAATGACAAAACTATTTAAAGAAAATCACTTCTTTCCAAATAGCCAACTACTAATTCAGAATATAATAAACGAATGCAACATATGCAATTTAGCCAAAACAGAACATAGAAACACCAAAATGGCTTTAAAAATCACGCCTAAACCGGATCATTGCCGAGAAAAATTTGTGGTAGATATTTATTCATCTGAGGGAAAACATTACATCAGTTGCATTGATATTTATTCTAAATTCGCTACACTTGAGCAAATTAAAACTAAGGACTGGATAGAATGCAGAAACGCATTAATGCCTATTTTCAATCAATTAGATAAACCCAAATTACTTAAGGCAGACAGAGACGGAGCTTTCTCCAGTTTAGCTTTGAAGCGATGGCTTGAAGAAGAAGAAATCGAATTACAACTCAATACAGCAAAAAACGGGGTGGCAGACGTCGAAAGATTGCACAAAACAATAAATGAGAAAATTCGTATAATCAATTCATCTGATGATGAAGAAGTAAAATTAAGCAAGATAGAAACAATCCTTTACACATACAACCATAAAATTAAACATGACACTACTGGACAGACATCTGCTCAAATCTTCTTATACGCTGGGCATCCAATATTAGACACTCAATAAATTAAAGAGAAGAAAATAGAAAGTGCGGCTGCTACGTAATTTTCTTTTCGTTTTATATATTTTATGTCGAAGTCATATTGCGAAAGTCTAATTTTCCATCTTGTTAATTTTGAATTAGGTTCTTTTAGTTTGTGTAGCCAGCACAAGGGTTGATGGTCAGAAGCTACTTCGAAATGTCGTCCTTACAGATAGTGTCGGAAGGTTTTAGTGGCCCAAACTATTGCTAATACTTCTTTTTCAATGGCGCTATAATTGACTTCATGTTCGTTTAATGTTCTGCTGATGTAGCTAACAAGGTGTCCGTCTTGTGATAGAACAGCTCCTAAAGCTACATTGCTGGCAGCTGTTGTTAATGTAAATTTCCTCTCGAAATTCGGTATTTTTAGGATCGGGTCTTCAGAGATTAATAATTTCAACCTATGGAATGCTTCTAAGTATTCTGAACTGTTTATATCTATGGTTGCTCCTTTCTTTAGGCACTTGGTCAGGGGTTTGGCAATGTCAGAAAAGTTAGGTATAAATTTCCTATAATACCCTGTAAGTCCTAGGAAGGCTTTAATTTCTTTAGTTTTTCTTGGTAATGGATACTTTACTATAGCTTTTATTTTATCCGGGTTTGGTTTAATCCCGTCTTTAGTAATAACATGTCCTAAGAAAATTGTCTCTTGTTTTAAGAATTCACATTTGTTTAGTTGTAATTTTAAATTTGCCTGTAATAATTTTTCGAAAAAAGCCTGTAAGGCTTGAAGATGTTCTTCTAAAGATGTGGAGAAAACTATGATGTCGTCTAGGTATACTAGACAACATTTATTTAAAAGCGGACGGAGTAAATTATTCATACATCGTTGAAATGTAGCGGGGGCATTTTTAAGCCCAAATGGCATTCGCGTGTACTCGTAGTGTCCATATTTTGTAGAGAAGGCAGTTTTGGCTATTGACTCTGAGTCCATTTCTATTTCATGAAAGCCCTTTGCAAGATCTATTGTTGTGAAATAATTTGACCTCCCTAGTTTTCCTAATATTTCATCTATGTTTGGTATGGGGTATCTGTCGTTTATTGTTATTTCGTTCAATTTCCTATAGTCTATTACGATACGGAGCTTCTGCTGTCCAGAAGCATCTAGCTTTTTAGGTACGACCCAAATGGGGCTACAGTACGGTGAATTACTTTCTCGGATAATACCCTGTTCTAGCATGTCTTGGATCTGTTTTTCTACCTCCTTTTCATATGTCTGTTGGAAACTATAAACTTTAGAGTAGACGGGGATATTGTGTGTGGTGTTGATAACATGTTTTTCTTGGTTTGTGAACATGAGCGTGTCACCTTCGTGAAATTGAATGTCTTGGTATTTTATCAGTAGGTTAATTAATTTTTGTTTTTCTTCTACGTTAAGGTGTTCTAGTCGGAACAAGTTTTCCTAAAGTGTGGAGGTTTCTAAATAGGTGGGGGTCTTGTGGAAATGAAGGGTCCATTTGGATATGATTCTGCTCTCTAATGTTATTACTGTCTTTTATCTTGTATATTTTGTTAAAGAGGGTAGCAGTTTTCTTTTTATAATCGATTATTGCTTTGGCTTCGGACAACAATTTGCGTCCAATCAGCATGTCATAATGATCCGAAAACTGGTGGATCAAGAACTCTTGGGCAATAGGGAAGTAGTTATTAGTTGGTATATTCGTAAGTGTGTTAATAATTAAAGGGCCATTACTAGTGTGTATTAGATGATTGGTTTCTTGTATTGGCGTTTGAAAAATATTTCGCGTGAGCATATTTATCGTAGATCCTGTATCAATTAGACATTTCAATTCAGTATTATTATGTTTTATCATTATATATTGGCTTGAGCCGAAAATTTTCTGCTTGTTCAAGGTCATCTGGTTCGTTGTCATTTGTTGTTGGTATTTCCTCTTCTGTTGTCTCCGAATTGTCGTAGTTCTGTTCAGGGGGACACTGAATTGATTCTGGTGTATAGTTCAATTGGTAGGGATAAGGCCGGGGTTGAAAATATTCTGGATAGCAGGGATAATAGCAGTTATAATTATAAGGATTTTCAGGTTGATAAGACGTTACTTGCTGGTATTTTAGCTCTTCTTTGCTCATTTTAGACTGTCCACTGTCTGATGGTCTCTGTCTTTTTATTGGGTTATTGGTTTGTACGTTTCTGTTTTGAGGATATGTTGTGGGCATGTTAGTGTGGCTAGGTCCAAATCGGTTTTGGTCAAAAATATTTTGTCTGTTAAAAGCTGGGTTTGGTCTGGGTACTTGTGACATGGGTATGTTAGATTGTGGGTAAATGGGTCTATTTTGATATTGAGGAACCGGGTTTTGGGTTAAACCTGGGCATATGAGAATGTGCTTGGTGATAGGGTTGATAGACGTTATTATAGAATGGTTGTAAGGGTACAAAGGGTCTAATTTGGTTATTTATTTGTCTATTTTGGGGGTTGGTTGTTATTTTGTTTGGAATTGAAGTTGGCTTTATTTTATCTTTACTTGAGGTTGGTGCCTCATAAAGACCTTTTTCTTGTAATATATTTATTAGTGATCTTAGGTTTGGAATATTACAGTTAACTATTCTGAGATAAATGTGGCTTGGAAGTTTTTGAATTAGATTTTCGATGCTGATTTGTATTAATCTAGTATAGAGAATGGTTTCGTTAGTATTATTTTCTAGTTCTAATTTACTTATAAGTATCTGTCGTTTTCTTTTCGGCTTCTTCGAGGAAATGTCGAATGTTACCTCGATATTGTATGTTCCTGAATTCTTCCAGAAGTTGGTGGTTCGGTGCTTGGGGCTTGTAGTTATGTATAAGCTGAGTCCTGAGGTCGCTCCAGCTGCTGAGGTTGGTTACTCCGAGGGTGCGGATAACATCGCCACTGATGTTCCGTTCGATGTGTCCAAAGATTATTAACTTTTGTCTTTCATCTGTGGTCTGAAACAGAGCCAAGATGAAGTCGACGCGACTGATTAAAGTGTACAAAGTGTTAGGATCTCCGTTGAAAACCTCGATTGCGTGTATTTGTCTTTCGACTTGAATCATGTTCGAGTCAGACAATTCAATTTGTGCTGGTGCTGCTACGGCCATCGTGGTTTGTTGGTTTGAATTTTGATTAGTGTTTATGTATTTGAAGTTGGTTTAAGTATTTACTTGTTGTAGTTAAGTTTATTTAGTTTTTACTTATTTTCGCTGTTATTATTATTGTTGTTATTATTTTTCGCTTATTTTTAGTTAAGTTTATTTGGTTTTCACTTAGTTTGACTGTTATTATTGTAGTTTACTTAGTTGTAGTTATTATGTTGCTTTAATTTTATTAAAGTATAAAAGTTTTTTTTTTGTTTTTAACTTCACTTACTTATAATTTTATAAGTTGGTTTTAAAACTTAGTTGCCTTTGGACTTAATGTTTTTGTTTCGTATTTTACTTCCACTTTTATTAGGATAACCGAATTGGAATTAAAATCCAAGTTGAAGAGTTTTCACGAATTTATTTTGGGAAATGTTTCGAGCACTGGATTATAAAATTTAACTTATTTTCCACTCGAAGGTTCTTTTTTCGGATACCTGTTGTATCCTACCGACTGCGCCAGTAAAATTGTTTGTGTTTTCGAGTCGAATAAATGATCCGTATTTGAACTAAGATCAACACCGAAATAAATAAAAAACTCCGATTGAACCGTTTTGTGTTTTTATTGATTGAATGTCGGCTTAAGACTAAAAATCAAATGTACATTGGGTTGAGGAGAAGCCTCGGTATTTTAACAATATTTGTATTTTGGGAGAGTCATGCTCTTGGATTCTTAAGATTAGAAAAAGATTCAAAGAGAGCAGTCAAATCTGCTTAGGTCAGGATTTAGGATGTTTACAAGAATGGCTAAGTGCGGCTGCGAAAGAATTATTTTTTGGAATCGGATGCTGCGCAGCTGCGATACATTATGGAAATCACTTAAGTGCATTAATGTTTATAGTTCTATGAAAATAATTGAAGTGGCCGGTTTGGACCACCCAAATACGTCACTATATATATGTATATATGTATATATGTATATATGTATATATGTATATATGTATATATATGTATATATGTATATATGTATATATGTATATATGTATATATGTATATATGTATATATGTATATATGTATATATGTATATATGTATATATGTATATATGTATATATGTATATATGTATAGATGTATATATGTATATATGTATATATATATTTATATATATGTATATATATAATATATGACATCCGAATAAAGAAGTTCAATAAAAACCTTCGTTGAAAAATTCTTTTCGGCGTTGTCCTTAGTCAACTGACGGTACATTTATTCGACTCAATTAAAAAATATTACTACTATTTTACTGGCGCAGTCGGTAGGATACAAAAAGTTTTTTTTTGCATTTACTGAATTTTTTATTTTTTTTGTTTATAATTTAAGTAATGAATCCGTGCTACAATTTTGCACCTTAACAATACAAGCAAAAAATTATTTTTAATAAGCCCATCGCCGAGCGCTTAGCACGGGGATTTATGATAATGGAGGGTGAAACGGGGATTTATGTTCGTGGAGGGGGAAGCGTCTTCACGAAGCCTTGTCTTTTTAGCCTTCTTAGCGGCCTGGCGGGAAGTAAATTTCTGGCTAGTTCGCTGCGATGGGTGGTGAGTCTGTCTCTGTACCTGCTGGTGTGTCTATTGATCTGCTCCTCCACAGTATGCAGATTGAGGTCTCGGTGTAAAGTTGAATTCCGTACGTACCAAGGACAGTTGGTTATCTGCCTTAGGGTACGATTCTGCAGTACCTGGATGCGATTGCAATTAGATTTTGCTGCAATCTCCCAAATTTGCAGCCCGTAGAGCCAGATTGGGGCGACACACTGAGCGTAAACTTTTTTCTTCACCCTAAGTGACATACTGCTCTTTCTGCTCAGCAGCCAACGTAATTGCTGAAGTCTTAGGACGCACCTCTTGCGAGTGGCTTTAAGATGCGGCAAGAAAGTAAGTCGCTTGTCAAATGTAATGCCAAGATACTTCACCGTTGCTTGTTGCTCCAGGATTTGTCCTTCCATTTGGATTGGTGGGATTGTTCTCATCCTAAGTGTGAAGGTAGGGTTAGACGTTTTTCGAGGGTTTATCTTAAGGTTCCACCTCTTGCACCACGCTGATAGGACTGCAACGTATCCCTGCAGACCGTCTGCTGCCTCAAAGCGACATTTGAAGCTATACAGAACGGCAATGTCGTCTGCATATGTGGCAATTAGAGCCTTCGAGGGGTCTTCCATGTAGTCATCGTCGGGTACGGGCAAGTCTGCAGTATAAAATGAGTACAGGAGCGGGCAAAGAACACTGCCTTGCGGGACTCCAGCTCTCATCTGGGCAGGCGCAGAGTAAGTGTCCCGAATCTTGACTTTAAATATTCGCCCTTCCAGGTAGGACTTTAGGAGCAAGTAATATGGTGCTGGTAGTAAATCTTTCACCTTGCAAAGGAGACCGTCGTGCCACACCCGATTAAAGGCTTGTTGAATATCAATAAAAACTGAGTTGCAGTATTCAAGGTTATCAAATGCCTGTAGAATGTGCTGCGTAACCCTGTGAACCTGCTCGACAGTGCCGTGTCCCTCTCGAAATCCAAATTGATGGTCCGGCACAATTCCGCACTGAGTTATAATCCCACTAAGTCGTTTAGCAATGAGTCTACCCATACCTTTGATATAGAGGGGAGAAGACTTATTGGCCGATAGGATTCCGGGTCGTCTTCCGGCTTGCCTGGCTTATAGATCATGTGGATTGCCGCTATTTTCCATTGGGAAGGGAAGAACTGAATCCTTAGCATAGCATTAAAAATAAGTGCCATGTAGAGGATCGCACGATTTGGCAGGGCCTTCAGTGTGACGTGACATATTCTGTCCATGCCAGGAGCCTTGTTTTTCGAAAGAGCTTTGATTTGCAAGCTCTCCTGGGTCTCTTCGATATCAGCCAGTGTAGCAACGTTGTGTGGGGTGAATCTAGCCTCCAGGTGTTCAGCAAATATGTTTGCCTGTTCCTCTTCATTCTGTGCAAGGTCGCCGCCATGATGCCTAACTGGGACCTGTCTAAACGGCTGGTTTTTCGTAGCCTTTGTGCATTTCCATAGTGAGTAATTGGCGTCAACAGTGTAGTCCATCGAGGACAGCTTGTGCTCGAAAAAAGTATCCGAAAAAAAACCTTCGAGTGTAAAATAAGTTAAATTTTATAATCCAGTGCTCGAAACATTTCCCAAAATAAATTCGTGAAAACTCTTCAACTTGGATTTTAATTCCAATTCGGTTATCCTAATAAAAGTGGAAGTAAAATACGAAACAAAAATATTAAGTCCAAAGGCAACTAAGTGTTAAAACCAACATATAAAATTGTAGGATAGTGAAGTTAAACAAACTTTTATACTTTAATAAAAACAGAAAAAAGAAAATAAATTAAAGCAATTTAATAGAACAAGACAAATTTTAACAAAACAAACAAAAAACAAAAAAAACATTTAATCCAAACCAAACCAAAAAAAAAAACATTAAATCCAAAAAAATATATATAAATAAAACAAAATTTTAAATTTTACAATAAAAATGTCACAACCAATTATTGCCGCACCCCAAATTGTTGCGCTGAGCGACAACTACCTTGGAGAAGCCCGTCGGCATTATTTCATTCAAGGGTGATCCAGTAACCCTTCACACCTTCGTCAGCAGAGTGGATTACGTAATTTCGCTCTACCAAACCAATGATGTGCGACAACAGAGGATTCTACTTGGAGCCAAAGAAAGGAACTTGGACGGACATGTTACACGATCTTTGGGACTTCCGAACATCGAAGATTGGCCTACCTTCAAATCAAGACTCATCGCGTAATTTAAAACCCAAACACCAAACTACAAACTACAAACTTCTGGAGAACTTCAGGGAGACACCATACAGAGGAAACCTAAGAGCATTCTGCGAAGAAGCGGAAAGACGACGTCAATTATGAATTTAGAAACTACACCTGGAAGGTAACCAATCGGATTTTCTTATTTATATTCAGGCTATTAAAGACTCTATTAAGATAGTGATAAGGAAACTACTAATACAATTATTTACTATTTTAGCTCATCACGATATTACAGAATTAAGATCCTTAATTTCCATAGCACAAAATGAGGGAATTTATGAAGAACACATTAATTTTGAATTTAATAAAAACACAGAATACCGTAAAAACTCAAATTCGAATCCGAATTCGAAAGCACATAAATTCAATACAAATGTTCAAACTCAAAATCGCCCAAGTTACCCACAATATTCCCAACCCTTCCAACCTTATTTTAATCAATACGTGCAACCCTTTAGACCTAGCTATACACAGCAGATGACTAACAACCCACCTATGTGGCACGCACCTTATTATTTCAGACCCAACCAATACATAAACACACAACCCATTATTCAAAAAAAATCCTTTCCAACAACATCCCAACAAAATCCAAAATCCCCAAACAACACATTTTAGAGGAAATACATACCCTCAACTACAACAACCCTCTACATCTAAAAATTCTAACTTCCCGATTACTAAACGACTAAGACTATCGGACAGTGAACAAACTAAAATGTCTATCGACGAAATGACATTTTGAGACGCCCATGAATTCGAAAAATTCCAACCTAATTATTACGAACAACAGTATTATGACCAAAATCAATACAATCCATATCAAAATCTTCGATTCATTAATGCAGGGCAATAACAGGTTCAACCCGTACAAATTAATAACGAACCAAATAAAAATAATTCTGAACTAAACGAAAATTT
Organism: Drosophila merina; assembly: GCA_035047645.1. Taxonomy (NCBI): domain Eukaryota; kingdom Metazoa; phylum Arthropoda; class Insecta; order Diptera; family Drosophilidae; genus Drosophila; species Drosophila merina. The sequence goes on along the minus strand of JAWNPH010000069.1, from coordinate 52,066 downwards.
TCGGTCAACAGCCCCGGACAACACGAATACATAAAAATAGTATACAAAGGATGCACATACAAATGCCTTCTAGACACAGGATCCAGAATTAATATGATCAATGAAAATATATTTTGTATTCCCATTCAAAATAGTAGATGTGAAGTTTTACTATTACCTTGAACGACTTGATTATGTTACCCAGAAATAGTATTTTCAAAACACCCGAATCATTTTATGTACACAGGTTTTCTAATAATTACGAGATGTAATTGGCAGAAAATTGATAAAACAAGTGAGAAAAGTTATCTTCGGCTTGCCGAAGATGGTATACCCTTGAAAACAAAAAGTTTTCCATACAAAGACTTTTTTCATATCGGTCGTTTGTATGGCAGCTATATGATATAGTGGTCCGATCCGACCGATTCTTAAACTTGATCTGCGTGCAACAAAAATAATGATCTGGTAAAAATTTCAAAACGCTAGCTTTAAAACTACTGTCTATTTTTTGCATAGAAACAGACGGACAGACGGACAGACGGACATGGCTATATCGACTCGGCTGTTGATGCTGATCAAGAATATATATACTTTGTGGGGTCGGAGATGCTTCCTTTAATGCGTTACACATTTCTGGACAAAATTATAATACCCTTTTTCAAGGGTATAAAAATGCACAATCAGTTATAAATTACAAAAATACCATTTTTGATAAAACATACAAATTAGTTACTGGAGAATCGGAAAGAAACCAAAATTTGCATATCCAAAAAACACTAGAACCAATTGCAAACTCAGATTAAGAATCAATAAAAAAACAAGTGAGAAAAGTTATCTTCGGCTTGCCGAAGATGGTATACCCTTGAAAACAAAAAAGTTTTCCATACAAAGACTGTTTTCATATCGGTCGTTTGTATGGCAGCTATATGATATAGTGGTCCGGTCTGACCGATTTTTAAACTTGATCTGCGTGCAACAGATATAATGATCTGGTAAAAATTTCAAAACGCTAGCTTTAAAACTGCTGCCTATTTTTTGCATAGAAACAGACGGACAGACGGACATGGCTATATCGACTCGGCTGTTGATGCTGATCAAGAATATATATACTTTGTGGGGTCGGAGATGCTTCCTTTAATGTGTTACACATTTCTGGACAAAATTATAATACCCTTTTTCAAGGGTATAATAAAAAAATATTTTACAATTTCGATTAGATCACCAATAAATCAGGGGGAAACTTTAAAATTTAAAGGCTTATTAAATAAATTTAGAAATCTTGAATATAAGCAAGGAGACAAATTAATACAAATTAATTAATAAACAGGTACCCAATTTATTCAAAACAATACCCACTTGCGCAAACACACGAAATTGAAGTAGAAAACCAAGTACAGGAATTACTAAATCAGGGATTAATTAGGGAAAGTAATTCACCATACAATAGTCCTACTTGGGTTGTACCAAAAAAAACGGATGCTTCTGGCATAATGAAGTACAGGGTAGTAATTGATTATAGAAAGCTTAATGAAATAACCATACCTAACAGATATACAATTCCAAATATGGCCGAAATCCTTGGCAAACTGGGAAAATGTCAATGCTTTACAACAATCGATCTGGCAAAAGGATTTCACCAAATAGAAATCGACGAGGAATCAATTCATAAAACTGAATTCTCCACCAAAAGCTGTCATTACGAATATCTTCGAATGCCATTTGGCCTTAGGAATGCACCCGCTACTTTTTAAAGGTGCATGAATAATATCCTTCGACCGTTGCTTAACAAACACTGTTTACTGTATCAGGATTATATTATAATTTTTTTAACATCCCTTACAGAACATTTGAATTCAATACAATTCGTTTTTCAAAGCTTGCAGAAGCAAATTTAAAATCGCAACTAGACAAATGTGAGTTCTTAAAAAAAGAAGATAACTTTCTTGGTCACATAGTAACTCCTTATGGTATTAAACCAAATTCTATTAAAGTTGAAGCCATAGTTTCATACCCAATTCCGACAAAAGTAAAAGAGATTAGAGCTTTCCTCGGATTAACAGGTTATTATCGCAAATTTATTCCAAATTACGCAGACATAGAAAAACCCATGACCAGCTGCTTAAAAAAAGGTAGCAAAGATACGCAAAAACTTGAGTACATAGAGGATTTCGAAAAACTTAAGGCTTGGATAATTCGAGACCCAATTTTACAATTACCTGATTTTGAAAAGAAATTTGTTTTAACCACAGACGCAAGTAACTTGGCCCTCGGGGCTGTCCTTTCTCAAAACGGTCATCCTATATCTTTTATTAGTAGAACACTTAACGAACACGAATTAAATTACAACGCTATCGAAAAAGAATTACTCGCCATAATTTGGGACACTAAAACTTTTCGACATTATTTACTAGGGCGACAATTTCTCATTGCTAGTGACCATTAACCGCTTAGATGGCTTAATAACTTAAAGGAACCGAATGCAAATCTAGAAAGATGGAGAGTTAGATTAAGCGAATACCAATTTAAAATCGATTATATTAACATATCCCTTATTATATATATTACATATCCCTTACCTATCAAAATACTAGGGCGCTTCGGAGTAAGCTCCCTAAACTGTATTCTGATAGTCTATCTTTTGCATCCCACATTTTAGTTTTCACAGAGACCTGGTTAAAGCCGGAGATTTTCAGTTCGGAAATTTTCCCAGACAGGTACACCACTTACAGACGGGACCGATCACTACGAAGGGGAGGAGGAGTCCTTATCTCTGTGGACTCCGACTTTGCTTCTGAAGAGGTTAGGTTACCGAATCTTGGTGATATTGAATTCCTATGTGTCAAAATCACTATGTCGCTTCAATCAATATTCATAACATGCTCATATTTACCACCTTCTTCTGAACCACCTACAGCTGGTTTCGAACCGCATGTCTGACAGTGACCTTTTAGTGACTCTAGGAGATTTCAATTTACCTGAACTTATCTGGTCAAACATCGAGAATTCACCATCTTTAACACTCTCAACACATTATGATTTTACTGAGGGTATGTTCGACATATCCCTTGGTCAAATTAACCACGTAAGGAATTCTTTAGGTCGGCTTCTAGATCTATGTTTCGTTTCTGACCCAGATGGAATAACCGTTTCCAGAGCCATGCCACTTTCGCTCCCAGAAGATCCTTACCACCCAACGCTTGATGTTTCGATTGAAACCCTTACTGCTAGCAACCTTCAGTCTCGCCATGGAGTTCATAAAACTCGCTGCTTTCGTAAGGCTGATTTTCAGAGACTAAGCAATTTAATTTCTTTATTTGATTGGTCCGATCTCTGGGAATGCACCGATATTAATATCGCTTTAGAAACATTCTACAAAACGCTTAACGCTTTCTTCGACTCTTGCGTGCCATGGATGTATTCATCCGCCTCGACCGACCCACCTTGGTTTACAAGGAGCTTTAAAAACTTAAAATACATTAAAAATAGACTCCTTAAGAAACATAAGAAAACTGGCTGTAATGTAACTTTCTCAAGATACTTAGTAGCTCGGTCAAATTTCACCGTGCATAACGCTGAGTGTTATAAGAATTATATATACCGCTGTCGGATTCAGTTCACTCAGGATCCAAAGCAGTTTTATAATTTTGTTAACACTAAGCGTAAGCAAGTATCTTCTCCCCCCCTAATTTCGTTTGAAAATGTATCTGCGACTACTGATCAGGGTATTGCCGATCTATTCGCAACTTTCTTTCAAACAACGTACTCATTTCCTACAAGTATGGATCAGCCTTATTCATACAACATTCAATCAGCTAATCTTATTTTCAGACCAACTTTTCTCCGAAAGCACTGTGTTATCGGATCTTCTGAGGGTGAAACCAGTCTATTCACCAGGTCCTGATGGTGTTCCTGGCTGTGTACTGAGAAACTGCGCTAAGTCATTGTGCAGACCCCTTCTTAAACTTTTCTCTTTGTCTCTGGAAACTTCGATTTTTCCCCAAATGTGGAAGGAATCCTATATAATTCGCCTACACAAAAAAGGGGGAAAAAATCGGATGCTGCAAACTATAGAGGAATCTCTAAATAGTCGGCAATTCCAAAGCTTTTTGAAAAATTGGTAACACCACATCTTCAACATCTCTGCAGCTCAATTATTTCTCCATATCAGCATGGTTTTATAAAGCGTCGCTCCACCACCACAAATCTCTTGGAGCTGACCTCCTTTATTATAGATGGCTTCCGTAAAGGCCTTTAAACAGATGTCATCTACACTGACTTTAGTAAAGCATTTGACTCTATCAACCACTCACTCCTTTTGAGTAAACTTAGTATCCTAGGATTTCCCTCAGACCTTCTCACGTGGGTTTCTAGCTACTTAGCTGGGAGAACCCAACGTGTTCTTTTTAAGGATGTACACTCTCGTCTTGTTAGTGCTACATCGGGTGTCCCACAAGGAAGCCATCTTGGGCCACTACTTTTCACTATCTTTATTAACGACCTACCCCCTGCCATAACGAACTCTCTGGTTCTTATGTATGCAGACGACGTTAAGCTTTGTCTTCAATACAAATCCCCTTCTGCCCAATATAAACTTCAGTGAGATTTGGACAATTTTCAAAAGTGGTGTTCCACCAATCTCTTAAAACTTAATGGGTCAAAATGTAAACTTATTTCTTTCTATTGCTCGTGCCCTAACCAGGCGACATACTTTCTCTATGAAATCTCCTTAGATAGATTAACCCAGGTTAACGATCTTGGTGTCCTATTAGATACTAAACTTAAATTTTCCGACCACATTTCTACGATGGTTAATAAAGCCAAGGGCGTGCTTGGCTTCATTAAAAAGATGGTCCAAAGAATTCGATGACCCTTATATTACTAAAACTTTATACGTATCTTTAGTACGTCCAATTCTGGAGTACGGGTCATGCGTCTGGAGCCCTCAGTATGGGGTTTATCAAGATCGCATTGAATCCGTTCAAAAGAATTTCTTGATGTTTGCACTTAGGGGACTCAACTGGGATGCAAATCTTCACCTCCCATCTTACTCTAACAGACTCCTTCTAATTAATTTACCTTCCCTAACCAATCGTAGAAAGATGCTGGGGGTCGTTTTCCTTTATAACCTTATTAATGGTAATGTAGACAGCCAGCATCTACTATCACGACTAACATTTAACATTCCAAATAGACGTACTAGAAATTTTAGTCCCCTATTCCTAAGTTGTTGTAGATCTACGTATGCCCAGCATGAGCCTTTTAGGGTTTTATGTTCTGACTACAATGACTTATACTCTATTACTTCACTCTGCACGTCCAGTTCTATCAAATCCTCAATTCTCACCTACCTTTCAGAGCAACAAACGAACTCTACTTTTTCCTCGTAATCTTTTCTAAACTTTAATCTCTCGGGTCTATCCCCGCGATCCGAGCCGTACGATAAACGGCAGCGCCCCTCGGTCGGTTGGGCGGGAGGTGGGCTGTACGTTATGCAGTGGGAGCCGCGCGAAAAAAAAAAGAACTAACGCACTTGAATCCAAGAGTAAATCAAAGTCAAGAACTCCAAAGCTCTCTCCAAATTCTTTTAGGACTCTATATCCAAAGTCCATATTCAAAAAGCTCGAGACCCATCCTTGATCGTAAATCAATCCAGATCAATAAGTCAAGTTCAGTTTGAGACCTAAAATAATTCGGTCGGTGTTCTTCAACATAAATAACTTAAATTAAAATAAAATTATATTTTTTATTTTATTTTATATTTTTACTTACGAATAAAGCAAGTATTTAATTGGCCCATCCGGTAGGATCAACTAATTAAAGGAGTCTTTTAATACGGTATTGGTTAAGTGAAGGATACGTTATATGACTAGCTATCCTAAACCAGCGAATTAAAAGCAGTGATTCTAAATTGTGATCCGCAGGAGAATCTACGTGCAAGTAGTATAAAAAATAAAAAGAGCACGTGTGGTCAGAAAAAATATTCAAATCAAAATAAAAAAAAAATCCCGTGCGGTCGGGAACAAAATTTAAATTAAATTTTTAACTCCAGAGATTAAACAAAAACCCAAAATCCATTAACACTTAAAATCTGTGCATCGAATATAGTAATTACAGAAAACACATTAATGGCAAGCCCCCTCCGCAACTCTCTGACATTCATTTGAACCAAGTATTGGCTCAAATAAAGGAACTGCATTATTACGATGGCACACCTGGCAAACTATCTGGATTCATCAGTCAAGTTGAGCAACTGCTTAGCTTATACCCTACTCAGGACGCTCGGAAAGCTTATGTTATCTATGGAGCAGTAAGACGGGTACTTGTAGACTCAGCATTGGAAGCCGTTATCCAGGCTAACGCAACAACATGGATGGATATGAGAGCAGCACTACCCTGTTAGCATAAGTAAGTTTATCGAAATTCTTGAAGTGCAATATAGGAATATTTACGACAAACTTGAATTAGAGGTTGACCCTGTCAGTAAATCTAACTATACAGAAATGCTAAAAAGAACCATCAAAGCAATAATTGATAGAAAATTGCCAGATAAAATGTACATGTCGTTAGCGCGTAAGGATATTGACACTATCCCAAAGTTAAAACAAGCCACAATGGAGCGTGGAATTTATGACGCTAATCCAGAAGATCAATATTTCAGCAAATCGGAAGGGCAGAAGAGAAAGAATAGGGGTAGTGGAAATCAAAGAAACAACCAAAGATACTACAACAATAGACACCATAATTATAGTAACTATTATCCCTCAACAAGCCAAAATTTTAACACTCCAACCCAGAATCCGAACCCAAATATTAGTCCTATTCCTGCTAATCAGAGGGGAAATTATCACACATTCAGAAATGATTTAAATCAAGTAGGCAAAATAACCCCCTCAATTATCAGCCTTCAACTTCGAATAATGTAAATAGCAGTAGACAAGTAAAAAGACAGCGAGAAAGCCAGGGTGAACAGAGCAGAATCGATCTTCTTGTTATATATACAATAAATGGGCCAATAAAATTAACTAAGAGCATTATGATGAAACCCAACCCAATATGTCTGTCCGAACAGAAATTCTACATCCATAATTTTTCCGACAATTATGATTTCCTGTTAGGTCGAAAGTACTATATCTAGAAGATACCAAAACAAAGATTAATTATGAGAATGAGACGGTAACTGTAGGTTCAAGAATGAAGAAAAGAAGGGCGAGACCGCATCTAAAAAATGCCTTGACCCAAAATCAAAAGTTGATTCAGCTACAGTAAAGCAAATCAACACAAAGAAGCAAAAGGTAAGACCGCACCAAAGTGCCTTAAACCAACGCTTAAACAAAAGCAACAGAAGGAGGAGACTGCATCAACCAAATGCCTCACTCCAAAAGTTAGTAACAAAAGTAAAGTTGATGTAACACATCTCCAGGGCCGGCGAAACGTGTTGATTTCAGGTGGGTAATTTTAGCGCGGGGGGGGGGGGGGGAGGTGTCGGTCGTCCTACTCATTGTTATTCATAATTGATTAAATTTTAAATAATTTTTGAATTTTTTAATTTTTGTAAATTGTGTTTTTTTATTTGCTTACTAAAAAAATTCGCCATGATACGTTTTTCATGTTCCGTGAGTTTTTAAACTCACTTCATGGTTTTCATGTCTGTTTTTCAGGTGGGTAATTACCCACCTTCAGAAGTTTCAAGTGGGTAGTAGTACCCATTGTACCCACGTCTTCCGGTCCCACAATTCAATAAATGACGATATAGTCAACTTCGCGATCAATAATGAATTACGCGAATATAATGAATATAGACTTGAGCATCTAAATGCAGAGGAAGTTGAATGTTTAAAGAAGGTCCTATATGACTATAGAGACATTCAGTTCAAAGAAGACGAAAATTTGACCTTCACAAGTACTATTAAACATGTCATCCAGACTCACCATGAAGATCCAGTCTACCGTAAACCCTACAAATACGCCCAAAGTGTTGACCAAGAAGTCAACAAACAAATCAAAGAAATGATAGAACAAGGAATCATTCGCAAATCGCAATCCCCGTATTGTTCTCCCATTTGGGTAGTCCCCAAAAAGGCAGACGTCTCCGGGAAACAAAAGTTTAGGTTGGTAGTAGATTACAGGAATCTCAATGAAATAACTGTCAACGACAAATTCCCCATTACCCGAATGGACGAGATATTGGACAAACTTGGTAGATGCCAATACTTAACGATAATTGATCTAGCCAAGGGATTCCATCAAATTCAGATGGACGAAAACTCCATTGCGAAAACTGCATTTTCGACTAAACATGGGCATGGGATTTAATCTATCAAGATTGCTTAATATACTTAGATGACATTATAATTTACTCCACTTCATTGGAAGAACACATCTTGTCTTTAAGTAAAGTCTTTGGAAAGCTCAGGGATGCCAATTTAAAATTGCAGTTAGACAAATGGGAGTCAATGAAAAAAGAATCCGATTTCTTGGGACATGTTGTAACTACTAATGGCATCAGACCTAATCCAAATAAAACGAATGCAATCACAAATTTTCCATTACCAAAAACACCTAAACAAATTAAATCATTTTTGGGTTTATGAGGAAAATAAAGTTGAATGAATTTGATTACAAGATCAAATATCTTCCTGGCAGAGAAAATTATGTAGCGGATGCTCTTTCCCGCACAAAAATCGAAGAAGCCGTGCTTGGTGAGGTTGCCGATAGCGCAAATGAAATGGTACACAGTGCAGCCGAAGATAATTTGAACTACATATCAATAACTGAGCGACCAATCAATTTCTTCTCTAGACAAATAGAGATAGAAAAGGGCGATAGTGATACAACAAGTGTTAACCATTTCTTCCAGAAGTTAAAAATAAAAAAACCTACAAAGAAATGACACTTGAACTCGCTAAAAACAATATTAAGGAATATGTGCGCATGATAAGTGACTTTCTGATTTTCCAAAGGGCCTTCACCGAAATCATAAGCCCCAAAAATTTTACGAAACTGTTGAGATATACGCAGAAACTAGTTGATATACTCACTTATGCGGAATTTAAGGACTTAATCCTAAAGAGGCATAAAGAAGTTCTACATCCAGGTATAGAAAAAACTATTAATTGGTTCAAAGAAAAATATTACTACCCGGATATTCAAAAAGCTAATCCGAAACATTATCAACGAATGTGAGATCTGTAATATAGCGAAAACAGAACGCAGAGACACAAAATTAACATACAAAACTACACCAGAAATAATGAATGCTAGAGAGAAGTATGTAATAGATTTTTATCTCACAGGAAATCAAATCTTCTTATCTTGTATTGATGTCTATTCGAAATTTTGCATCACTAGTTGAAGTAAAAAAGTAGAGATTGGCTAGAAGAAAAAAGAGCCATCATGAAGATACTCAATGACATGGGAAAACCCCAAGAGATAAAAGCAGACAAAGATTCAGCATTTATGTGCGTGGCCTTACAAAATTGGCTACAATCCGAGGGCGTAAATATTTCTGTTACGACAAGTAAAAATGGCGTATCGGATATTGAGAGGTTTCATAAGACCGTAAATGAAATGGCGTATCGGATATTGAGAGGTTTCATAAGACCGTAAATGAAATATTGAGAATCATTGGTAGTGAACAAAACATTGAAGATAGATGCACAAGATGCACATTATACGTCTATAATCACAAAACAACACACAACACTAGTAAAAGATCCCCGGCAGATATCTTTCTATATGCAGGAAGCCCAAATTTTAATGTTCAACAAAACAAAATCGACAAAATTGAGGTTGACCTAAAATATAGGCAAGCCCCACTTGTAAAACCAAAATTACCAATCCATTTAAGAAAACAGGCAGGATTGAACAAGTGGATAATAAACACTTTGAGGAGACAAATCGAGGCAGGAAAATCGTACACTATAAATCTAAATTTAAAAAGCAAAAGAAGATTAAAAAAAGCAAATATGATACTTCCAGATCAGTCGAGGAGGATTAAAGGATACAACATTCCAATAATGCTTATTTGTATGATCTCCCTTATCAACATGGTCCAATGCAGTAGTATCGAAGTAAACCCACTCAGTGCGAAAAATGGATACCTTATATTCCAGACAGGAACAATGGAAATCCCTACAAACTACGACTACCATTCCTTGAATAAAAATATAACAAAGACAATGTTAACATTCGAAAACCTAATAGAAGAAGCAGAGAATTTCTCCAGCGTACCACAGGTGCAGTATTTAGTTGAAAAATTAAAACGAGAAATCAATGGTTTACGAATTGTTGGGAGACATAAAAGAGGTCTTTAAATGTGGTAGGAATGGCATATAAGTATTTATTCGGCACTTTAGACCAAAATGATAAAGATGAGCTAGAAAAAAGAATTAGTAACCTGTCAGAAAATACCGTACAGAAACATGATTTAGATATGATAATAGACGTAATCAACAGCGGAATTGACGTTATTGATAAGCTCAGAGTAAATAATAACAAGTGAGAAAAGTTATCTTCGGCTTGCCGAAGATGGTATACCCTTGAAAACAAAAAAGTTTTCCATACAAAAGCCATGTTTTCATATCGTTCGTTTGTATGGCAGCTATATGATATAGTGGTCCGATCCGGACCAACCTTTCACAAATCGTGTATGGCTATATCAAATGAATAAGTGTTGAATTCGGTTGCAATAGGTTGGAAAACAAAAAAGTTTCCCATACAAAGACTTGTTTTCATATCGGTCGTTTGTATGGCAGCTATATGATATAGTGATCCGATCCAGATTGAACTTTCAAAAATTACGTATGGCTATGTCAATAGAATTATTGTTGAATTCGGCTGCAATAGGTTGGAAAACAAAAAAGTTTTCCATACATAGACTTGTTTTCATATCGGTCGTTTGTATGGCAGCTATATGATATAGTGGTTCGATCCGACCGATTCTTAAACTTGATCTGCGTGCAACAAAAATAATGATCTGGTAAAAATTTCAAAACGCTAGCTTTAAAACTACTGTCTATTTTTTGCATAGAAACAGACGGACAGACGGACAGACGGACATGGCTATATCGACTCGGCTGTTGATGCTGATCAAGAATATATATACTTTGTGGGGTCGGAGATGCTTCCTTTAATGCGTTACACATTTCTGGACAAAATTATAATACCCTTTTTCAAGGGTATAAAAAGGATCAACAAATAGCGATATTGATTTGCAACTTGCAACAATTCACGGAATATATAGAAGACATCGAACTAGGAATGCAGTTAACACGGCTGGGAACCTTTAACCCAAAGTTGTTAAAGCACGTCTACTTAAAACAAGTAAATTCGGAGAAAATTTTGGAAAATAAAAACGTCAACAAGGTTTAAGACAGACACAAAAGAAATATTAATTATTTCTCATGTCCCTAGCGAGATTGCAAAAATTCCGATTTTTCAAGTGGTACCTTACCCAGACGAGCATGGATTCATTCTAACTGGACATACATTCGACAAATTCTACATTCATCATAATCAAGTATATCAAAAAGATACAGAAAAGTTAATTTTTGACAAATGCATAGTTGGAATTATTAAACAGGAACCAACTCAGTGTAAATATACGAAAACTCACAAAAATTTTCAAATAAATTACATAGAACCAAATATTCTGATTACCTGGAATCTACCAGAGACAATAATAAATCAAGATTGCACCAACAACAAGATTATAGTACAGTTAGTACAGTATAGTACAGTAGTACAGTACAGACATTTTATATCACCAATAACCACACAAAATTAGAGCCTATGGCATATTTGCAAACTAAAGAGATGATACACTCAGTATATTCCAAATTATATGCATCACTACAATTGTCATTACAATCATTAGCTTGACCCTATATTTTGCGTATAAATTTAAGAAATACCTAAGAAATTAATTGTAAAATATTCTAAGCAAAACGAAGAACACAAGAACCATAATATCAATGTAAACGATCAAATTCAACCAGACAACAATATTATGATGTAAACAAATTTAGCTGCCTTAGGACAGGCCAAATTCAATGGTTGGGGGAGTGACATATCCACAGTACCTAAGTACTTAGCACATGCCTACATAAAACACACGCCTATAGTAAGTACATACACACATAGCATGTATACCACATAGACCCTACACTACCCTACACTATTTAAATGTAATAAATGAAAATAATACACCCTATGTTACCCTTTGCTATCCAGTCAATACCGGATAAGAATCAGACTTTCATACGAATCCTCAAGACAAGACCAGATAGAAAAACCCCAAAGTCCAACACAGGATGTAAACATTCTCACCCAATGGTAGACTAAACATTTCACCCACTGGTAGACTAAACATTTATTGCCTAGGTCCTCACCCCATTGTCACGTTCCCACGCTCAAAGCTCGGACTCGCCAAACTCGAAAACAAAAGTATTAGATTACAAGATCGGAAGACCAAATCAAAGAGCACTTGTATCCAAGAGCAAACGCACTTGAATCCAAGAGTAAATCAAAGTCAAGAATTCCAAAGCTCTCTCCAAATTCTTTTAGGACTCTAAATCCAAAGTCCATATTCAACAAGCTCGAGACCGAGGTTTGATCGTAAATCAATCCAGATCAATAAGCAAGTTCAGTTTGAGACTTAAATTAATTCGGTCGGTGTTCTTCAACATAAATAACTTGTAAAAGTAAAATTCGGTAAAATAAAATTATATTTTTTTTACTTACGAATAAAGAAAGTATTTAATTGTATGTAAGGTGGCAACATACAAGAGTGCACCAGCTACCCTCTTTAACACAGAGTTGGCAATAACCGTTGCGCAGTCATCAGTAGTCAGCAGTCGAGAGCAGTCCAGTCGCGGTCGTATTGTATCATCATATCAGTAAGCGTAGATCCTACATATAATATAATTAAACATCATTATAATAATCAATCTTACATTTGGGGGCTCGTCCGGTTCAATATGTGTTAGTGAAAGAACAGTCGCAGTTGTATCAGTTGGAAGTTGGTGGGAACTTGGAAGGTGGAATTAAATTTAGAAATGGAGTCCAGGGTGCCAGACTCTATCAAACGCCTGTTTGACATCCAGCATAACGCCGCAGCAGTACTTCTTGTTTTCGAAGGCCTCAAGTATGCAGTGACCACGTGCACGTGAACAATGAAAAAGTAGAAAAGCCGTCAATAAATTGTTTGCGCAAAAGGGTTATGTGTTATAAATTGTTTAAAATCGAATACGTGTAAAGTTGAGTAGCAGAACTACTTAACTCCTTGCCAAAAAAACAGTCGAAAAGTTACGTTCTCGGAATTTCTAATTCACAACCGTTGTTAAATTAGTCTTCTGTATAACAAAGTTGAAAAGGGAAACCAAGAAAGAGCGCGAAACAGACAAAAAGCCGCGTGTCTACAAAGTAAAAGCCCGCGTAACAGATAACAAGTAACAAGTAACGAGAGCGTTGACGCAGTTTTAGAAAAATTAGAGTGTGGAAAAGAAGGACCGATAATGTCACGGGATAAAAGCAATGAGGTTACAGTTCAAATGCAACAACTCATACAGTTGTTGGCATTAAAGGTCGAAGTTGACGAACGAAGAGAAACCCAAACATAAAAATCAGTTGACAATTTTGAGAAAATCGTGAGTGACTTTGATGGCTATTCAGTGTCTGTCGCAAAGTGGCTCGAAATATTTGAACGTAATGCTGATGCCTACGAGCTGTCCGAAAAACAAAAGTTTGTACAAGCGAGGGGAAAAATGACTGGTGCGGTCAAGTTGTTTTAAGACTCAGAGTGCGTGAGTGATTTTGAAGAACTCAAAGAGCTGTACATGGACAATATTATTGTATATGCCGTTACAGCCGATGAATGCATTTCTTGGTCTCACTGGATTTTTCCGGAAATTTATACCTGGTTATGCGCAAGTTGCATGTTCCCTTACAAATCTGTTAAAGAAAGAATCTGAATTCAAAATTGGTCATGAAGAGCTACAGTCGTTGTCAAAGTTGAAGCAGTTGTTTACAAGTGAGCCGATGCTGCACATCTTTAGCAGAGAAGCACCCACAGAGTTACATACCGACGCGTCCAAAGAGGGATTCGGAGCTGGGTTGTTGCAGTTGTTTCCCATTAAACCCCGTATACTATTGGAGTAAAAAGACGTCCCAATCCGAGTCGAAACAGCATACTTTTATACTTGAAGTGAAAGCTTCATACCTGGCGTTAAAAGAGTTCCGTCATTATCTGCTTGGAATACATTTCAAGTTAGTAACGGATTGCCTCGCATTCAAGCAGACGACAAGCAAAGCTGATGTACTAAGAGAAGTTGCTCAGTGGTCCTTTATCTACAAGACTTCTGTTATAATTTCGAACACCGAGCAGGCGAAAAGTTGAAACATGTTGACCACCTCATCCACAGAATGTACTCATCGTCACAGCAGAACTCTCAGTACAGTTGAAGAAGGCACAGCAGAACGATGAACAATTACGAGCAGTCGTCAATATCTTACAATATGGTCCATATGAAAATTTCAAGTAGAAAGGTGGTGTACTATACAAAGAAGTCAATGGGAACGAGTTGCTAGTTGTGCCGAAGCTTATGGTGAAAGAGGCTATCAAAAATGTACACGAGTTTGGTCATTTTACAGTTCGCAAAACAGTACACAACATCCAGCAGCAGCTTTACATTCCACACCTTGAACAAACAAAATATTTTTTTTTTTTTCTTTAACTCTGCTTTTATTTATTGGATCCTCTTAAATAAGAGCTAACAATAAGTTTAAAAATCTTAACTAATACAATTTTTTCCTAAACAGTCGTTTTAATTAATCCAACTGTTCCGTGATTAAGCATCCCTAATGATTTCTTCGCTGGGTTGGTAGGTCCCTTCGTCGGAGACGGGAACGACTGCTGAGCTGGGTTAGATTTCTCGCTAGGTGGTTGGGGTGCGAGGAAAGCTTACCATGATATTTTTTCGTAAGCTCTTTGATTGCATTGGTGACTGTTGGAATATTTAAATCTCGATGGATGTTTTCGTTTCGAACATACCACGGTGCCCCAGTGATAGTTCTCAGGATCTTTGTCTGTGCTCGCTGTATGATGTCGATATTGCTGTTGCTGGCGTTGCCCCATAGCTGTGCACCATAGGTCCAGATTGGTTTCAGTACTGCATTGTAGAGTATGACCTTGTGGTCCAAGCTGAGCGGAGAGCCAGCGTTGATGAGCCAGTGTAAGTTGTTCGCTTTGAGCTTAAGATGAATTTTTTTCGGTTCAAGGTGCCTGCGCCATGTAAGTCTTCTATCGAGGTGTACTCTTAGGTACGTTACCTCATCTGCTTTCGGGAGTGGTATGTTGTTCATCAAAAGTGGTGGGCAATCTTGTCTGTTCAGGGTAAATGTCACGTGCTTGCATTTTTCCTCGTTGACTTTTATTCGCCAGTCAGAGAGCCAATTCTCAGTGGCTATGAGGTGCAATGCCAGCTGTGCTGTAGCTTGGATTGGGGACCTTGAACGGCTAAGGATAGCTGTATCGTCGGCAAACGTGGACACTGTTAGCCGACTATTTGTAGGAATGTCAGCGGTATAGATGAGGTATAAAGTTGGCCAAAGAACGCTGCCTTGGGGGACTCCGGCCTTAATTTCGTGGTCAGTGGAAGTAGCAGTGTTGCACCGCACTGCAAACTTTCTGTCATATAGGTATGACTTTAGATGTTTGTGTGTGCTTTCGGGTAGATATGTTTTAACTTAAACATTAGGCCGTCTAGCCAGACTCTGTCGAATGCTTGGGGATTCAAATGCAGTTCTTATCTCCGCTGTTATTCGATTCACCTGTTCAATGGTTCCGTGGCTTTCGCGAAAGCCAAATTGGTGGGCTGGGATTATATTGTGGGCTCTCAGGTGTGGATTCAGTCAGATTAGCAGGCATTTTTCGAATAGTTTCGATATACATGAGAGTAAACTTATTGGTCTGTAGGATGAGGGAACTGTGTGGTCCTTACCAGGCTTCGGAATCGTTATGATAATCGATCTCTTCCATCGTTGTGGAAAGTAGCCAAGTTTTGTGAAGGCATTAAAGAGCTGCGTTATGTACCGAACTGCAGAATATGGCAGCTCGATGATCATTTCCGGGGTAATAAGGTCGTAGCCGGGGGATTTTTTCGGGCTGAGTTGCTCGTTTTGTGCGTTAGTCTTATTTGGATTAATTGTAACGTTTGTGGTTTTAGGAGTTGCATTTCGAGCTGCTTCCGTAAGAATGGATTCCAGTGTTTCTGTGCAGCTCTCTATATCAGGATCAGTATTGAGTTTTGGGTTTAGCTCAATGTGTGAACTTATATATCTTTTATACCTTAGCCAGTTCGTTTTGTGCGAATTCAGTCTGTAGGGTGGTTTTACGTTTTCTGCATACCGGCTGAGATGAATTAGCAAAGGTGAGTGATCAGATGACAGATCTGGTAGACATTCAGCTCTAACGAAACTGCGAGGAATATTTTTCGTAACTGCGAAGTCAATCAAGTCAAACAGCTTATCGAGGTCTGATGGCCAGTTTGTGGGACTCCTAGGGGAAACATGATCAAGTTTATTAGTGGCTTTAATTAATGCCTTATCAAGCTGTTTTCCTTTTGGATTCACAAGGCGCGATCCCCAGTGAGTATGTTTAGCATTGTAGTCGCCTGCTGCAATGAAGTGTGGTCCTAGAGCATGGAAGAAATCCAGGAATTGGTCTTCCAATATTGTGAAACGAGGGGGGCAGTATACGGCCGCTAGTGTGAGTTGAGTGTTTTCCTCTAGCTGTATATTGATAGATGTGGCCTGTAGATGAATTTCAGCAAACTCTTTGTAAAAGTGGTGCTTCATACGGTTCCTAATTAGAATGCCGGTCCCACCGTGTGCTCTACCATCGGGGTCATTTGTACCATAGAAGTTGTAATCTCTTATTTGAAAGTTGTATTTGCTTGTAAGATGAGTCTCCGAAAGATAACGTCGATATGCTTCTCATGTAGGAATTGAGCTAGCTCAAGTTTGCGCTGTGAGACGCCATTGGCGTTCCACGTAGCTATGCGTAAGGTAGCCATTATTTATTTTGATTGTTGGGAGACAAGTATTTGTATCAATAGGTTTTGATTACGCATCATGTCTTGAATGGTGATTCGCATAAACGTCATGAATTCCATCATGACCGTGACGTGTTCATTCTTTTGTGGTGACGGGTTTTCAGCTCTTTGTAGATTGGACAGCCTCTGTAGTTTGCTGTATGATTACCCCCACAGTTACCGTACTTTTTCGCGCTTGCATTTTCTTTGTTAGCTTGGCAGTGAGTGAAGACGTGGAGATCTCCACAGACTACACACACTGGGCGAAGTGTGCAATACGATCTCGTATGGCCGTATTCTTGGCAGTTCATACATTGAACAGGAGCGTTACGTTTATGCGGCTCTTCTACTATAATCCTTCGATGCAGAAGGAGCTGGAGTTTATAAATTGGATGAACCTCGTTTTTTTTTAGGTGCTTGTTTTCTGGTTCCAGCTCAATCTTAAAGAGTGGTTGCGGCTGCCTGTTTCTGTTTTTGATGTTGTGTACCCTTTTGACGCAAAATCCCTTATCCTTTAGCGCCTCAGCTATCTCTTCGGGCTTTACATCATGCTTGTAAACCCTTGCTACTTTTAAGCTGGTAGGTGTAAAAGCATGTTTTGTTTGCAGTAAGATGGTTTGTGACTTTTCTGTAGTTTTCCTCCGTTTTCGTTTGAAGTTTAATTTCATTTATCGTACCTCTTATTAGGGGTATTATATAAAAGCTATCTTTTCCAATAAGGCCAATTAAAGAATTTACCAAACCGTTTGTGCTCTTCTAGCGGATGTAAATTGGGGGAGGCTTTACTTTCTTCGGTTTGTTATCGATGGATTTCAGTGGCACGTCCTCGTTGGTATCTGCCAGCAAAGCGAATCTGTTGTTATTTGCGGGCGCTTCATTGTTGATCGAGGTAGTATTGTCGCGTATATTTTTCGGCATGTTTTCTGTATCGGAAGTTTTAGGGCTAAGCTTCCGTTTTATTGTTATATAGCAGTCCAGTCTGTGAGGCCGACTTTACTTTTTTGTTTGCATTTTGTTTTGCTAGTTGTGTAGCAGTGCCGTTTGGCTCTTGGGCTTTTGTTTTTGCATTCGCTGACTCAGTAAAAGCGTGAGCGGGTGCAGCCAATGGCGAAGTAGAGCGGGCTGTCGATATTGCTCCAGTTGTTGTTGTTGCAGATAGCGGAGCTTGTGTCGGGGCTAGAACAGCGGGAGAGCAAGAGCGCGCTCTATTTTGATTTGTTGGTACAAGAAGGTTCGTTGGGTTCTGGGTTATTGGCCGCTCGTTGCCTTCGTTTGCAGGTGTCGCGGAGACATAAGAAAAGTACGCGTTGTTTCGTTGTAATGAGAGCCGACGATCGTCTTGCTCTCGTTGCCGCTGAGCGCGAGTGTCGTTCTGGCTGATGTTGCCTTTTTTTTTTAAATTAATTTGTTTGAAACAATTTCAACCGCAGAATATGTATTCGAGCGATGCATCGCCCGGAGCGTCTTTTTCGCTTTCAATATATTTATTTGTCTTTTATTAATAATCATTCACTTCACTGGAATCAATTAATTTTATCGGAGCTCGATGAAAACACGTCTTCACGCATCAGCATACGAATTGCGAATATATCACTAATTGTATAAGTTGTATTATTCACAGCAAAAAGTTGAAGAAGGAAGAAGTGTTCCTACTTTGCATAGAGAAGGGTGATGTTCGGCTTCATACGTTGGACATCGACCACTTGGGGCCTATGGATGCAACGTCCAAGCAGTACAAGTTCATTCTGGCAGTCGTCTACGCATTTTCTAAGTTTGTCTGGTTGTACCCGACGAAAACAACAGCCAAAGAAGAAAGCTGATCAAAAAGCTGATGCAGTGGTCAAGCGTCTTTGGTTTCCCGAGACGTATTATAAGCGACAGTGCTCGGCGTTTACATCGCACGGCTTTGAAGAGCTGTTGTCATCCGGGTCGGGGCACGAAGGTCAGGGTGGTCGAATGTAAGGTGGCAACATACAAGAGTGCTGCCACCTACTCTCTTTAACACTGAGTTGGCAGTTGTCGTTGCGCAGTCGTCAGTAGTCAGCAGTCGAGAGCAGTCCACTCGCGGTCGTTAATTTAGTCCTTTGTATCATCATATCATTAACCATCATTATAATAATCAATCTTACATTTACACACATATAATATTTCATTAATTCTGCATTACGATATATACTTTTATCAATCTCATATAGTAAATAAATGTCAGCTAAACAAGGAAGAACCATACCATTAACGAGAAACCTAGCTAGGGCAGCAGAAAGAGAAAGAGCAATTAGAAACTTGCAACTTACAGAACAATAGGAAGAAGAAAACAAATTATCCCTAATAAACCAAACCACCATGACACAAAGAACCAATAGAGACGTAATAGACGAACTACAGATACCCGACGCAATAAAACTATTACCCACTTATGACGGAGACAAAGAATTACTAAACAAATTCATTACAAGTGTAGAACGAGAATTGAAACTGATCACGAATGTAGACAAGACAGCATATGGGGAATTACTTTTAGGAGTAATTAGAGACAAAGTTATTGGACAGGCAGACAAAATATTAATTCGAGGGAGAGTGCCGTTAAACTGGGATGACATTAAACAAGCCTTAATGGATAATTTTGGGGAATCGAGAAGCGAGGAACATTTAATGGACGATCTCCGCGAGATTCATTATAAAGGACTAGCTATTAAGAATATGTATCAGGAGATTGCTGGAATAAGAGTCGCAATGTAAGAAGTTTTAGAGAGAGATGAAACTAATAATGAAATAAGAAAAATAAAAGAAAGTTCGTATAAAAAAAACCTACATACAAAAATTCATCGCAGGCTTAAAGAATCCTTTCAGATGGACAGTAAAGGCACAAAACCCTAAGACTCTCAGACAGGCTAACGAAATAGCAAAGGAGTTGAGAGATGACTACATAAGAGACAGAAATAGAGACGAGTACCACAACCCTGGAGGACGGGGACGTGGACGACTAGTAACAGATATAATTCAGAACAACAACAATACAATTACACAATTAATAACGATGAACAACAAAACAATAATTACAAGAGAGGGCGAGACAGGTCAAATGACGATAAAAATAGCAACAGAGGACAAGACCCAAAGAGAGGAAGGTTTCCAGGTTCTTTGGACAGAGGACGGAGCTATCAAGGATCAACTTGATCTAGAAATGGCACTTATTCTGACAGGAGCCAACAATCTGGCAGTGGTGAACACAACAATATGTTCCACACAGAAGTTAGCAACATTAATCAAACCGAAAATTTTTTAGTATATGCCTCGGAACCACAGACTATACCGAACAATTCGGAAAGGAACTCCTTTATGTCCAAATAAATTCACCATTTGGTAGACAGGTGATATTCCTGATTGATACGGGATCCACTGTATCTATAATTAGCCCCGAATTTGTTCAGGAAGGTACTCAACAATCACTTAGAAACCCAATAAAAATTCGAACAATACTGAATACACACGATATTCACAATAAAATTACGTATAAGATTTTTAATGAATTTAAACAAGAGGGAGACTTTACATTTTTTATATTTAAATTTCATGCATTTTTTGACGGAATATTAGGAATGGACTAACGAAAGTAGGAGCTCAAGGCGACATTGAGGAAGAAAAGTTAGAAACGATAAACGCAACGATTAAGTTATTTAAAAAGGAGAAGAAATCACAAACGTCGCCGTTAGTACAGGGTCAAACAAAAACCCTGATAGAAAACCAGTAATAAATAAAGAAGGAGATATATATATAAACGAAATATATATACAGGACGGATTGTCCATTACGGAAGGAATTTATAGAACAGAAAACTACAAGGCAAAAGTCGAAATAATTAACGCATCCGAACAAGATTTGACAATCACAATTAATAAACCAATAGTTGCACAGCGGTATGACAGTGAAAACTTCTGTGAGTTTTTTTTTATAACTGAGACAACTAAAAAGGAAGTAAATGCAGAAAAAGAGACCAAGTTAAAATTAAGAATAGAGAACCTAAATAGCGAAGAAAAATTGGCAGTGATAAAACTATGCAAACAATATAGGAATTTATTTTACCAAAAAAGGAGACAAATTAACAGTAACAAATGGCGCCAACCATACAATAAAACTAACGGACGAAAACCCAATTTACCTTAGACCCTTTAGATACTCGCTGAAAGAAAATCAAGAAATCAAAGGACAGATTACAGACGTATTAGACCAGGATATTATAAAACATAGGTTTTCACCATGGAATGCACCCGTATGCCTAGTGCCTAAAAAGGAAGACGCTTCCGGAGAAAGAAAATGTAGATTAGTTGTCGACTTCAGAAAAATCAATGGGAAGAATATTAAGGATATGTACCCATTACCACTTATCAGTGAGGTATTAGAATCTTTAGGCAAAGCTAAATACTTTTCTTCATTAGACCTAAAGAGCGGGTATCCTCAGATAAAAATGAACCCGGGAGATATTCCAAAGACAGCTTTCAAAAATTTCAAAACGCTAGCTTTAAAACTACTGTCTATTTTTTGCATAGAAACAGGTGGACAGACGGACATGGCTATATCGACTCGGTTGATGCTGATCAAGAATATATATACTTTGTGGGGTCGGAGATGCATCCTTTAATGCGTTACACATTTCTGGACAAAATTATAATACCCTTTTTCAAGGGTATAAAAAAATGGAGGCAATACAAAATTTTGTCTTACCGACAACTAGGAGACAAATAAAATTATTTTTATAGGGTTGTTGAGTTATTATAGGAAATTTATTAAAGACTTAGCAAAAATAATAAAACCTTTGACAGTACAACTAAAACTAAAAAAAGCGGTGGATATAACGCAAGAATTTAGAGAAGCTTTTCAGTACGCAAAAACATTACAATGCAATGACCCGATTTTACAATACCCAGATTATGACAAACCATTCTTACTAACGACAGACGCTAGTAATTATGCACTAGGATCAGTATTGTCACAAGGAAAAGTAGGAAATGACAAACCAGTAGCATATGCAAGTGGGACGCTAAATAGGACTGAAGTTAAATACTCCGCTTCAAAAAAAGAGATGCTAGCCATAGTCTGGGCGGTTAAAAAATTTCGACAATACTTATACGGGACGAAGTTTACGATTTATACAGATCACCAGCCTTTAATTTATTTAAATAATATAAAAAATAACGCTAAACTAATAAGGTGGATACTACAGTTAACGGAGTACAAATATGATATCGTTTATAAGAAAGACAAATTTAATACTAACGCAGATGCATTAAGTAGAATGCAAGTCGAAACATTTGTAAATGAAAGTGACTCAGTAGAAGCAGTCAACGGGGATGACCCTGGGGATTCAGGAGAAATCGCGAAAATAACGGAAAAGCCTATAAACGATTTTAAGACACAATTAATTTTGAAAATAGGAGAAATTGTAGACAAGATAACTGAAACACCTTTTAAAAACAAAATAAGGATAATCTTCGTACAGCCACAATATACGGTCGACAATATATTAAAAATACTTAAAGACACCTTAAAATCAGGAAGACTTTGTGCGATAACGACAAGCAACGACATTTTCAACAGAATATGTATAATATATAAGGAATACTTTAAAAAAAGGGTTGCAAAATTATTCGTGCGACACTGTTCCTCAAAGAGGTGTTAAATCCTGAAGAACGAAATCCATATTAATAAAAGATCACGAAAATCACAGGGGAATAGATGAGTATGTATTATTTCCCAGGAGTAAAAGAAGCTGTAACAAAAATAATTAATAATTGCGACATTTGTCAGACTATGAAATACGACAGAAACCCTCAGACACTTAAATTTCAAATACCTCAAATACCAGCATTACCGCTACAGATAGTTCACATAGATTTGTATTTTATTAACAGCGCAATTATGTTAACAATCATTGACAAGTTTTCTAAGTTTGCAGCAGCATACACAATCCAGAATAGAAATACCATTACTATTGTATTATACTATTATACAATATTATACAGGGTATCTTGGAACTCCTTGCTGTCCTTAGTATCTATTAATACTGCGCGAAGGGCTCACTGGCTAAGTGTGCTTAGCGTTAAGCATAATTACTAAATTTAAACTAAATTTAAAAAATAACAATAATTAACAATAATCGAGTCTGGCCACACTGGGGACCACGTGCATGCGGAAATTAATATAATAGTCTAATATTTTTTTTTATTTATTATTATAGATAGAGTAGCTTACAAAACTAAACTAACTTAAATGGTATAGCACTGGCTGCTGGGCCTATGGCTATGTTGGTTTACAATGGGGTTGTATCTTAATCTAGTTAATGGCTAATTGGCTAAATAATTTTTGTGTTTGCTATGTACATTAGTCTTATTATTTTCAGATTTTGTGGTATAATTCGGTTTTTTTGAGAAAAAGTATGAGTTTTTGTATGTTATCTGGATTGGGTTTGCTAAGGAGGTCTAGAGGGTTAGCGTTGCCAAATATGGCTTGTTTGTTTTGTTGGAGGGATGGGCATGAGTTTACTATATGGCTTATTGAGATATCACCTTGGCAAAACGGGCAAATTGGTATTGAGTTTGAATTTAGGTAGTGTTGGTGGGTGATGTTTGTGTGTCCTAGTCGAAGTCGTATTATTTTTACTTGGTCGAGTCTGGTACAATTTTGTCGGGGTTGTTTAAGGTAATCGCAGGTGTGAGAGTTGTTCGTATTAATTGATTGGTACCATTGACTGCAGTTTATTATGTTTTCTTTCTTTTTTCTCGCAAGTTCAGCTTTAAGATGTTTTTTTATATCTGTGTTATTTATGTTTGGGGTGAGGATTAGTGGCATAATGCTTGCTGTTTTTGCAGCTTGATCAGCTAGTTCATTTCCTTTAATACCTCGTATGGCCAGGAATCCACATTATTTTAATTTTAGGTGCATGTTGCGTTATTAGTGATCGTATTCTGTTGGGGTAAAAGTTGTTATTATTTGTATTTTGAATTAAGTCTATTGCTGATAGGGAATCAGAACAGATAATAAGTTTGCCTCTTCGGTTTTTAATAAGTTCGATTGCTTCTAGAATGGCGATTGTTTCGGATGTGAGGACGGATGAATATGGAGGCAGTATGCCGTATTTCAAGATGTTTGTTTCCGTTGTAATGGCGAATGTTATTGTGCAGTTAATTTTAGAACCGTCAGTGAAAATGAAATTATGGGGTTTAAGGTTGTTCTTTGTGTGTTCGTATAGTTTTCTGTATTGGTCTGGCGATGTTTCTTGTTTCTTATGGATTCTGAGTGATGTGTCAATTAGATTGGGTAGGGTCCATGATGGCTTGTGTTTATGAAGTTTTATTGGTTTGTAGGGTAGATTAAGTTGTAGGCTGAGTTTAATTGTTTGGTCTATTATTGGTGTTATTTAGTCTAATATAATAAAAAGCTTATCTACAATATTTTGCTTTTACCGTTGCATTCGTTGCTGTGCAAAACAGTAAGCATTCTAAACTTTGGATCCTGCCTTGCAGAGTCGGCATTTGGACAACAACAAACAATAGTGGGAGAGGTGTGATAAGCTTGCATTCCCTGCCCATTGGGCCCCTCACCCCGCGCGCAGCCACCAAGAGGGGCAGTAAAAACCTTGCAGTAAAAGTAAAATAAATCAGTGATTGAACAAAAACCATAATTGCCCAAATGGAGGAGAGCATTTTTCCTGACTCCCAGCTTAGAAATAAGCAGTGTGTTTATGAGAAGATGTTCCTAACAGTTGGCAAAATACTTTCGGATATTAGGGCTGAGTGCCGACTAGAAACTCAACGCCTTTTGTGCACTGAAACTCATATCAGCAATAGCACGACCACTACGAGTGCGGCTAGTAATCCCACTTTTACTGTAGTCACTGTAATAGCCAGCAGCTCTCGCCCCGGCAGACGTATTGATAGCCATGATGGCCATAAACCAATATGCTCCACTGGCACCGAAGAGCCAAAGATCAGCGATGCTGCCAATAGATTGCTGGATGCCCAAAAGCAACGAATCAGAAATCACTTCACCTTCATAGCGAACGTACGTGTTTTTTTCTTGCGATCATTCGATTTTATTATTTTCTTGAAAAAGACAAACCGGCGTTTGTTGAGAAATTAATTATTTAAATCTTACATTTTAAACGTTTCCATTCGCACTCGCGTCTGCGCGGTACCGTATTTGGTGTGTTTTAAGTTATTTTATTATCTACCCAAGTGAGGTACTGTGCCCTATTTATTTCTATTCCCTTTTCTTACGTTTACTGCAATTTCTACTTTTGCAATAAATCTCTCTCCTAGTTTGCGCTCTTATTTTCCCATTACCTCTTAGTGCCTCAAGTGCTCTTATTAACAAGTACAGTGGTTCAAGGCTACTAGTTTGTCTAATATTAATTATTTGTTGTTTATTTATTTCTTATATTTCTTAAATTTCTAGTTCTTACCTTAAAATTTTTATAATGGAATTTTATAGCATCTGCGCTATAAAATCGTGCAATAAGCCGATTTCCGCGTCCCAGCCTAGCATCCCCTGTTGGATGTGTGAAAATGTTGTGCATACGAAATGTGCAGTTTTCACCGCCTCAGTTTCGGATGCAATCTCTAAAAACGCTGGTTTCCCCTTTTGCAGCAGTGGATGCCGCGCGGTTCAGAAAGAAATGCGAAGAAATGCGACCTGGTTAAAGCCGGAGATTTTCAGTTCGGAAATTTTCCCAGACAGGTACACCACTTACAGACGGGACCGACCACTACGAAGGGGAGGAGGAGTCCTTATCTCTGTGGACTCCGACTTTGCTTTTGAAGAGGTTAGATTACCGAATATTGGTGATATTGAATTCCTATGTGTCAAAATCACTATGTCGCTTCAATCAATATTCATAACATGCTCATATTTACCACCTTCTTCTGAACCACCTACATACTGGCACCACTTATCTGCCATTCAGCTGGTTTCGAACCGCATGTCTGACAGTGACCTTTTAGTGACTCTAGGAGATTTCAATTTACCTGAACTTATCTGGTCAAACATCGAGAATTCACCATCTTTAACACTCTCAACACATCACGATTTTACTGAGGGTATGTTCGACATATCCCTTGGTCAAATTAACCACGTAAGGAATTCTTTAGGTCGGCTTCTAGATCTATGTTTCGTTTCTGACCCAGATGGAATAACCGTTTCCAGAGCCATGCCACTTTCGCTCCCAGAAGATCCTTACCACCCAACGCTTGAGGTTTCGATTGAAACCCTTACTGCTAGCAACCTTCAGTTTCGCCATGGAGTTCATAAAACTCGCTGCTTTCGTAAGGCTGATTTTCAGAGACTAAGCAATTTAATTTCTTTATTTGATTGGTCCGATCTCTGGGAATGCACCGATATTAATATCGCTTTCGAAACATTCTACAAAACGCTTAACGCTTTCTTCGACTCTTGCGTGCCATGGAAGTATCCATCCGCCTCGACCGACCCTCCTTGGTTTACAAGGAGCCTTAAAAACTTAAAATACATTAAAAATAGACTCCTTAAGAGACATAAAGAAAACTGGCTGTAATGTAACTTTCTCAAGATACTTAGTAGCTCGGTCAAATTTCACCGTGCATAACGCTGAGTGTTATAAGAATTATATATACCGCTGTCGGATTCAGTTCACTCAGGATCTGAAGCAGTTTTATAATTTCGTTAACACTAAGCGTAAGCAGGTATCTGCTTAAGGTATCTTGCAGGTATCTTGCTTATCTCCCCCCCTAATTTCGTTTGAAAATGTATCTGCGACTACTGATCAGGGTATTGCCGATCTATTCGCAACTTTCTTTCAAACAACGTACTCATTTCCTACAAGTATGGATCAGCCTTATTCATATAACATTCAATCAGCTAATCTTATTTTCAGACCAACTTTCTCCGAAAACACTGTGTTATCGGATTTTCTGAGGGTGAAACCAGTCTATTCGCCAGGTCCTGATGGTGTTCCTGGCTGTGTACTGAGAAACTGCGCTAAGCCATTGTGCAGACCCCTTCTTAATCTTTTCTCTTTGTCTCTGGAAACTTCGATTTTTCCCCAAATGTGGAAGGAATCCTATATAATTCGCCTACACAAAAAAGGGGAAAAATCGGATGCTGCAAACTATAGAGGAATCTCTAAATAGTCGGCAATTCCAAAGCTTTTTGAAAAATTGGTAACACCACATCTTCAACATCTCTGCAGCTCAATTATTTCTCCATATCAGCATGGTTTTGTAAAGCGTCGCTCCACCACCACAAATCTCTTGGAGCTGACCTCCTTTATTATAGATGGCTTCCGTAAAGGCCTTTAAACAGATGTCATCTACACTGACTTTAGTAAAGCATTTGACTCTATCAACCACTCACTCCTTTTGAGTAAACTTAGTATCCTAGGATTTCCCTCAGACCTTCTCATGGGGTTTCTAGCTACTTAGCTGGGAGAACCCAACGTGTTCTTTTTAAGGATGTACACTCTCGTCTTGTTAGTGCTACATCGGGTGTCCCCCAAGGAAGCCATCTTGGGCCACTACTTTTCACTATCTTTATTAACGACCTACCCCCTGCCATAACGAACTCTCTGGTTCTTATGTATGCAGACGACGTTAAGCTTTGTCTTCAATACAAATCCCCTTCTGCCCAATATAAACTTCAGTGAGATTTGGACAATTTTCAAAAGTGGTGTTCCACCAATCTCTTAAAACTTAATGGGTCAAAATGTAAACTTATTTCTTTCTATTGCTCGTGCCCTAACCAGGCGACATACTTTCTCTATGAAATCTCCTTAGATAGATTAACCCAGGTTAACGATCTTGGTGTCCTATTAGATACTAAACTTAAATTTTCCGACCACATTTCTACGATGGTTAATAAAGCCAAGGGCGTGCTTGGCTTCATTAAAAGATGGTCCAAAGAATTCGATTACCCTTATATTACTAAAACTTTATACGTATCTTTAGTACGTCCAATTCTGGAGTACGGGTCATGCGTCTGGAGCCCTCAGTATGGGGTTTATCAAGACCGCATTGAATCCGTTCAAAAGAATTTCTTGATGTTTGCACTTAGGGGACTCTACTGCGATGCAAATCTTCACCTCCCATCTTACTCTAACAGACTCCTTCTAATTAATTTACCTTCCCTAACCAATCGTAGAAAGATGCTGGGGGTCGTGTTCCTTTATAACCGTATTAATGGTAATGTAGACAGCCAGCATCTACTAACACGACTAACATTTAACATTCCAAATAGACGTACTAGAAATTTTAGTCCCCTATTCCTAAGTTGTTGTAGATCTACGTATGCCCAGCATGAGCCTTTTAGGGTTTTATGTTCTGACTACAATGACTTATACCCTATTACTTCACTCTGCACGTCCAGTTCTATCAAATCCGCAATTCTCACCTACCTTTCAGAGCAACAAACGAACTCTACTTTATACTCGTAATCTTTTCTAAACTTTAATCTCTCGGGTCTATCCCCGCGATCCGAGCCGTACGATAAACGGCAGCGCCCCTCGGTCGAGTGGGCGGGAGGTGGGCTGTACGTTATGCAGTGGGAGCCGCGCAAAAACGAATCATTAAAAGAGAAAAAAAAACACGAAATCTTTGATACCTACAGGGTAATTGTTAACCGTTTTGAAGAAGTAGGTATACATACCAAATTCAAACGGAAAAACCTTACAGAATTGTAGTTAGAGGTCTACATCACAGCACCCTAAACAGAGATATTATAGATAGCTTGAAGGCAGTTGGGTACGATGTTCTTCATATTTCTAATCCTACAGGTTAATAAGGAAAAACTCAATATTTTTTTCATCAATTATAAGCCCTGCGCTGAAATTAATCAAATTTATTAGATTAAGTATCTTTGCCGCCAGATAGTGAAGATTGAAAGGATGCGAAAAGCGACGGAAATCGCACAATGTCATCGCCAACAGTATGGGCACACAGCCAAATACTGCCGCTGGCACCCAAATTGTGCCAGGTATGGAGAAGATCATGCCACAACACAATGTGGACGCTCCCCTGAAGCGCAGCCTACCTGCATCCACTGTGGAGGAGACCCATGGCCAGCTATAATGGTTGTGAATGGTACCAAAACTATCTTCGCCGGTCAATGGGAACTACCAAGAGCGTGAAAAATGCAACCAGGTCGAATCGCTTCTCTGTAATGTCCCATGTAGACAATTCTTATCCCACTACAAATGGTATAGACCCGCAACAGATTCCTACCTTGCAAACGGGCCGTAACATGAACGCTAGAAAATCACCATTGCGTCACAATTTTCAACAACCGCAATTACTACAGCAGCGGCCAAAGCAACAACATATAATACAACAGCAACCGTCATACAGTGCTAATGGGAATACAGGGGTGTCCTACGCTGCAGTAGCAAAAGGAAATTCTAAACCAGGCAACGTTGGAGTTGCTTAGCGCCGTCTAGATATTATACAGACGCAACGTTCACTGCAACAACGAGAAGACAGTAATCAACATCACAGATTTCTTAATGTACAATAGCTTCTGGACCAACAACAACAACAATTTCAGCAATGGCAACAACAGCAACAACAACAATTTCTAATGTGGCTTCAAAAGCAACAGGAACTGCAAAAGCAAAATAAACTAGCCAACCAGCGCTTAGATAAGCTTGAAAATATCGTACTTGAAATGGCTAATATAAAATAATGGGCTGGATCACCAGTCTCATGACAACATTTCGGCCTCGCAATGAACCAACTTAAGGTTCTTATATGGAATGTTAATGGCATTTCATGCAAAGCCAGAGAAATTGAGCTGTTCGCACACAACAACAGCGTCGATATTCTTCTCTTAAATGAGATTAGGCTTAACCGAGGAGGAACAGTGAAGATATATGGATATACGTTCTATCCTGCGTACAGATGTCATAAAATCCTTACCAAAGAACAAGGCTTCTGGCATCGACAGGATTTGCTATGTGACACTGAAAGCTCTTCCAATTCGAGCAATTATTTACTTATGCTCGATCTTTAACGCTTTGCTACGGGTGCAGTTTTTCCCAAGGCAGTGGAAGATGGCAGCAATCCATATGATTCACAAGCCAGGCAAACCGGAAGAGGACCCGGAGTCATAACGGCCAATAAGTCTGCTGCCCTCAATTTCTAAGGTGTGGGAGGGGCTATTGCCAAACGTATCAGTTTGGTCATAAGTCAAACCAACATCTTGCCGGAACATCAGTTCGGCTTCCGAGAGGGTCAAGGCACCGTAGAACAGGTTCACAGACTGGTGCAACATATACTCCAGGCGTTTGATGACCTTGAGTATTACAATGCAGTCTTTATCGATATGCAGCAAGCATTCGATAGGATCTGGCATGTTGGACTTTTATCAAAAATAAAAAGTCTGTTACCAGCACCTTACTTTGGCGTCCTGCGGTCATATCTGGACGGACGGGAGTTTATGGTCAGGTACAGGGATACCTACTCTGCTCCCTGCCAAATGATAGCTGGAGTTCCGCAGGGCAGCGTTCTTGGCCCGCTGCTCTATTCTTTATATACTGCTTCTATATATACCCAGACCTACCTACGAGAATATGCAATACCCCTCAAAGGCTATCATTGCGACTTACGCCGATGACATCGCAGTTCTTTATAGATAAAAATGCCATATTGAAACTGCAAATGGGTTGCAAGGATACCTTGAAACTCTATCAGCGTGGAGTAGAAGGAACATGAAGGTCAATCCTTTAAAAACAATAAATCCGTGTTTTACACTTAAAAGGGCTGTAATGAATCCTCCAGCAATATAATTTGAAAGTGTGACATTGGAACAGCTATCTCAAGATAAATACCTCAGCATAATTTTGGATAAGCGCCTTACTTTTGGGCCTCACCTAAAAACAATAACCAAAAGGTGTGCCCAAAGAATGCAGCAACTACGATGGTTGATTAACAAAAGGAGCAGTATGTCGCTTAGAGCCATAAGAGCAGTATACGCGTATTGTATAGCTCCAATTTGGCTGTACGGAGTGCACATCTGGGGGATTGCTGCTAAATCAAACTACAAGCGGATACAAGTAATGCAGAACCGAACCCTGCGGCAGATAACTAACTGTCCTTGGTACGTGCGTGGCTCCACACTTCACCGTGATCTCAATCTACACACTGTGGAAGAACAGATTTGTAGACATTCCAGCAGATACAACGATCGACTTGTTAGACACCGCAGTATACTTGCAAGGAGACCAGCTAGGCCGTTAGGGCGACTTAAAAGACTGGGATTCAGCAAGACGATTCGTTAATGGTCCAGCCCTCCCACCACCTGCTAGTAATCCTCTTGAGAGGGTTGGTTCTTTAAGATTTGTTTTTATTGTTTATTGTTGTTAAGATGCTATTTAAAATGTATGGAATGTAATAAAAAAAAATAATAATAATAATAATTATTAACAATACTAAAATACTAAGAAATATAAAAGAAAAGACTATGGGAAGTACATCGTTTGGCTCATCATCATCTTGTGCGTCTTGTTAGCAGTCTGGTAAGACCCTTAGCGAGTCGGTTTCAATGCCGCTCCAGTCGGTCGTTGTAGTCTCGAAGACCGTGAGCAGCTTTAGGCCACTGTGGAGGGTGGTGGTTCTCACATACCACTCGCAGCCAGTGATCGTCCTCTCCATTTTATTTTGGATGCTCTGGATTCTGCGGATTTGGTTGTCGCAAACTAGGCCCCAAATTTGGCACCCATACCTCCAAATAGAAGCTATGGTTTGGTTGCATATTGTGATCTTGTTCGCCACCGACAGTTTGCTACGCGGGCCAATGAGCCCGAATGCGTATTCTCATTGAACTAACTTGCTTAGAAAAAGTGAGCCGCCGGTCGAGTATGACTCCCAGATATTCTGCCGAAAGTATGCGAAGAAAATTTAGTCAAACTGAATTTCACAACCATTACGTGGCCAGATAAAGAATTTTTTTGTTTTGCTTTTAAGCTTTTGCTAGAGACACTTAATGGGATGCCGTGGAAATAAATTGTGAATAATAACTTAACTACCCTGTTAAATTAGACTGTTGATCGATTTGAAGTTGAGCGCCAATTAGTAAAGTCTCCTTCAGCGATGATCCAGAGAATTAGTGAAGTCTTCTCCAGCGATGATCCAGAGACTTCTTGCAGAGGTTTTGGTGAAGGACTTGTGTCCCAGGCTTGTTCTTCTTAGGAAGATTATGGTGTAGGGTTCGAATTGACCCCCTTAGTTGGTATTAATAGCCTTGTGGCGTAGCAATGTGTTCGTCAATAATAACTAAATATTTACGGCTATGTGCCGGAGCAATGCAGTGTTTTATTCAAAGACTTGGCAAGAAATTACGAACTCTCAATATTAAAACTTAAGTCTACTCTATGCGGCGACAATGCATCACGCCACCAAGACATGAGCGGTAAGCCGACTCAGCATTCCTTGCGGCGCAGCATAACACTTCAAATAAGAAGTGTCAGCTATCTGCAGCCGAACGTTCTTAGCGCAGAGCGCTGAACCCAACTCTGGCGCGTCAGCATTGTTTATACGCAGCTACTTATTTGCTAGGGTATCAGGAGTCGCCTATTTGTTAACTAAGTTAACTAAGTTTTCGTTGTTCATCGGGTGAAGTAGAGGGATGCTGAGCACCGGGTCGTGGCCGACGATGTTAAGTAGTGGCGACCTGATAATTCCCGGTTGCTTGATTAGCGCCTTCCGTAAGTTGACAAACTCGGAGCCGTTGATGGTTGCTGTTTGCTCGAAGGTCACCACGTGCGTTCCCTCGATCACCATTTCCGGTCGACCATCTATGCTAACGCGGGCCGTTGCTTCGTTGATTATTACAACACCGTTATCTACAGGTGTTATTTCTCGCAAGTGGTTAAGTTGAGAGTGGCACTGTGCAGGGTTTCCCGCATGGAGCGAACGCGTGCATTATTCGCGCCGGAACCGTTCGCAGAACGTGTGGTGTGTGGTATCGGTGCATCCGGTGACTGCAAAGGTGTCATCCTCACAATCTGCAAGTGTGTCCTCGTCAAGGCGTAAGATGATGTGTTGATGAGAGACAGGGTAGATGGCGACCTTCTCGCATCTGAACTTAACTCTTGGGCTATTAGTATATGAATAATGTTTGCACAATGGAGGACCCTGATTCTAAAGGCTTCTAATAAGCTTACTTTGGGAGTATCTTGTTTGACGAGAGATTTCAGATCGGCATGATCAAGGAATGTGATATTTATTATGCTCGATTTTGGCCAATGTAATGGTTAGAATCAAATTTTGGATTTCTGTAGATAGAATTCTATTTCTGGCCAATAGTGCTTCGTATAAATGTGGTGTGTCAACCAAGTCGTTTTTTCGGGTATTAATCAACTTATTAATGGTATCGGTTAATTTATTTATTTGCTTTGGGTTTCTGAGTTGATGGTTATCTGCCTAGAGTTAGACTCCACTAGCTGAGCCTCTATTATCTTGATCTTTAGGAAGTAGGCATCAGGAGTACCCGCCACTACATTTAAGGCTGTAAGGCTAAGAAATCTAAGCTCCTGGGAATCCTATGGTGTACCTTAAGTAACTTGCGCATATGCGATTAGGGGAAGGACTCGGACACTTTCTGAATAATTTGTCCCCTCTTTGTCTTCTCCTCTCTTGCCCTATGATCAGACTTCACTTAGGGGCAGAGTCTTTTAATTTTCTCTGCCACCTGGCTTCGCACAAATTTCTAGAACACACACATTTCTTAGTTCTTGCTTTATTACTGCGACTCCTCCAAATAAGAACAGTGTCTCAAAACACTATTTAATTCTGCGAAATATATACATATGTATATATGTATATGTGTTTCAATTTCTATGTCGGCTTTAAAAGAGAAAATTAGTTTGTTTTAAGTTGACGAAATAAATATTTGGCTGTTTCATTCTATATTGGACTAATGGGTTATGATTCAGCTACAGGCGGTCGAGCCAGGTACTTATCGAGGCTTTACCCTTCTGCTACTCTGCCATCTCCAGCTTTGAGCCGAAAAATTCCGTTACCGATTCAAAGCCTCAGTCACTGTCTGCTTACAGCTTTACGACATAGCATCGACATGCTTAAATATTGCAAAATTTACTTTCTATAATTTTTTGTAGATGATCGATTTCGCAATAACCATCCTCGAAACCTCATCAGTGCCGAATCTCTACCGGTCCAATCACCAGTCCTTTTAAATCTGAACCTCCTCCAATGATCTGAGACTACAATGCAGGCTAGCAGATTAACATAAAAGAGAACAAACTGGGTCAAATACAGAAAATACCCTATGTTGCTTCAATCACTGTTCATCACATGCTCATACTTACCACCTTCTTCAGAACCACCACCATCACGTTCATAAAACTCGCTGTTTTCGTAAAGCTATTAAAAACAGACTCCTTAAGATATATAAAACAAGTAAGCTAGCAGCAGTCGAGTTTCCCGATTGCAAAATACCCTGTACCTTTAGACATGCTTACAATTTATTTATTTAATATCAATAAATAAATGAAACAATATTCTACCAAATTAGAAAAGAGTACCATAACAATATAAATTTGGTATGATTTTGGTTATGAAAATAAGTTTCGTGTGTCATAAAGCCATAAACATTTCGCTGTCAACGTCGTAGTTGGCGTCGCGCAATGCGTGTTTTGCTGCGCTTCTGCTTCCATTGCCAAAGATTTTGCATGTGGCATAACTTCCGTGTTTCTTATCCGATTTGGTTTAAAAATTAGATAGCTTTTATAAGCACCAACAAATATGCCGAATTGCATAGCATTAGGTTAATAATTGTGGGCGTGGCAGTTTTTTGCGGTTTGCGAGGGAGCGTGAGCGTGGCAGTTTTTTGCGATTTGCGGGGGAGGTGATATCAAAATAAAACAACAAATTTGTACTGCGTATGGTAATTACCCATCCAACGATATATGGCAAATGTCTGTAGCTCTTGTAGTTTCTGAGATCTAGGCGTTGATACGGACAGACAGACGGACAGATGGACAAACGGACAGACGGACAGACAGACGGACATGGCTATATCGACTCGGCTGTTGATGCTGATCAAGAATATATATACTTTATGGGGTCGGAGATGCTTCCTTCTGCCTGTTACATACATTTGCACCATATTATGATACCCTTTTCACCCATTTTTAATGGGTACAGGGTATAAAAAACTGGCTGCAATGTAAGTTTTTCAAGATACTTAGTAGCTCGGTCACCGTGCATAACGTTGAGTGTTATAAGAATTATATTTACCGCTGCCGGATCCAGTTTACACAGCATCCGAAGCAGTTTTATAATTTTGTGAATACTAAGCGTAAGCATGTATCTTCTCCCCTCCTAATTTCGTTTGAAAATTTATCTGCGACTACTGATACTGAATTAACGTACTCATTTCCTACAATTATGGATCCGCCTTATTCATACAACATTCAATCAGCCAATCTTTTTTTCAGACCATCTTTCTTCGAAACCAGCGTATTATCGGATCTTCTAAAGGTAAAACCAGTTTATTCGCCAAGTCCTGATGGTGTTCCTGGCTGTGTACTGAAAAATTGAGCTAAACCTCTTCTAAAACTTTTCTCCTTGTTTCTGGAAACTTCGTTCTTTCCCCACATGTGGATGGAATCTTTCATAATTTCCCAACATAAAAAAGGAAAAAAATCGGATGCTACAAACCTATACAAACCTATCCGAATCTCTAAATTGTCAGCAATTCCAAATCTTTTCGAAATATTGGTAACACCACATCTGGAACCTCCAGTGTGGGGCTCATCAAGATCACATTAAATCCGTTCAAAAGAATTTCTTGATGTTTGCTCTTAGGGGACTCAACTGGGATGCAAATTTTCACCCATCTTATTAAAAGCAGTCTCTTCTAATCAATTTACCTTCCCTAACCAATCGTAGAAAGATACTAGGGGTCGTTTTTCTCCATAACATTATTAATGGTAGTGTTGACAGCCAGCATCTACTCACACGACTAACATTTAACAATCCAATAGACGGAGTATAAATTTTAGTCCCCTGTTCCTAAGTTATTGTACATATGCCCAGCATGCGCCTTTCAGTGTTTCATGTTCTGACTACAATGACTTATACTTTATTACTTCACTCTGCACGTCCACTTCTATCAAATCTTCTTTCTCACCTAGCTTTCAGAGCAACAAACGCACTCCACTTCTTCCTCGTAATCTTTTGTATACTTTATTCTCTCTGATCTATTCCAGCGATCTGAGCCGTACGATAAAAGGCAGCGCCCATCGGTCGGTTGGTCGGTTGGTTCACACATTGAGCTAAAGGCTAAAGGAATTGAGTTATTTCAGTTTATGCCGTGAAATGCCTTTGGCGTTCCGCAATGATATTCGTAGAGCAGTCATTGATTATTCTTGCATGGTCTTGCATGGTAGTCCGTATGAAGGACATGAATTCAATCATTTGCTGCTGCAGAGTATTCATCAAGGTTTCAATGCTGCTTTGTTGTTGACTAGAAGATGATGGGGGACTCGGTGTCGGATCAGTTTGGGCAGCATATTGAGTTGTTATCGTAGAGCTAGGTTCTGTAAATCCCGATTTTAGGACGTATGCAAACAATATTTGAACTAGTTAATTAGTGGAAATGACACAAAAAAATTAGACCATCACGTCATATAATATTATTTATGAGAAAAAAAATAATTTTTTTTTTAAATTGGATCTTTTAAAATTATTATTGATTTTTTTATACCCTTGAAAAAGGGTATTATAATTTTATCCAGAAATGTGTAACGCATAAAAAGAAGCATCTCCGACCCCACAAAGTATATATATTCTTGATCAGCATCAACAGCCGAGTCGATATAGCCATGTCCGTCTGTCCGTCTGTCCGTCTGTTTCTATGCAAAAAATAGACAGTAGTTTTGAAGCTAGCGTTTTGAAATTTTTACCAGATCATTATTTTTGTTGCACGCAGATCAAGTTTAAGAATCGGTCGGATCG